>CAWVOD010000039.1:1776567-2283308 GCA_963930825.1 Silvanus unidentatus | reverse complement strand
TATATAAACATTTAATTCGTTTGTACCTTATCAACTCTTGAGAGTAGACTTATATGACTTATTTTATGTACAAACTTATAAAATGTTTATATATCACATTTTCAAATATCTATTATTCTCCATTTTACTCGATCTCCTAAACGTTTAAAGATAGGGCATCGCGGTTTTCACCAGTAGATTTAGCACCTCATTTTACATAAGATAAATTCTATAAGTCTACTCTCAAGAATTGATAAATGTACAAACGAATAAAATGTTTATATTTTACATTTTCAAATATCTATTATTCTCCATTTTACTCGATCTCCTAAACGTTTAAAGACAGGACATCGCGGATTTTACCAGTGGATTTAGCACCTCATTTTAGAAAAAATAAGTCCTATAAGTCTACTTTCAAGAGTTGATAATGGTACAAAAGAATAAAATGTTTATATATCACATTTTCAAATATCTATTATTCTCCATTTTACTCGATCTCCTAAACGGTTAAAGATAGGACATCGCGGTTTTCACCAGTGGATTTAGCACCTCATTTTACATAAATTAAGTCCTATAAGTCTACTCTCAAGAGTTGATAAAGGTACTAACAAATAAAATTTTTATATATCACATTTTCAAATATCTTTTATTCTCTATTTTACTCGGTCTCCTAAACGATTAAAGATAGGACATCGCGGTTTTCACCAGTGAGATTAGCACCTCATTTTACATAAAATAAGTCCTTTAAGTCTACATTCAAGAGTTGATAAAGGTACAAAAGAATAAAATGTTTATATATCACATTTTCAAATATCTATTATTCTCCATTTTACTCGATCTCCTAAACGGTTATAGATATTACATCGCGGATTTCACCAGTGGATTTAGCACCTCATTTTAGAAAAAATAGGTCTTATAAGCCTACTCCCAAGAGTTGATAAAGGTACAAACGAATAAAATGTTTATATATCACATTTTCAAATATCAATTATTCTCCATTTTACTCGATCTCCTAAACGGTTATAGATAGGACATCGCGGATTTCACCAGTGGATTTAGCACTTCATTTTACATAAAATAAGTCCTATAAGTCTACTCTCAAGAGTTGATAAAGTTACAAACGAATAAAATGTTTATATACCACATTTTCAAATATCTTTTACTCTCCATTTTACTCGATCTCCTAAACGGTTAAAGATAGGACATCGCGGTTTTTACCAGTGGATTTAGCACCTCATTTTACATAAAATAAGTCTTATAAGTCTACTCTCAAGAGTTGATAAAGATACCAAACGAATAAAATGTTTATATTTCACATTTTCAAATATCATTTACTCTTCATTTTACTCGATCTCCTAAACGGTTAAAGATAGGACATCGCGGTTTTTACCAGTGGATTTAGCACCTCATTTTACATAAAATAAGTCTTATAAGTCTACTCGCAAGAGTTGATAAAGATACCAAACGAATAAAATGTTTATATTTCACATTTTCAAATATCTTTTACTCTCCATTTTACTCGATCTCCTAAAGGGTTAAAGATAGGACATCGCGGTTTTCACCAGTGGATTTAGCACCTCATTTTACATAAAACAAGTTCTATAAGTCTACTCTTAAGAGTTGATAAAGATACAAACGAATAAAATGTACATATATATCACATTTTCAAATAACTATTACTCCCCATATTACTCGATACCCTAAACGGTTAAAGATAGGACATCGCGGTTTTCACCAGTGGATTTAGCACCTCATATTACATAAAATAAGACCAATAAGTCTTCTCTCAAGAGTCGTAAAGGTACAAACGAATAAAATGTTTATATATCACATTTTCAAATATCTATTATTCTCCATTTTACTCGATCTCCTAAACGTGTAAAGATAGGACATCGCGGTTTTCACCAGTGCATTTAGCATCTCATTTTACATAAAATAAGTCCTATAATTCTACTCTCAAGAGTTGACAAAGGTACAAACGAATAAAATGTTTATATATCACATTTTCACATATCTATTATTCTCCATTTTACTCGATCTCCTAAACGGTTATAGATAGGACATCGCGGTTTTCACTAGTGGATTTAGCACCTCATTTAACATAAAATAAGTCCAATAAGTCTACTCTCAAGAGTTGATAAAGGTACAAAAGAATAAAATGTTTATATATCACATTTTCAAATATCTATTATTCTCCATTTTACTCGATCTCCTAAACGGTTATAGATATTACATCGCGGATTTCACCAGTGGATTTAGCACCTCATTTTAGAAAAAATAGGTCCTATAAGCCTACTCCCAAGAGTTGATAAAGGTACAAACGAATAAAATGTTTATATATCACATTTTCAAATATCAATTATTCTCCATTTTACTCGATCTCCTAAACGGTTATAGATAGGACATCGCGGATTTCACCAGTGGATTTAGCACTTTATTTTACATAAAATAAGTCCTATAAGTCTACTCTCAAGAGTTGATAAAGTTACAAACGAATAAAATGTTTATATACCACATTTTCAAATATCTTTTACTCTCCATTTTACTCGATCTCCTAAACGGTTAAAGATAGGACATCGCGGTTTTTACCAGTGGATTTAGCACCTCATTTTACATAAAATAAGTCTTATAAGTCTACTCTCAAGAGTTGATAAAGATACCAAACGAATAAAATGTTTATATTTCACATTTTCAAATATCATTTACTCTTCATTTTACTCGATCTCCTAAACGGTTAAAGATAGGACATCGCGGTTTTTACCAGTGGATTTAGCACCTCATTTTACATAAAATAAGTCTTATAAGTCTACTCGCAAGAGTTGATAAAGATACCAAACGAATAAAATGTTTATATTTCACATTTTCAAATATCTTTTACTCTCCATTTTACTCGATCTCCTAAAGGGTTAAAGATAGGACATCGCGGTTTTCACCAGTGGATTTAGCACCTCATTTTACATAAAACAAGTTCTATAAGTCTACTCTCAAGAGTTGATAAAGATACAAACGAATAAAATGTACATATATATCACATTTTCAAATAACTATTACTCCCCATATTACTCGATACCCTAAACGGTTAAAGATAGGACATCGCGGTTTTCACCAGTGGATTTAGCACCTCATATTACATAAAATAAGACCAATAAGTCTTCTCTCAAGAGTCGTAAAGGTACAAACGAATAAAATGTTTATATATCACATTTTCAAATATCTATTATTCTCCATTTTACTCGATCTCCTAAACGTGTAAAGATAGGACATCGCGGTTTTCACCAGTGCATTTAGCATCTCATTTTACATAAAATAAGTCCTATAATTCTACTCTCAAGAGTTGACAAAGGTACAAACGAATAAAATGTTTATATATCACATTTTCACATATCTATTATTCTCCATTTTACTCGATCTCCTAATCGGTTATAGATAGGACATCGCGGTTTTCACGAGTGGATTTAGCACCTCATTTAACATAAAATAAGTCCAATAAGTCTACTCTCAAGAGTTGATAAAGGTACAATCGAATAAAATGTTTAATATCACATTTTCAAATAACTATTATTCCCCATTTTACTCGATACCCTAAACGGTTAAAGATAGGACATCGCGGTTTTCACCAGTGGATTTAGCACCTCATTTTACATATAATAAGTCCTATAAGTCTACTCTCAATAGTTGAGAAAGGTACAAACGAATAAAATGATTATATATCACATTTTCAAATATCTATTATTCTCCATTTTATTGATCCCTTAATCGGATAAAGATAGGACATCGCGGTTTTCACCAGTGGATTTAGCACCTCATTTTACATAAAGCAAGTCCTATAAGTCTACTCTCAAGAGTTGATAAAGGTACAAACGAATAAAATGTTTATATATCACATTTTCAAATATCTGTTATTCTCCATTTTATTGATCTCTTAATCGGTTAAAGATAGGACATCGCGGTTTTCACCAGTTGATTTAGCACCTCATTTTACATAAAATAAGTCCTATAAGTCTACTCTCAAGAGTTGATAAAGATACAAACGAATAAAATGTATATATATATCACATTTTCAAATATCTATTATTCCCCATTTTACTCGATCTCCTAAACGGTTAAAGATAGGACATCGCGGTTTTCAGCAGTAGATTGAGCACCTCATTTTACATAAAATAAGACCTATAAGTCTTCTCTCAAGAGTTTATAAAGGTACAAACAAATAAAATGTTTATATATCACATTTTCAAATAACTATTACTCCCCATATTACTCGATACCCTAAACGGTTAAAGATAGGACATCGCGGTTTTCACCAGTGGATTTAGCACCTCATTTTACATAAAATAAGTCCTATAAGTCTACTCTCAAGAGTTGATAAAGGTACAAAGGAATAAAATGTTTTTATATCACATTATCAAATATCTATTATTCTCCATTTTACTCGATCTCCTAAACGGTTAAAGATAGGACATCGCGGTTTTCACCAGTGCATTTAGCATCTCATTTTACATAAAATAAGTCCTATAATTCTACTCTCAAGAGTTGATAAAGGTACAAACGAATAAAATGTTTATATGTCACATTTTCAAATATCATTTACTCTTCATTTTACTCGATCTCCTAAACGGTTAAAGATAGGACATCGCGGTTTTTACCAGTGGATTTAGCACCTCATTTTACATAAAATAAGTCTTATAAGTCTACTCGCAAGAGTTGATAAAGATACCAAACGAATAAAATGTTTATATATCACATTTTCAAATATCTGTTATTCTCCATTTTATTGATCTCTTAATCGGTTAAAGATAGGACATCGCGGTTTTCACCAGTGGATTTAGCACCTCATTTTACATAAAATAAGTCCTATAAGTCTACTCTCAAGAGTTGATAAAGGTACAAAGGAATAAAATGTTTTTATATCACATTTTCAAATATCTATTATTCTCCATTTTACTCGATCTCCTAAACGGTTAAAGATAGGACATCGCGGTTTTCACCAGTGCATTTAGCATCTCATTTTACATAAAATAAGTCCTATAATTCTACTCTCAAGAGTTGATAAAGGTACAAACGAATAAAATGTTTATATATCACATTTCACATATCTATTATTCTCCATTTTACTCGATCTCCTAAACGGTTATAGATAGGACATCGCGGTTTTCACCAGTGGATTTCGCACCTCATTTAACATAAAATAAGTCCAATAAGTCTACTCTCAAGAGTTGATAAAGGTACAAAGGAATAAAATGTTTATATATCACATTTTCAAATATCTATTATTCTCCATTTTACTCGATCTCCTAAACGGTTAAAGATAGGCCATCGCGGATTTTTCCAGTGGATTTAGCACCTCATTTTACATAAAATAAGTCTTATAAGTCTACTCTCAAGAGTTGATAAAGATACCAAACAAAAAAAATGTTTATATTTCACATTTTCAAATATCTTTTACTCTCCATTTTACTCGATCTCCTAAACGGTTAAAGATAGGACATCGCGGTTTTCACCAGTGGATTTAGCACCTCATTTTACATAAAATAAGTCCTATAATTCTACTCTCAAGAGTTGATAAAGGTACAAACGAATAAAATGTCTATATTTCACATTTTCAAATATCTATTATTCTCCATTTTACTCGATCTCCTAAAGGGTTAAAGATAGGACATCGCGGTTTTCACCAGTGGATTTAGTACCTCATTTTACATAAAACAAGTTCTATAAGTCTACTCTCATGAGTTGATAAAGATACAAACGAATAAAATGTATAATATATCACATTTTCAAATATCAATTATTCCCCATTTTACTCGATCTCCTAAACGGTTAAAGATAGGACATCGCGGTTTTCACCAGTAGATTGAGCACCTCATTTTACAGAAAATAAGACCTATAAGTCTTCTCTCAAGAGTTGATAAAGGTACAAACGAATAAAATGTTTATATATCACATTTTCAAATAACTATTATTCCCCATATTACTCGATACCCTAAACGGTTAAAGATAGGACATCGCGGTTTTCACCAGTGGATTTAGCACCTCATTTTACATAAAATAAGACCAATAAGTCTTCTCTCAAGAGTCGTAAAGGTACAAACGAATAAAATGTTTATATATCACATTTTCAAATATCTATTATTCTCCATTTTACTCGATCTCCTAAACGTGTAAAGATAGGACATCGCGGTTTTCACCAGTGCATTTAGCATCTCATTTTACATAAAATAAGTCCTATAATTCTACTCTCAAGAGTTGATAAAGGTACAAACGAATAAAATGTTTATATATCACATTTTCACATATCTATTATTCTCCATTTTACTCGATCTCCTAAACGGTTATAGATAGGACATCGCGGTTTTCACCAGTGGATTTAGCACCTCATTTAACATGAAATAAGTCCAATAAGTCTACTCTCAAGAGTTGATAAAGGTACAAAGGAATAAAATGTTTATATATCACATTTTCAAATATCTATTATTTTCCATTTTACTCGATCTCCTAAACGGTTAAAGATAGGACATCGCGGTTGTTACCAGTGGATTTAGCACCTCATTTTACATAAAATAAGTCTTATAAGTCTACTCTCAAGAGTTGATAAAGATACCAAACGAATAAAATGTTTATATTTCACATTTTCAAATATCTTTTACTCTCCATTTTACTCGATCTCCTAAAGGGTTTAAGATAGGACATCGCGGTTTTCACCAGTGGATTTAGCACCTCATTTTACATAAAATAAGTCCTATAATTCTACTCTCAAGAGTTGATAAAGGTACAAACGAATAAAATGTTTATATATCACATTTTCAAATATCATTTACTCTCCATTTTACTCGATCTCCTAAAGGGTTAAAGATAGGACATCGCGGTTTTCACCAGTAGATTAAGCACCTCATTTTACATAATTTAAGACCTATAAGTCTTCTCTCAAGAGTTGATAAAGGTACAAACGAATAAAATGTTTATATATCACATTTTCAAATATCTATTATTCTCCATTTTACTCGATCTCCTAAACGGTTAAAGATAGGACATCGCCGTTTTCACCAGTGGATGTAGCACCTCATTTTACATAAAATATGTCCTATAAGTCTACTCTCAAAAGTTGATAAAGGCACAAACGAATAAAATGTTTATATATCATATTTTCACATATCTATTTTTTTTCATTTTACTCGATCCCCTAAACGGTTAAAGATAGGACATCGCGGTTTTCAACAGTGGATTTAGCACCTCATTTTACATAAAATAAGTCCTATAATTCTACTCTCAAGAGTTGATAAAGGTACAAACGAATAAAATGTCAATATTTCACATTTTCAAATATCCATTATTCTCCATTTTACTCGATCTCCTAAACGATTAATGATAGGACATCGCGGTTTTCACCGGTGGATTAAGCACCTCATTTTACATAAAATAAGTCCTATAAGTCTACACTCAAAAGTTGATAAAGGTACAAACGAAGAAAATGTTTATATATCACATTTTCAAATATCTATTATTCTCCATTTTACTCGATCTCCTACACGGTTAAAGATAGAACATCGCGGTTTTAACCAGTGGATTTAGCACCTTATTTCACATAAAATAAGTCCTATAAGTCTACTCTCAAGAGTTGATAAAGGTACAAACGAATAAAATGTCTATATTTCACATTTTCAAATATCTATTATTCTTCATTTTACTCGATCTCCTAAACGGTTAAAAATAGTACATCGCGGTTTTCACCAGTGGACTTAACACCTCATTTTACATAAAATAAGTCCTATAAATCTACTCTCAAGAGTTGATAAAGGTACAAACGAATAAAATGTTTATATATCACATTTTCAAATATCTATTATTCTCCATTTTACTCGATCACCTAAACGGTTAAGATACTACATCGCGGTTTTCACCAGTGGATTTAGCACCTCATTTTACATCAAATAAATCATATAAGTCTACTCTCAAGAGTGATAATGGTACAAACGAATAAAATGTTTATATATTACCTTTTCAAATATCGATTATTTTCCATTTTACTCGATCTCCTAAACGGTTAAAGATAGGACATCGCGGTTTTCACCAGTGGATTCAGCACCTCATTTTACATAAAACAAGTTCTATAAGTCTACTCTCGAGAGTTGATAAAGGTACAAACGAATAAAATGTTTATATATCACATTTTCAAATATCATTTACTCTCCATTTTACTCGATCTCCTAAAGGGTTAAAGATAGGACATCGCGGTTTTCACCAGTAGATTAAGCACCTCATTTTACATAAAATAAGACCTATAAGTCTTCTCTCAAGAGTTGATAAAGGTACAAACGAATAAAATGTTTATATATCACATTTTCAAATATCTATTATTCTCCATTTTACTCGATCTCCTAAACGGTTAAAGATAGGACATCGCGGTTTTCACCAGTGCATTTAGCATCTCATTTTACATAAAATAAGTCCTATAATTCTACTCTCAAGAGTTGATAAAGGTACAAACGAATAAAATGTTTATATGTCACATTTTCAAATATCATTTACTCTTCATTTTACTCCATCTCCTAAACGGTTAAAGATAGGACATCGCGGTTTTTACCAGTGGATTTAGCACCTCATTTTACATAAAATAAGTCTTATAAGTCTACTCGCAAGAGTTGATAAAGATACCAAACGAATAAAATGTTTATATATCACATTTTCAAATATCTGTTATTCTCCATTTTATTGATCTCTTAATCGGTTAAAGATAGGACATCGCGGTTTTCACCAGTGGATTTAGCACCTCATTTTACATAAAATAAGTCCTATAAGTCTACTCTCAAGAGTTGATAAAGGTACAAAGGAATAAAATGTTTTTATATCACATTTTCAAATATCTATTATTCTCCATTTTACTCGATCTCCTAAACGGTTAAAGATAGGACATCGCGGTTTTCACCAGTGCATTTAGCATCTCATTTTACATAAAATAAGTCCTATAATTCTACTCTCAAGAGTTGATAAAGGTACAAACGAATAAAATGTTTATATATCACATTTCACATATCTATTATTCTCCATTTTACTCGATCTCCTAAACGGTTATAGATAGGACATCGCGGTTTTCACCAGTGGATTTCGCACCTCATTTAACATAAAATAAGTCCAATAAGTCTACTCTCAAGAGTTGATAAAGGTACAAAGGAATAAAATGTTTATATATCACATTTTCAAATATCTATTATTCTCCATTTTACTCGATCTCCTAAACGGTTAAAGATAGGCCATCGCGGATTTTACCAGTGGATTTAGCACCTCATTTTACATAAAATAAGTCTTATAAGTCTACTCTCAAGAGTTGATAAAGATACCAAACAAAAAAAATGTTTATATTTCACATTTTCAAATATCTTTTACTCTCCATTTTACTCGATCTCCTAAACGGTTAAAGATAGGACATCGCGGTTTTCACCAGTGGATTTAGCACCTCATTTTACATAAAATAAGTCCTATAATTCTACTCTCAAGAGTTGATAAAGGTACAAACGAATAAAATGTCTATATTTCACATTTTCAAATATCTATTATTCTCCATTTTACTCGATCTCCTAAAGGGTTAAAGATAGGACATCGCGGTTTTCACCAGTGGATTTAGTACCTCATTTTACATAAAACAAGTTCTATAAGTCTACTCTCATGAGTTGATAAAGATACAAACGAATAAAATGTATAATATATCACATTTTCAAATATCAATTATTCCCCATTTTACTCGATCTCCTAAACGGTTAAAGATAGGACATCGCGGTTTTCACCAGTAGATTGAGCACCTCATTTTACAGAAAATAAGACCTATAAGTCTTCTCTCAAGAGTTGATAAAGGTACAAACGAATAAAATGTTTATATATCACATTTTCAAATAACTATTATTCCCCATATTACTCGATACCCTAAACGGTTAAAGATAGGACATCGCGGTTTTCACCAGTGGATTAAGCACCTCATTTTACATAAAATAAGACCTATAAGTCTTCTCTCAAGAGTTGATAAAGGTACAAACGAATAAAATGTTTATATATCACATTTTCAAATATCTATTATTCTCCATTTTACTCGATCTCCTAAACGTGTAACGATAGGACATCGCGGTTTTCACCAGTGGATTAAGAACCTCATTTTACATATAATAACTCCAATAAGTCTACTTTCAAGAGTTAATAATGGTCCAAACGAATAAAATGTTTATATATCACATTTTCAAATATCTATTATTCTCCATTTTACTCGATCTCCTAAACGGTTAAAGATAGGACATCGCCGTTTTCACCAGTGGATGTAGCACCTCATTTTACATAAAATATGTCCTATAAGTCTACTCTCAAAAGTTGATAAAGGTACAAACGAATAAAATGTTTATATATCATATTTTCACATATCTATTTTTTTTCATTTTACTCGATCCCCTAAACGGTTAAAGATAGGACATCGCGGTTTTCAACAGTGGATTTAGCACCTCATTTTACATAAAATAAGTCCTATAATTCTACTCTCAAGAGTTGATAAAGGTACAAACGAATAAAATGTCAATATTTCACATTTTCAAATATCCATTATTCTCCATTTTACTCGATCTCCTAAACGATTAATGATAGGACATCGCGGTTTTCACCGGTGGATTAAGCACCTCATTTTACATAAAATAAGTCCTATAAGTCTACACTCAAAAGTTGATAAAGGTACAAACGAAGAAAATGTTTATATATCACATTTTCAAATATCTATTATTCTCCATTTTACTCGATCTCCTAAACGGTTAAAGATAGAACATCGCGGTTTTAACCAGTGGATTTAGCACCTTATTTTACATAAAATAAGTCCTATAAGTCTACTCTCAAGAGTTGATAAAGGTACAAACGAATAAAATGTCTATATTTCACATTTTCAAATATCTATTATTCTTCATTTTACTCGATCTCCTAAACGGTTAAAAATAGTACATCGCGGTTTTCAATAGTGGACTTAACACCTCATTTTACATAAAATAAGTCCTATAAATCTACTCTCAAGAGTTGATAAAGGTACAAACGAATAAAATGTTTATATATCACATTTTCAAATATCTATTATTCTCCATTTTACTCGATCACCTAAACGGTTAAGATACTACATCGCGGTTTTCACCAGTGGATTTAGCACCTCATTTTACATCAAATAAATCATATAAGTCTACTCTCAAGAGTGATAAAGGTACAAACGAATAAAATGTTTATATATTACCTTTTCAAATATCAATTATTTTCCATTTTACTCGATCTCCTAAACGGTTAAAGATAGGACATCGCGGTTTTCACCAGTGGATTTAGCACCTCATTTTACATAAAACAAGTTCTATAAGTCTACTCTCGAGAGTTGATAAAGGTACAAACGAATAAAATGTTTATATATCACATTTTCAAATATCATTTACTCTCCATTTTACTCGATCTCCTAAAGGGTTAAAGATAGGACATCGCGGTTTTCACCAGTAGATTAAGCACCTCATTTTACATAAAATAAGACCTATAAGTCTTCTCTCAAGAGTTGATAAAGGTACAAACGAATAAAATGTTTATATATCACATTTTCAAATATCTATTATTCTCCATTTTACTCGATCTCCTAAACGGTTAAAGATAGGACATCGCGGTTTTCACCAGTAGATTAAGCACCTCATTTTACATAAAATAAGACCTATAAGTCTACTCTCAAGAGTTGATAAAGGTACAAACGAATAAAATGTTTATATATCACATTTTCAAATAACTATTATTCCCCATTTTACTCGATACCCTAAACGGCTAAAGATAGGACATCGCGGTTTTCACCAGTGGATTTAGCACCTCATTTTACATAAAATAAGACCTATAAGTCTTCTCTCAAGAGTTGATAAAGGTACAAACGAATAAAATGTTTATATATCACATTTTCAAATATCTATTATTCTCCATTTTACTCGATCTCCTAAACGTGTAACGATAGGACATCGCGGTTTTCACCAGTGGATTAAGAACCTCATTTTACATATAATAACTCCAATTAGTCTACTTTCAAGAGTTAATAATGGTCCAAACGAATAAAATGTTTATATATCACATTTTCAAATATCTATTATTCTCCATTTTACTCGATCTCCTAAACGGTTAAAGATAGGACATCGCCGTTTTCACCAGTGGATGTAGCACCTCATTTTACATAAAATATGTCCTATAAGTCTACTCTCAAAAGTTGATAAAGGTACAAACGAATAAAATGTTTATATATCATATTTTCACATATCTATTTTTTTTTCATTTTACTCGATCCCCTAAACGGTTAAAGATAGGACATCGCGGTTTTCAACAGTGGATTTAGCACCTCATTTTACATAAAATAAGTCTTATAATTCTACTCTCAAGAGTTGATAAAGGTACAAACGAATAAAATGTCAATATTTCACATTTTCAAATATCCATTATTCTCCATTTTACTCGATCTCCTAAACGATTAATGATAGGACATCGCGGTTTTCACCGGTGGATTAAGCACCTCATTTTACATAAAATAAGTCCTATAAGTCTACACTCAATAGTTGATAAAGGTACAAACGAAGAAAATGTTTATATATCACATTTTCAAATATCTATTATTCTCCATTTTACTCGATCTCCTAAACGGTTAAAGATAGAACATCGCGGTTTTAACCAGTGGATTTAGCACCTTATTTCACATAAAATAAGTCCTATAAGTCTACTCTCAAGAGTTGATAAAGGTACAAACGAATAAAATGTCTATATTTCACATTTTCAAATATCTATTATTCTTCATTTTACTCGATCTCCTAAACGGTTAAAAATTGTACATCGCGGTTTTCACCAGTGGACTTAACACCTCATTTTACATAAAATAAGTCCTATAAATCTACTCTCAAGAGTTGATAAAGGTACAAACGAATAAAATGTTTATATATCACATTTTCAAATATCTATTATTCTCCATTTTACTCGATCACCTAAACGGTTAAGATACTACATCGCGGTTTTCACCAGTGGATTTAGCACCTCATTTTACATCAAATAAATCATATAAGTCTACTCTCAAGAGTGATAAAGGTACAAACGAATAAAATGTTTATATATTACCTTTTCAAATATCAATTACTTTCCATTTTACTCGATCTCCTAAACGGTTAAAGATAGGACATCGCGGTTTTCACCAGTGGATTTAGCACCTCATTTTACATAAAACAAGTTCTATAAGTCTACTCTCAAGAGTTGATAAAGGTACAAACGAATAAAATGTTTATATATCACATTTTCAAATATCATTTACTTTCCATTTTACTCGATCTCCTAAAGGGTTAAAGATAGGACATCGCGGTTTTCACCAGTAGATTAAGCACCTCATTTTACATAAAATAAGACCTATAAGTCTTCTCTCAAGAGTTGATAAAGGTACAAACGAATAAAATGTTTATATATCACATTTTCAAATATCTATTATTCTCCATTTTACTCGATCTCCTAAACGGTTAAAGATAGGACATCGCGGTTTTCACCAGTAGATTAAGCACCTCATTTTACATAAAATAAGACCTATAAGTCTACTCTCAAGAGTTGATAAAGGTACAAACGAATAAAATCTTTATATATCACATTTTCAAATAACTATTATTCCCCATTTTACTCGATACCCTAAACGGCTAAAGATAGGACATCGCGGTTTTCACCAGTGGATTTAGCACCTCATTTTACATAAAATAAGACCTATAAGTCTTCTCTCAAGAGTTGATAAAGGTACAAACGAATAAAATGTTTATATATCACATTTTCAAATATCTATTATTCTCCATTTTACTCGATCTCCTAAACGTGTAACGATAGGACATCGCGGTTTTCACCAGTGGATTAAGAACCTCATTTTAAATATAATAACTCCAATAAGTCTACTTTTAAGAGTTAATAATGGTCCAAACGAATAAAATGTTTATATATCACATTTTCAAATATCTATTATTCTCCATTTTACTCGATCTCCTAAACGGTTAAAGATAGGACATCGCCGTTTTCACCAGTGGATGTAGCACCTTATTTTACATAAAATATGTCCTATAAGTCTACTCTCAAAAGTTGATAAAGGTACAAACGAATAAAATGTTTATATATCATATTTTCACATATCTATTTTTTTTCATTTTACTCGATTTTCTAAACGGTTAAAGATAGGACATCGCGGTTTTCAACAGTGGATTTAGCACCTCATTTTACATAAAATAAGTCCTATAATTCTACTCTCAAGAGTTGATAAAGGTACAAACGAATAAAATGTCAATATTTCACATTTTCAAATATCCATTATTCTCCATTTTACTCGATCTCCTAAACGATTAATGATAGGACATCGCGGTTTTCACCGGTGGATTAAGCACCTCATTTTACATAAAATAAGTCCTATAAGTCTACACTCAAAAGTTGATAAAGGTTCAAACGAAGAAAATGTTTATATATCACATTTTCAAATATCTATTATTCCCCATTTTACTCGATCTCCTAAACGGTTAAAGATAGAACATCGCGGTTTTAACCAGTGGATTTAGCACCTTATTTCACATAAAATAAGTCCTATAAGTCTACTCTCAAGAGTTGATAAAGGTACAAACTAATAAAATGTTTATATATCACATTTTTAAATATCTATTATTCTCCATTTTACTCGATCTCCTAAACGGTTAAAGATAGGACATCGCGGATTTCACCAGTGGATTAAGCACCTCATTTTACATAAAATAGGTCTTATAAGTCTACTCTCAACAGTTAAGAAAGGTACAAACGAATAAAATGTTTATATATCACATTTTCAAATATCTATTATTCTCCATTTTATTGATCTCTTAATCGGTTAAAGATAGGACATCGCGGTTTTCACCAGTAGAGTTAGCACCTGATTTTACATAAAATAAGACCTATAAGTCTTCTCTCAAGAGATGATAAAGGTACAAACGAATAAAATGTTTAATATCACATTTTCAAATATCTATTATTCTCCAATTTATTGATCTCTTAATCGGTTAAAGATAGGACATCGCGGTTTTCACCAGTGGATTTAGCACCTCATTTTACATAAAATATATCCTATAAGTCTACTCTCAAAAGTTGATAAAGGTACAAACGAATAAAATGTTTATATATCATATTTTCACATATCTATTGTTTTACATTTTTCTCGATCCCCTAAACGGTTAAAGATAGGACATCCCGGTTTTCACCAGTGGATTTAGCACCTCATTTTACATAAAATAAGTCCTATAAATCTACTCTTAAGAGTTGATAAATATACAAACGAAGAAAATATTTATATATCACATTTTCAAATATCTATTATTCTCCATTTTATTGATCTCTTAATCGGTTAAAGATAGGACATCGCGGTTTTCGCAAGTGGATTTAGCACCTCATTTTACATAAAATAAGTCCTATAAATCTACTTTTAAGAGTTGATAAATGTACAAACGAAGAAAATGTTTATATATCACATTTTCAAATATCTATTATTTTTCATTTTACTCGATCCCCTAAACGATTAAAGATAGGACATTGCGGTTTTCACCAGTGGATTTAGCACCTCATTTTACATATAATAAGTCCTATAAGTCTACTTTCATGAGTTGATAAAGGTACAAACGAATAAAATGTTTATATATCACATTTTCAAATATCTATTATACCCCATTTTACTTGATCTCCTAAACGGTTAAAGATAGGACATCGCGGATTTCACCAGTGGATTAAGCACCTCATTTTACATAAAATAAGTCTTATAAGTCTACTCTCAATAGTTGGGAAAGGTACAAACGAATTTAATGTTTATATATCACATTTTCAAATATCTATTATTCTCCATTTTATTGATCTCTTAATCGGTTAAAGATAGGACATCGCGGTTTTCATCAGTGGATTTAGCACCTCATTTTACATAAAATAAGTCCTATAAATCTACTCTCAAGGGTTGATAAATGTACAAACGAAGAAAATGTTTATATATTACATTTTCAAATATCTGTTATTCTCCATTTTACTCGATCTTCTAAACGGTTAAAGAAAGGACATTGCGGTTTTGACCAGTGGATTTAGCACCTCATTTTACATAAAATAAGTGTTATAAATCTACTCTCAATAGTTGAGAAAGGTGCAAACGAATAAAATGTTTATATATCGCATTTTCAAATATCTATTATTCTCCATTTTATTGATCTCTTAATCGGTTAAAGATAGGACATCGCGGTTTTCACCAGTGGATTTAGCACCTCATTTTACATAAAATAAGTCATATAAGTCTACTCTCAAGAGTTGATAAAGGTACGAACAAATAAAATGTTTATATATCACATTTTCAAATATCTATTATTTTCCAATTTACTCGATCTCCTAAATGGTTAATGAATTGACATTGCGGTTTTGACCAGTGGATTTAGCACCTCATTTTACATAAAATAAGTTTTATAAGTCTACTCTCAAAAGTTGATAAAGGTACAAACGAATAAAATGATTATTTATCACATTTTCAAATATCTATTATTCATTATTTTACTCGATCTCCTAAACGGTTAAAGATAGGACATCGCGGTTTTCACCAGTGGATTTAGCACCTCATTTTACATATAATAAGTAATATAAGTCTACTCTCAAGAGTGATAAAGGTACAAACGAGTAAAATGTTTATATATTACCTTTTCAAATATCTTTTATTCTCCATTTTACTCGATCTCCTAAACGTGTTAAGATAGGACATCGCGGTTTTCACCAGTGGATTTTGCACCTCATTTTACATAAAAAAAGTCCTATAAGTCTACTCTCAAAAGTTGATAAAGGTACAAACGGATAAAATGTTTATATATCACATTTTCAAATATCTATTATTCCCCATTTTACTGATCTCTTAAACGGTTAAAGATAGGACATCGCGGTTTTCACCAGTGGATTAAGCACCTCATTTTACATAAAATAAGTCCTATAAGTCTACTCTCAAAAGTTGATAAAGGTACAAACGAATAAAATGTTTACATATCACATTTTCAAATATCTATTATTCCCCATTTTACTCGATCTCCTAAACAATTAAAGATAGGACATCGCGGTTTTCACCTGTGGATTTAGCACCTCATTTTACATCCAATAAGTCCTAAAAGTCTTCTCTAAGAGTGATAAAGGTACAAACGAATAAAATGTTTATATATCACATTTTCAAATATCTATTATTTTCCATTTTACTCGATCTCCTAAACGTGTAAAGATAGGACATCGCGGTTTTCACCAGTGGATAAAGAACCTCATTTTACATATAATAACTCCAATAAGTCTACTTTTAAGAGTTAACAAAAGTCCAAACGAATAAAATGTTTATATATCATATTTTCACATATCTATTATTTTTCATTGTACTCGATCCCCTAAACGGTTAAAGATAGGACATCGCGGTTTTTACCAGTGGATTTAGCACCTCATTTTACATAAAATAAGTCCTATAAGTCTACTCTCAAAAGTTGATAAGGGTACAAACGGATAAAATGTTTATATATCATATTTTCACATATCTATTATTTTTCATTGTACTCGATCCCCTAAACGGTTAATGATAGGACATCGCCGTTTTCACCAGTGGATGTAGCACCTCATTTTACATAAAATATGTCCTATAAGTCTACTCTCAAAAGTTGATAAGGGTACAAACGAATAAAATGTTTAGATATCATATTTTCACATATCTATTATTTTTCATTTTACTCGATCCCCTAAACGGTTAAAGATAGGACATCGCGGTTTTTACCAGTGGATTTAGCACCTCATTTTACATAAAATAAGTCCTATAAGTCTACTCTCAAGAGTTGATAAAGGTACAAACGAATTAAATGTTTATATATCACATTTTCAAATATCTATTATTCCCCATTTTACTCGATATCCTAAACAGTTAAAGATAGGACATCGCGGTTTTCAATAGTGGATTTTGCACCTCATTTTACATAAAAAAAGTCCTATAAGTCTACTCTCAAAAGTTGATAAAGGTACAATCGAATAAAATGATTATTTATCACATTTTCAAATATCTATTATTCATTATTTTACTCGATCTCCTAAACGGTTAAAGATAGGACATCGCGGTTTTCACCAGTGGATTTAGCACCTCATTTTACATATAATAAGTAATATAAGTCTACTCTCAAGAGTGATAAAGGTACAAACGTGTAAAATGTTTATATATTACCTTTTCAAATATCTATTATTCTCCATTTTACTCGATCTCCTAAACGGTTAAAGATAGGACATCGCGGTTTTCACCAGTGGATTTAGCACCTCATTTTACATAAAAAAGTCCTATAAGTCTACTCTCAGGAGTTAATAAAGGTACAAACGAATAAAATGTTTATATATCACATTTTCAAATATCTATTATTCTCCATTTTACTCGATCTCCTAAACGGTTAAAGATAGGACATCGCGGTTTTTACCAGTGGATTTAGCACCTCATTTTACATAAAATAAGTCCTATAAGTCTACTCTCAAGAGTTGATAAAGGTACAAACGAATAAAATGATTATATATCACATTTTCAAATATCTATTATTCTCCAATTTACTCGATCACCTAAACGGATAAAGATAGGACATCGCGGTTTTCACCAGTGGATTTAGCACCTCATTTTACATCAAATAAGTCGTATAAGTCTACTCTCAAGAGTGATAAAGGTACAAACGAATAAAATGTTTATATATCACCATTTCAAATATCTATTATTCCCCATTTTACTCGATACCCTAAACGGCTAAAGATAGGACATCGCGGTTTTCACCAGTGGATTTAGCACCTCATTTTACATAAAATAAGACCTATAAGTCTTCTCTCAAGAGTTGATAAAGGTACAAACGAATGAAATGTTTATATATCACATTTTCAAATATCTATTATTCTCCATTTTACTCGATCTCCTAAACGTGTAACGATAGGACATCGCGGTTTTCACAAGTGGATTAAGAACCTCATTTTAAATATAATAACTCCAATAAGTCTACTTTCAAGAGTTAATAATGGTCCAAACGAATAAAATGTTTATATATCACATTTTCAAATATCTATTATTCTCCATTTTACTCGATCTCCTAAACGGTTAAAGATAGGACATCGCCGTTTTCACCAGTGGATGTAGCACCTCATTTTACATAAAATATGTCCTATAAGTCTACTCTCAAAAGTTGATAAAGGTACAAACGAATAAAATGTTTATATATCATATTTTCACATATCTATTTTTTTTCATTTTACTTGATCCCCTAAACGGTTAAAGATAGGACATCGCGGTTTTCAACAGTGGATTTAGAACCTCATTTTACATAAAATAAGTCCTATAATTCTACTCTCAAGAGTTGATAAAGGTACAAACGAATAAAATGTCAATATTTCACATTTTCAAATATCCATTATTCTCCATTTTACTCGATCTCCTAAACGATTAATGATAGGACATCGCGGTTTTCACCGGTGGATTAAGCACCTCATTTTACATAAAATAAGTCCTATAAGTCTACACTCAAAAGTTGATAAAGGTACAAACGAAGAAAATGTTTATATATCATATTTTCAAATATCTATTATTCTCCATTTTACTCGATCTCCTAAACGGTTAAAGATAGAACATCGCGGTTTTAACCAGTGGATTTAGCACCTTATTTCACATAAAATAAGTCCTATAAGTCTACTCTCAAGAGTTGATAAAGGTACAAACGAATAAAATGTCTATATTTCACATTTTCAAATATCTATTATTCTTCATTTTACTCGATCTCCTAAACGGTTAAAAATAGTACATCGCGGTTTTCACCAGTGGACTTAACACCTCATTTTACATAAAATAAGTCCTATAAATCAACTCTCAAGAGTTGATAAAGGTACAAACGAATAAAATGTTTATATATCACATTTTCAAATATCTATTATTCTCCATTTTACTCGATCACCTAAACGGTTAAGATACTACATCGCGGTTTTCACCAGTGGATTTAGCACCTCATTTTACATTAAATAAATCATATAAGTCTACTCTCAAGAGTGATAAAGGTACAAACGAATAAAATGTTTATATATTACCTTTTCAAATATCAATTATTTTCCATTTTACTCGATCTCCTAAACGGTTAAAGATAGGACATCGCGGTTTTCACCAGTGGATTTAGCACCACATTTTACATAAAACAAGTTCTATAAGTCTACTCTCAAGAGTTAATAAATGTACAAACGAATAAAATGTTTACATATCACATTTTCAAATATCTACTATTCTCCAATTTACTCGATCTCCTAAACGGTTAAAGATAGGACATCGCGGTTTTCACCAGTAGATTTAGCACCTGATTTTACATAAAATAAGACCTATAAGTCTTCTCTCAAGAGATGATAAAGGTACAAACGAATAAAATGTTTAATATCACATTTTCAAATATCTATTATTCTCCAATTTATTGATCTCTTAATCGGTTAAAGATAGGACATCGCGGTTTTCACCAGTGGATTTAGCACCTCATTTTACATAAAATATATCCTATAAGTCTACTCTCAAAAGTTGATAAAGGTACAAACGAATAAAATGTTTATATATCATATTTTCTCATATCTATTGTTTTACATTTTACTCGATCCCCTAAACTGTTAAAGATAGGACATCCCGGTTTTCACCAGTGGATTTAGCACCTCATTTTACATAAAATAAGTCCTATAAATCTACTCTTAAGAGTTGATAAATATACAAACGAAGAAAATATTTATATATCACATTTTCAAATATCTATTATTCTCCATTTTATTGATCTCTTAATCGGTTAAAGATAGGACATCGCGGTTTTCGCAAGTGGATTTAGCACCTCATTTTACATAAAATAAGTCCTATAAATCTACTTTCAAGAGTTGATAAATGTACAAACGAAGAAAATGTTTATATATCACATTTTCAAATATCTATTATTTTTCATTTTACTCGATCCCCTAAACGATTAAAGATAGGACATTGCGGTTTTCACCAGTGGATTTAGCACCTCATTTTACAAATAATAAGTCCTATAAGTCTACTTTCATGAGTTGATTAAGGTACAAACGAATAAAATGTTTATATATCACATTTTCAAATATCTATTATACCCCATTTTACTTGATCTCCTAAACGGTTAAAGATAGGACATCTCGGATTTCACCAGTGGATTAAGCACCTCATTTTACATAAAATAAGTCTTATAAGTCTACTCTCAATAGTTGGGAAAGGTACAAACGAATTTAATGTTTATATATCACATTTTCAAATATCTATTATTCTCCATTTTATTGATTTCTTAATCGGTTAAAGATAGGACATCGCGGTTTTCACCAGTGGATTTAGCACCTCATTTTACATAAAATAAGTCCTATAAGTCTACTCTCAAGAGTTGATAAAGGTACGAACAAATAAAATGTTTATATATCACATTTTCAAATATCTATTATTTTCCAATTTACTCGATCTCCTAAATGGTTAATGAATTGACATTGCGGTTTTGACCAGTGGATTTAGCACCTCATTTTACATAAAATAAGTTTTATAAGTCTACTCTCAAAAGTTGATAAAGGTACAAACGAATAAAATGTTTATATATCGCATTTTCAAATATCTATTATTCTCCATTTTATTGATCTCTTAATCGGTTAAAGATAGGACATCGCGGTTTTCACCAGTGGATTTAGCACCTCATTTTACATAAAATAAGTCCTATAAGTCTACTCTCAAGAGTTGATAAAGGTACGAACAAATAAAATGTTTATATATCACATTTTCAAATATCTATTATTTTCCAATTTACTCGATCTCCTAAATGGTTAATGAATTGACATTGCGGTTTTGACCAGTGGATTTAGCACCTCATTTTACATAAAATAAGTTTTATAAGTCTACTCTCAAAAGTTGATAAAGGTACAAACGAATAAAATGATTATTTATCACATTATCAAATATCTATTATTCATTATTTTACTCGATATCCTAAACGTGTTAAGATAGGACATCGCGGTTTTCACCAGTGGATTTTGCACCTCATTTTACATAAAAAAAGTCCTATAAGTCTACTCTCAAAAGTTGATAAAGGTACAAACGAATAAAATGTTTATATATCACATTTTCAAATATCTCTTATTCTCCATTTTACTCGATCTCCTAAACGTGTTAAGATAGGACATCGCGGTTTTCACCAGTGGATTTAGCACCACATTTTTTATAAAAAAAGTCCTATAAATCTACTCTCAAGAGATAATAAAGGTACATACGAATAAAATGTTTATATATCACATTTTCAAATATCTATTATCCTCCATTTTACTGATCTCTTAAACGGTTAAAGATAGGACATCGCGGTTTTCACCAGTGGATTAAGCACCTCATTTTACATTAAATAAGTCCTATAAGTCTACTCTCAAAAGTTGATAAAGGTACAAACGAATAAAATGTTTACATATCACATTTTCAAATATCTATTATTCCCCATTTTACTCGATCTCCTAAACAATTAAAGATAGGACATCGCGGTTTTCACCTTTGGATTTAGCACCTCATTTTACATCAAATAAGTCCTAAAAGTCTACTCTAAGAGTGATAAAGGTACAAACGAATAAAATGTTTATATATCACATTTTCAAATATCTATTATTCTCCATTTTACTCGATCTCCAAACGGTTAAAGATAGGACATCGCGGTTTTCACCAGTGGATTTAGCACCTCATTTTACATAAAATAAGTCCTATAAGTCTACTCTCAAGAGTTGATAAAGGTACGAACAAATAAAATGTTTATATATCACATTTTCAAATATCTATTATTTTCCATTTTACTCGATCTCCTAAACGTGTAAAGATAGGACATCGCGGTTTTCACCAGTGGATAAAGAACCTCATTTTACATATAATAACTCCAATAAGTCTACTTTCAAGAGTTAATAAAAGTCCAAACGAATAAAATGTTTATATATCACATTTTCAAATATCTATTATTCTCCATTTTATACGATCTCCTAAACGGTTAATGATAGGACATCGCCGTTTTCACCATTGGATTTAGCACCTCATTTTACATCAAATAAGTCGTATAAGTCTACTCTCAAGAGTGATAAAGGTACAAACGAATAAAATGTTTATATATTACCTTTTCAAATATCTATTATTCTCCATTTTACTCGATCTCCTAAACGGTTAAAGATAGGACATCGCGGTTTTCACCAGTGGATTTAGCACCTCATTTTACATAAAATAAGTCCTATAAGTCTACTCTCAAGAGTTGATAAAGGTACAAACGAATAAAATGATTATATATCACATTTTCAAATATCTATTATTCTCCAATTTACTCGATCACCTAAACGGTTAAAGATAGGACATCGCGGTTTTCACCAGTGGATTTAGCACCTCATTTTACATCAAATAAGTCGTATAAGTCTACTCTCAAGAGTGATAAAGGTACAAACGAATAAAATGTTTATATATCACCATTTCAAATATCTATTATTCTCCATTTTACTCGATCTCCTAAACGGTTAAAGATAGGACATCGCGTTTTTCATCAGTGGATTTAGCACCACATTTTTCATAAAAAAAGTCCTATAAGTCTACTCTCAAGAGTTGATAAAGGTACAAACGAATAAAATGTTTATATATCACATTTTCAAATATCTATTATTCTCCATTTTACTCGATCTCCAAACGGTTAAAGATAGGACATCGCGGTTTTCACCAGTGGAGTGCGCACCTCATTTTACATAAAATAAGTCCTATAAGTCTACTCTCAAGGGTTAATAAAGGTACAAACGAATAAAATGTTTATATATCACATTTTCAAATATCTATTATCCTCCATTTAACTCGATCTCCTAAACGGTTAAAGATAGGGCATCGCGGATTTCACCAGTGGATTTAGCACCTCATTTTACATATAATAAGTAATATAAGTCTACTCTCAAGAGTGATAAAGGTACAAACGAGTAAAATGTTTATATATTACCTTTTCAAATATCTATTATTCTCCATTTTACTCGATCTCCTAAACGGTTAAAGATAGGACATCGCGGTTTTCACCAGTGGATTTAGCACCTCATTTTACATAAAAAAGTCCTATAAGTCTACTCTCAAGAGTTAATAAAGGTACAAACGAATAAAATGTTTATATATCACATTTTCAAATATCTATTATTCTCCATTTTACTGATCTCTTAAACGGTTAAAGATAGGACATCGCGGTTTTCACCAGTGGATTAAGCACCTCATTTTACATAAAATAAGTCCTATAAGTCTACTCTCAAAAGTTGATAAAGGTACAAACGAATAAAATGTTTATATATCACATTTTCAAATATCTATTAATCTCCAATTTACTCGATCTCCTAAACGTGTTAAGATAGGACATCGCGGTTTTCACCAGTGGATTTAGCACCACATTTTTCATAAAAAAAGTCCTATAAGTCTACTCTCAAGAGTTAATAAAGGTACAAACGAATAAAATGTTTACATATCACATTTTCAAATATCTATTATTCCCCATTTTACTCGATCTCCTAAACGGTTAAAGATAGGACATCGCGGTTTTCACCATTTTATTTAGCACCTCATTTTACATCAAATAAGTCGTATAAGTCTACTCTCAAGAGTGATAAAGGTACAAACGAATAAAATGTTTATATATTACCTTTTCAAATATCTATTATTCTCCATTTTACTCGATCTCCTAAACGGTTAAAGATAGGACATCGCGGTTTTCACCAGTGGATTTAGCACCTCATTTTACATAAAATAAGTCCTATAAGTCTACTCTCAAGAGTTGATAAAGGTACAAACGAATAAAATGATTATATATCACATTTTCAAATATCTATTATTCTCCAATTTACTCGATCACCTAAACGGTTAAAGATAGGACATCGCGGTTTTCACCAGTGGATTTAGCACCTCATTTTACATCAAATAAGTCGTATAAGTCTACTCTCAAGAGTGATAAAGGTACAAACGAATAAAATGTTTATATATCACCATTTCAAATATCTATTATTCTCCATTTTACTCGATCTCCTAAACGGTTAAAGATAGGACATCGCGTTTTTGATCAGTGGATTTAGCACCACATTTTTCATAAAAAAAGTCCTATAAGTCTACTCTCAAGAGTTGATAAAGGTACAAACGAATAAAATGTTTATATATCACATTTTCAAATATCTATTATTCTCCATTTTACTCGATCTCCAAACGGTTAAAGATAGGACATCGCGGTTTTCACCTTTGGATTTAGCACCTCATTTTACATCAAATAAGTCCTAAAAGTCTACTCTAAGAGTGATAAAGGTACAAACGAATAAAATGTTTATATATCACATTTTCAAATATCTATTATTTTCCATTTTACTCGATCTCCTAAACGTGTAAAGATAGGACATCGCGGTTTTCACCAGTGGATAAAGAACCTCATTTTACATATAATAACTCCAATAAGTCTACTTTCAAGAGTTAATAAAAGTCCAAACGAATAAAATGTTTATATATCACATTTTCAAATATCTATTATTCTCCATTTTATACGATCTCCTAAACGGTTAATGATAGGACATCGCCGTTTTCACCAGTGGATGTAGCACCTCATTTTACATAAAATATGTCCTATAAGTCTACTCTCAAAAGTTGATAAGGGTACAAACGAATAAAATGTTTAGATATCATATTTTCACATATCTATTATTTTTCATTTTACTCGATCCCCTAAACGGTTAAAGATAGGACATCGCGGTTTTCACCAGTGGATTTAGCACCTCATTTTACATATAATAAGTTCTATAAGTCTACTCTCAAAAGTTGATAAGGGTACAAACGAATAAAATGTTTATATATCATATTTTCACATATCTATTATTTTTCATTGTACTCGATCCCCTAAACGGTTAAAGATAGGACATCGCGGTTTTTACCAGTGGATTTAGCACCTCATTTTACATAAAATAAGTCCTATAAGTCTACTCTCAAGAGTTGATAAAGGTACAAACGAATTAAATGTTTATATATCACATTTTCAAATATCTATTATTCCCCATTTTACTCGATATCCTAAACAGTTAAAGATAGGACATCGCGGTTTTCAATAGTGGATTTAGCACCTCATTTTACATAAAAAAGTCCTATAAGTCTACTCTCAAGAGTTAATAAAGGTACAAACGAATAAAATGTTTATATATCACATTTTCAAATATCTATTATTCTCCATTTTACTGATCTCTTAAACGGTTAAAGATAGGACATCGCGGTTTTCACCAGTGGATTAAGCACCTCATTTTACATAAAATAAGTCCTATATGTCTACTCTCAAAAGTTGATAAAGGTACAAACGAATAAAATGTTTATATATCACATTTTCAAATATCTATTAATTTCCAATTTACTCGATCTCCTAAACGTGTTAAGATAGGACATCGCGGTTTTCACCAGTGGATTTAGCACCACATTTTTCATAAAAAAAGTCCTATAAGTCTACTCTCAAGAGTTAATAAAGGTACAAACGAATAAAATGTTTACATATCACATTTTCAAATATCTATTATTCCCCATTTTACTCGATCTCCTAAACGGTTAAAGATAGGACATCGCGGTTTTCACCATTTTATTTAGCACCTCATTTTACATCAAATAAGTCGTATAAGTCTACTCTCAAGAGTGATAAAGGTACAAACGAATAAAATGTTTATATATTACCTTTTCAAATATCTATTATTCTCCATTTTACTCGATCTCCTAAACGGTTAAAGATAGGACATCGCGGTTTTCACCAGTGGATTTAGCACCTCATTTTACATAAAATAAGTCCTATAAGTCTACTCTCAAGAGTTGATAAAGGTACAAACGAATAAAATGATTATATATCACATTTTCAAATATCTATTATTCTCCAATTTACTCGATCACCTAAACGGTTAAAGATAGGACATCGCGGTTTTCACCAGTGGATTTAGCACCTCATTTTACATCAAATAAGTCGTATAAGTCTACTCTCAAGAGTGATAAAGGTACAAACGAATAAAATGTTTATATATCACCATTTCAAATATCTATTATTCTCCATTTTACTCGATCTCCTAAACGGTTAAAGATAGGACATCGCGTTTTTGATCAGTGGATTTAGCACCACATTTTTCATAAAAAAAGTCCTATAAGTCTACTCTCAAGAGTTGATAAAGGTACAAACGAATAAAATGTTTATATATCACATTTTCAAATATCTATTATTCTCCATTTTACTCGATCTCCAAACGGTTAAAGATAGGACATCGCGGTTTTCACCTTTGGATTTAGCACCTCATTTTACATCAAATAAGTCCTAAAAGTCTACTCTAAGAGTGATAAAGGTACAAACGAATAAAATGTTTATATATCACATTTTCAAATATCTATTATTTTCCATTTTACTCGATCTCCTAAACGTGTAAAGATAGGACATCGCGGTTTTCACCAGTGGATAAAGAACCTCATTTTACATATAATAACTCCAATAAGTCTACTTTCAAGAGTTAATAAAAGTCCAAACGAATAAAATGTTTATATATCACATTTTCAAATATCTATTATTCTCCATTTTATACGATCTCCTAAACGGTTAATGATAGGACATCGCCGTTTTCACCAGTGGATGTAGCACCTCATTTTACATAAAATATGTCCTATAAGTCTACTCTCAAAAGTTGATAAGGGTACAAACGAATAAAATGTTTATATATCATATTTTCACATATCTATTATTTTTCATTTTACTCGATCCCCTAAACGGTTAAAGATAGGACATCGCGGTTTTCACCAGTGGATTTAGCACCTCATTTTACATATAATAAGTTCTATAAGTCTACTCTCAAAAGTTGATAAGGGTACAAACGAATAAAATGTTTATATATCATATTTTCACATATCTATTATTTTTCATTGTACTCGATCCCCTAAACGGTTAAAGATAGGACATCGCGGTTTTTACCAGTGGATTTAGCACCTCATTTTACATAAAATAAGTCCTATAAGTCTACTCTCAAGAGTTGATAAAGGTACAAACGAATTAAATGTTTATATATCACATTTTCAAATATCTATTATTCCCCATTTTACTCGATATCCTAAACAGTTAAAGATAGGACATCGCGGTTTTCAATAGTGGATTTTGCACCTCATTTTACATAAAAAAAGTCCTATAAGTCTACTCTCAAAGTTGATAAAGGTACAATCGAATAAAATGATTATTTATCACATTTTCAAATATCTATTATTCATTATTTTACTCGATCTCCTAAACGGTTAAAGATAGGACATCGCGGTTTTCACCAGTGGATTTAGCACCTCATTTTACATATAATAAGTAATATAAGTCTACTCTCAAGAGTGATAAAGGTACAAACGAGTAAAATGTTTATATATTACCTTTTCAAATATCTATTATTCTCCATTTTACTCGATCTCCTAAACGGTTAAAGATAGGACATCGCGGTTTTCACCAGTGGATTTAGCACCTCATTTTACATAAAAAAGTCCTATAAGTCTACTCTCAAGAGTTAATAAAGTTACAAACGAATAAAATGTTTATATATCACATTTTCAAATATCTATTATTCTCCATTTTACTGATCTCTTAAACGGTTAAAGATAGGACATCGCGGTTTTCACCAGTGGATTAAGCACCTTATTTTACATAAAATAAGTCCTATAAGTCTACTCTCAAAAATTGATAAAGGTACAAACGAATAAAATGTTTATATATCACATTTTCAAATATCTATTAATCTCCATTTTACTCGATCTCCTAAACGTGTTAAGATAGGACATCGCGGTTTTCACCAGTGGATTTAGCACCACATTTTTCATAAAAAAAGTCCTATAAGTCTACTCTCAAGAGTTAATAAAGGTACAAACGAATAAAATGTTTACATATCACATTTTCAAATATCTATTATTCCCCATTTTACTCGATCTCCTAAACGGTTAAAGATAGGACATCGCGGTTTTCACCATTGGATTTAGCACCTCATTTTACATCAAATAAGTCGTATAAGTCTACTATCAAGAGTGATAAAGGTACAAACGAATAAAATGTTTATATATCACCATTTCAAATATCTATTATTCTCCATTTTACTCGATCTCCTAAACGGTTAAAGATAGGACATCGCGGTTTTCACCAGTGGATTTAGCACCTCATTTTACATCAAATAAGTCGTATAAGTCTACTCTCAAGAGTGATAAAGGTACAAACGAATAAAATGTTTATATATCACCATTTCAAATATCTATTATTCTCCATTTTACTCGATCTCCTAAACGGTTAAAGATAGGACATCTCGGTTTTTACCAGTGGATTTAGCACCTCATTTTACATAAAATAAGTCTTATAAGTCTACTTTCAAGAGTTGATAAAGGTACAAACGAATAAAATGTTTATATATCAACATTTCAAATATCTATTATTCTCCATTTTACTCGATCTCCTAAACGGTTAAAGATAGGACATCGCGTTATTCACCAGTGGATTTAGCACCACATTTTTCATAAAAAAAGTCCTATAAGTCTACTCTCAAGAGTTGATAAAGGTACAAACGAATAAAATGTTTATATATCACATTTTCAAATATCTATTATTTTCCATTTTACTCGATCTCCTAAACGGTTAAAGATAGAACATCGCGGTTTTCACCAGTGGAGTAAGCACCTCATTTTACATAAAATAAGTCCTATAAGTCTACTCCCAAGAGTTAATAAAGGTACAAACGAATAAAATGTTTACATATCACATTTTCAAATATCTATTATTCTCCATTTTACTCGATCTCCTAAACGGTTAAAGATAGGACATCGCGGATTTCACCAGTGAATTTAGCACATCATTTTTCATAAAAAAAGTCCTATAAGTCTACTCTCAAGAGTTAATAAAGGTACAAACGACTAAAATGTTTACATATCACATTTTCAAATATCTACTATTCTCTATTTTACTCGATCTCCTAAACGGTTAAAGATAGGTCATCGCGGTTTTTACCAGTGGATTTAGCACCTCATTTTACATAAAATAAGTCCTATAAGTCTACTCTCAAGAGTTGATAAAGGTACAAAAGAAGAAAATGTTTATATATCACATTTTCAAATATCTATTATACTTCATTTTACTCGATCTCCAAACGGTTAAAGATAGGACATCGCGGTTTTCACCAGTGGAGTGCGCACCTCATTTTACATAAAATAAGTCCAATAAGTCTACTCTCAAGAGTTAATAAAGGTACAAAAGAAGAAAATGTTTATATATCACATTTTCAAATATCTATTATTCTCCATTTTACTCGATCTCCTAAACGTTTATAGATAGGACATCGCGGTTTTCACCAGTGGAGTGCGCACCCCATTTTACATAAAATAAGTCCTATAAGTCTACTCTCAAGAGTTAATAAAGGTACAAAAGAAGAAAATGTTTATATATCACATTTTCAAATATCTATTATTCTCCATTTTACTCGATCTCCTAAACGTTTATAGATAGGACATCGCGGTTTTCACCAGTGGAATTAGCACCTTATTTTATATAAAATAAGTCCTATAAGTCTACTCTTAAAAGTTGATAAAGGTACAAACGAATAAAATGTTTATATATCACATTTTCACATATCTATTATTCTCCATTTTACTCGATCTCCTAAACGATTAGTGATAGGACATCGCGGTTTTCACCAGTGGATTTAGCATCTCATTTTACATAGAATAAGTTCTATAAGCCTACCCTCAACAGTTGATAAAGTTACAAACGAATAAAATGTTTATATATCACATTTTCAAATATCAATTAATTTCCATTTTACTCGATCTCCTAAACGGTTATAGATAGGACATCGCGGATTTCACCAGTGGATTTAGCACCTCATTTTACATAAAATAAGTCCTATAAGTCTACTCTCAAGAGTGATAAAGGTACAAACAAATAAAATGTTTATATATCACATTTTCACATATCTATTATTCTCCATTTTACTCGATCTCCTAAACGTTTAAAAATAGGACATCGCGGTTTTCACCAGTGGATTAAGCACCTCATTTTACATAAAATAAGTTTTATAAGTCTACTCTCAAGAGTTGATATAGTGGTACAAACGAATAAAATGTTTATACATCACATTTTCAAATATCTATTATTCTCCATTTTACTCGATCTCCTAAACGGTTAAAGATAGGACATCGCGTTATTCACCAGTGGATTTAGCACCACATTTTTCATAAAAAAAGTCCTATAAGTCTACTCTCAAGAGTTGATAAAGGTACAAACGAATAAAATGTTTATATATCACATTTTCAAATATCTATTATTTTCCATTTTACTCGATCTCCTAAACGGTTAAAGATAGAACATCGCGGTTTTCACCAGTGGAGTAAGCACCTCATTTTACATAAAATAAGTCCTATAAGTCTACTCTCAAAAGTTGATAAAGGTACAAACGAATAAAAAGTTTATATATCACAATTTCAAATATTTATTACTCTTTATTTTACTCAATCTCCTAAACGGTTAAAGATAGGACATAGCGGTTTTCACCAGTGGATTTAGCAACACATTTTACATAAAATACGTTCTATAAATCTACTCTCAAAAGTTGATAAAGGTACAAACGAATAAAATGTTTATATATCACATTTTCAAATATCTATTATTCTCCAATTTACTCGATCACCTAAACGGTTAAAGATAGGACATCGCGGATTTCACCAGTGAATTTAGCTCATCATTTTTCATAAAAAAAGTCCTATAAGTCTACTCTCAAGAGTTAATAAAGGTACAAACGAATAAAATGTTTACATATCACATTTTCAAATATCTATTATTCTCCATTTTACTGATCACTTAAACGGTTAAAGATAGGACATCGCGGATTTCACCAGTGAATTTAGCACATCATTTTTCATAAAAAAAGTCCTATAAGTCTACTCTCAAGAGTTAATAAAGGTACAAACGAATAAAATGTTTACATATCACATTTTCACATATCTATTATTCTCCATTTTACTCGATCTCCTAAACAACCTAATGATGGGACATCGCGGTTTTCACCAGTGGATTTAGCATCTCATTTTACATAGAATAAGTTCTATAAGCCTACTCTCAACAGATGATAAAGTTACAAACGAATAAAATGTTTATATATCACATTTTCAAATATCTATTAATTTCCATTTTACTCGATCTCCTAAACGGTTATAGATAGGACATCGCGGTTTTTACCAGTGGATTTAGCACCTCATTTTACATAAAATAAGTCTTCTAAGTCTACTCTCAAGTGTTGATGAAGATACCAAACGAATAAAATGTTTATATTTCACATTTTCAAATATCTTTTACTCTCCATTTTACTCGGCCTCCTAAAGGGTTAAAGATAGGACATCGCGGTTTTCTCCAGTGGATTTAGCACCTCATTTTACATAAAACAAGTTCTATAAGTCTACTCTCAAGAGTTGATAAAGGTACAAACGAATAATATATATATATATATATATATCATATTTTCAAATATCTTTTATTCTCCATTTTACTCGATACCCTAAACGGTTAATGATAGGACATCGCGGTTTTCACCAGTGGATTTAGCACCTCATTTAACATAAAATAAGTCTTATAAGTCTACTCTCAAGTGTTGATGAAGATACCAAACGAATAAAATGTTTATATTTCACATTTTCAAATATCTTTTATTCTCCATTTTACTCGATACCCTAAACGGTTAAAGATAGGACATTGCGGATTTCACCAGTGAATTTAGCACATCATTTTTCATAAAAAAAGTTCTATAAGTCAACTCTCAAGAGTTAATAAAGGTACAAACGAATAAAATGTTTACATATCACATTTTCAAATATCTATTATTCTCCATTTTACTCGATCTCCTAAACGGTTAAAGATAGGACATCGCGGTTTTCTCCAGTGGATTTAGCACCTCATTTTACATAAAACAAGTTCTATAAGTCTACTCTCAAGAGTTGATAAAGGTACAAACGAATAAAATATATATATATATATATCATATTTTCAAATATCTTTTATTCTCCATTTTACTCGATACCCTAAACGGTTAATGATAGGACATCGCGGTTTTCACCAGTGGATTTAGCACCTCATTTAACATAAAATAAGTCTTATAAGTCTACTCTCAAGTGTTGATGAAGATACCAAACGAATAAAATGTTTATATTTCACATTTTCAAATATCTTTTATTCTCCATTTTACTCGATACCCTAAACGGTTAAAGATAGGACATTGCGGATTTCACCAGTGAATTTAGCACATCATTTTTCATAAAAAAAGTTCTATAAGTCAACTCTCAAGAGTTAATAAAGGTACAAACGAATAAAATGTTTACATATCACATTTTCAAATATCTATTATTCTCCATTTTACTCGATCTCCTAAACGGTTAAAGATAGGACATCGCGGTTTTCTCCAGTGGATTTAGCACCTCATTTTACATAAAAAAGTCCTATAAGTCTACTCTCAAGAGTTAATAAAGGTACAAACGAATAAAATGTTTATATATCACATTTTCAAATACCTATTATTCTCCATTTTACTGATCACTTAAACGGTTAAAGATAGGACATCGCGGTTTTCACCAGTGGATTAAGCACCTCATTTTACATAAAATAAGTCCTATAAGTCTACTCTCAAAAGTTGATAAATGTACGAACAAATAAAATGTTTATATATCACATTTACAAATATCTGTTATTCTCCATTTTACTCGATATCCTAAACGGTTAAAGATAGGACATCTCGGTTTTCACCAGTATATTTAGCACCTCATTTTACATCAAATAAGTCATATAAGTCTACTCTCAAGAGTGATAAAGGTACAAACGAATAAATTGTTTATATATCACCTTTTTAAATATCTATTATTCTCCATTTTGTTTGATCTCCTTAACGGTTAAAGATAGGACATCGCGTTTTTCACCAGTGGATTTAGCACCTCATTTTACATAAAATAAGTCCTAAAAGTCTACTTTCAAGAGTTGATAAAGGTACGAACAAATAAAATGTTTATATATCACATTTACAAATATCTGTTATTCTCCATTTTACTCGATCTCCTAAACGGTTAAAAATAGGACATCGCGGTTTTCACCAGTGGATTAAGCACCTCATTTTACATAAAATAAGTCCTATAAGTCTACTCTCAAAAGTTGATAAAGGTACAAACGAATAAAAAGTTTATATATCACAATTTCAAATATTTATTACTCTTTATTTTACTCAATCTCCTAAACGGTTAAAGATAGGACATAGCGGTTTTCACCAGTGGATTTAGCAACACATTTTACATAAAATATGTTCAATAAATCTACTCTCAAGAGTCGATAAAGGTACAAAAGAAGAAAATATTTATATATAACATTTTCAAATATCTATTATTCTCCATTTTACTCGATCTCCTAAACGGTTAAAGATAGGACATCGCGTTTTTCACCAGTGGATTTAGCACCACATTTTTCATAAAAAAAGTCCTATAAGTCTACTCTCAAGAGTTATTAAAGGTACAAACGAATAAATTGTTTATATATCACATTTTCAAATATCTATTAATTTCCATTTTACTCGATCTCCTAAACGGTTATAGATAGGACATCGCGGATTTCACCTGTGGATTCAGCACCTTATTTTACATAAAATAAGTCCTATAAGTCTACTCTCAAGAGTTGATAAAGGTACGAACAAATAAAATGTTTACATATCACATTTACAAATATCTGTTATTCTCCATTTTACTCGATATAATAAACGGTTAAAGATAGGACATCGCGGTTTTCACCAGTATATTTAGCACCTCATTTTACAACAAATAAGTCATATAAGTCTACTCTCAAGAGTGATAAAGATACAAACGAATAAAATGTTTTTATATCACATTTTCAAATATCTATTAATTTCCATTTTACTCGATCTCCTAAACGGTTATAGATAGGACATCGCGGATTTCACCAGTGGATTTAGCACCTCATTTTACATAAAATAAGTCCTATAAGTCTACTCTTAAGAGTGATAAAGGTACAAACGAATAAAAAGTTTATATATCACATTTTCAAATATCTATTATTCTCCATTTTGTTCGATCTTTTAAACGGTTAAAGATAGGACATCTCGGTTTTCACCAGTGGATTTAGCACCTCATTTACATAAAATAAGTCCTTTAAGTCTACTCTCAAGAGTTGATAAAGGTACAAACGAATAAAATGTATGTATATCACATTTTCAAATATCTATTATTCTCCATTTTACTCGATCTCCTAAACGGTTAAAGATAGGACATCGCGGTTGTAACCAGTGGATTTAGCACCTCAATTTACAAAAAATAAGTCCTATAAGTCTACTCCCAAGAGTTGATAAAGTTACAAACGAATAAAATGTTTATATATCACATTTTCAAATATCTATTGTTCTCCATTTTACTTGATCTCCTAAACGGTTAAAGATAGGACATCTCGGTTTTCACCAGTGGATTTAGCACCTCATTTACATAAAATAAGTCCTATAAGTCTACTCTCAAGAGTTGATAAAGGTACAAACGAATAAAATGTTTATATGTCACCTTTTCAAATATCTATTATTCTCCATTTTGTTCGATCTCCTAAACGGTTAAAGATAGGACATCGCGGTTTTCACCAGTGGATTTAGCACCTCATTTTACATAAAATGAGTCCTATAAGTCTACTCTCAAGAGTTGATGAAGGTACTAATGAATAGAATGTTTATATATCACAATTTCAAATATCTATTATTTTTCATTTTACTCGACCCCCTAAACGGTTAGAGACAGGACATCGCGGTTTTCACCAGTGGATTTAGCACCTCATTTTACATATAATAAGTCCTATAAGTCTACTTTCAAGAGTTTATAAAGGTACAAACGAATAAAATGTTTATATATCACATTTTCAAATATCAATTATTCTCCATTTTACTCGATCTCCTAAACGGTTAAAGATAGAACATCGCGGTTTTCACCAGTGGATTTAGCACCTCATATTACATAAAATAAGTCCTATAAGTCTACTCTCAAGAGTTGATAAAGGTACAAACGAATAAAATGTTTATATATCACATTTTCAAATATCTATTATTCTCCATTTTACTCGATCTCCTAAACGGTTAAAGATAGGACATGGCGGTTTTTACCAGTGGATTTAGCACCTCATTTTACATAAAATAAGTCCTATAAGTATACTCTCAAGAGTTGATAAAGGTACAAACGAATAAAATGTTTATATATCACATTTTCAAATATCTATTATTCTCCATTTTACTCGATCTCCTAAACGGTTAATGATAGGACATCGCGGATTTCTCCAGTGGATTTAGCACCTCATATTACATAAAATAAGTAATATAAGTCTACTCTCAAGAGTTGATAAAGGTACAAACGAATAAAATTTATGTATATCACATTTTCAAATATCTATTATTTTCCATTTTACTCGATCCCCTAAACGGTTAAAGATAGGACATCGCGGTTTTCACCAGTGGATTTAGCACCTCATTTTACATCAAATAAGTCATATAAGTCTACTCTCAAGAGTGATAAAGGTACAAACGAATAAAATGTTTATATATCACCTTTTGAAATATCTATTATCCTCCATTTTACTCGATCTTCTAAACGGTAAAAGAGAGGACATCGCGGTTTTCACTAGTGGATTTAGCACCTCATTTTACATAAAAAGTGTATTATAAGTCTACTCTCAATAGTTGATAAAGGTACAAACGAATAAAATGTTTATTTATCACATTTTCAAATATCTATTATTTTCCATTTTACTCGATCTCCTAAACGGTTAATGATAGGACATCGCGGTTTTCACCAGTGGATTTTGCACCTCATTTTACATTAAATAAGTCCTATAAGTCTTCTCTCAAGTGTTGATAAAGGTACAAACGAATAAAATGTTTATATATTATATTTTCAAATATCTATTATTCTCCTTTTTACTCGATCTCCTAAACGGTTAAAAATAGGACATCGCGGTTTCCACCAGTGGATTAAGCACCTCATTTTACATAAAATAAGTCTTATAAGTCTACTCTCAAGAGTGATAAAGGTACAAACGAATAAAATGTTTATATATCACATTTTCAAATATCTATTATTTTTCATTTTTCTCGATCTCCTAAACGGTTAAAGATAGGTCATCGCGGATTTCACCAGTGGATTTAGCACCTTATTTTACATAAAATAAGTCCTATAAGTCTACTCTCAAGAGTTAATAAAGGTACAAACGAATAAAATGTTTATGTATCACATTTTCAAATATCTATTATTCTCCATTTTACTCGATCATCTAAACGGTTAAAGATAGGACATCGCGGTTTTCACTAGTGGATTTAGCAACTCATTTTACATAAAATAGGTCTTATAAGTCTACTCTTAATAGTTGATAAAGGTACAAACGAATAAAATGTTTATATATTACATTTTCAAATATCTATTATTCTCCATTTTACTGATCTCTTAAACGGTTAAAGATAGGACATCGCGGTTTTCGCCAGTGGATTTAGCACCTCATTTTACATAAAATAAGTCCTATAAGTCTACTCTCAAGAGTTGATAAAGGTACCAAATAAATAAAATGTTTATATTTCACATTTTCAAATATCTATTATTCTCCATTTTACTCGATCTCCTAAACGGTTTAAGATAGGACATTGCGGTTTTGACCAGTATATTTAGCATCTCATTTTACATAAAATAAGTTCTATAAGTCTACTCTCAAGAGTTGATAAAGGTACAAACGAATAAAATGTATATATATATCACATTTTCAAATATCTATTATTCTCCATTTTACTCGATCTCCTAAACGGTTAAAGATAAGACAACGCGGTTTTCACCAGTGGATTAAGCACCTTATTTTACATAAATTAAATCTTATAAGTCTACTCTCAAGAGTTGATAAAGGTACAAACGAATAAAATGTTTATATACCACATTTTCAAATATCTATTATTCTCCATTTTACTCGATCTCCTAAACGATTAATAATAGGACATCGCGGTTTTCACCAGTGGATTTAGCACTTCATTTTACATAAAATAAGCCCTATAAGTCTACTCTCAAGAGTTGATATAGGTACAAACGAATAAAATGTTTATATACCACATTTTCAAATATCTTTTATCCTCCATTTTACTCGATCTCCTAAACGGTTAAAGAGAGGACATCGCGGTTTTCACCAGTGGATTTAGCACCTCATTTTACATCAAGTATGTCATATAAGTCTTCTCTCAAGAGTGATAAAGGTACAAACGATTAAAATGATTATATATCACCTTTTCAAATATCTATTATTCTCCATTTTACTTGATCTTCTAAACGGTTAAAGATAGGACAACGCGGTTTTCACCAGTGGATTTAGCACCTCATTTTACAAAAAAAAGTCCTATAAGTCTACTCTCAAGAGTTGATAAAGGTACAAACGAATAAAATGTTTATATATCACATTTTCAAATATATATTATTCTCCATTTTACTCGATCTCCTAAACGGTTAAAGATAGGACATCTCGGTTTTCACCAGTGGATTTAGCAACTTATTTTACATAAAATAAGTATTATAAGTCTACTCTCAAGAGTTGATAAAGGTTCAAACGAATAAAATGTTTATATATCATATTTTCAAATATCTATTAATATCCATTTTGTTCGATCTCCTAAACGGATAAAGATAAGACATCGCGGTTTTCACCAGTGGATTTAGCACCTCATTTTACATAAAATAAGTCTTATAAGTCTACTCTCAAGAGTTGATAATGGTACTAATGAATAGAATGTTTATATATCACATTTTCAAATATCTATTATTCTCCATTTTACTCAATCTCCTAAACGGTTAAAGATAGGACATCGCGGTTTTCACCAGTGGATTTAACACCTCATTTTACATAAAAAAGTCCTATAAGTCTACTCTCAAGAGTTGAAAAAAGTGCAAACGAATAAAATGTTTATATATCACATTTTCAAATATCTATTATTCTCCATTTTACTCAATCTCCTAAACGGTTAAAGATAGGACATCGCGGTTTTCACCAGTGGATTTAGCACCTCATTTTACATTAAATAAGTCCTATAAGTCTACTCTTAAGAGTTGATAAAGGTACAAACGAATAAAATGTTTATAAATCACATTTTCAAATATCTATTATTTTTCATTTTATTCGACCCCCTAAACGGTTAGAGATAGGACATCGCGGTTTTCACCAGTGGATTAAGCACCTCATTTTACATAAAATAAATCCTATAAATCTACTCTCAATAGTTGATAAAGGTACAAACGAATAAAATGTTTATACATCACATTTTCAAATATCTATTATTCTCAATTTTACTCGATCTTCTAATCGGTAAAAGATAGGTCATCGCGGTTTTCACCAGTGGATTTAGCACCTCATTTTGCATAAAATAAGTCCTATAAGTCTACTCTCAAGAGTTGATAAAGGTACAAACGAATAAAATGTTTATATATCACATTTTCAAATATCTATTATTCTCCATTTTACTCGATCTCCTAAACAGTTAAAGATAGGACATCGCGGTTTCCACCAGTGGATTAAGCACCTCATTTTACATAAAATAAGTCTTATAAGTCTACTCTCAAGAGTGATAAAGGTACAAACGAATAAAATGTTTAAATATCACATTTTCAAATATCCATTATTCTCCATTTTACACGATCTCCTAAACTGTTTAAGATAGGACATTGCGGTTTTGACCAGTGGATTTAGCATCTCATTTTACGTAAAATAAGTTCTATAAGTCTACTCTCAAGAGTTGATAAAGGTACAAACGAATAAAATGTATATATATCACATTTTCAAATATCTATTATTCTTTATTTTACTCGATCTCCTTAACGGTTAAAGATAGGACATCGCGGTTTCACCAGTGGATTTAGCACCTCATTTTACATAAAATGAGACCCATAAGTCATCTCTCAAGAGTTAATAAAGGTACAAACGAATAAAATGTTTATATATCACATTTTCAAATATCTATTATTCTCCATTTTACTCGATCTCCTAAACGGTTAAAGATAGGACATCGCGGATTTCACCAGTGGAGTAAGCACCACATTTTACATCAAATAAGTCCTAAAAGTCTACTCTCAAGAGTGATAAAGTTACAAACGAATAAAATGTTTACATATCACATTTTCAAATATCTATTATTCTCCATTTTACTCGATCTCCTAAACGTTTAAAGATAGGACATCTCGGTTTTCACCAGTGGATTAAGCACCTTATTTTAAATTAAATAAGTCTTATAAGTCTACTCTCAAGAGTTGATAAAGGTACAAACGAATAAAATGTTTATATATCACCTTTTGAAATATCTATTATTCTCCATTTTACTCGATCTTCTAAACGGTAAAAGATAGGACATCGCGGTTTTCACTAGTGGATTTAACACCTCATTTTACATAAAATATGTCTTATAAGTCTACTCTCAATAGTTGATAAAGGTACAAACGAATAAAATGTTTATTTATCACATTTTCAAATATCTATTATTCTCCATTTTACTCGATCTCCTAAACGATTAATAATAGGACATCGCGGTTTTCACCAGTGGATTTAGCACTTCATTCTACATAAAATAAGTCCTATAAGTCTACTCTCAAGAGTTGATATAGGTACAAACGAATAAAATGTTTATATACCACATTTTCAAATATCTTTTATCCTCCATTTTACTCGATCTCCTAAACGGTTAAAGAGAGGACATCGCGGTTTTCACCAGTGGATTTAGCACCTCATTTTACAAAAAAAAGTCCTATAAGTCTACTCTCAAGAGTTGATAAAGGTACAAACGAATAAAATGTTTATATATCACATTTTCAAATATCTATTATTCTCCATTTTACTCGATCTCCTAAACGGTTAAAGATAGGACATCTCGGTTTTCACCAGTGGATTTAGCACCTCATTTTACATAAAATAAGTATTATAAGTCTACTCTCAAGAGTTGATAAAGGTTCAAACGAATAAAATGTTTATATATCATCTTTTCAAATATCTATTAATATCCATTTTGTTCGATCTCCTAAACGGTTAAAGATAAGACATCGCGGTTTTCACCAGTGGATTTAGCACCTCATTTTACATAAAATAAGTCCTATAAGTCTACTCTCAAGAGTTGATAAAGGTACTAATGAATAGAATGTTTATATATCACATTTTCAAATATCTATTATTCTCCATTTTACTCAATCTCCTAAACGGTTAAAGATAGGACATCGCGGTTTTCACCAGTGGATTTAGCACCTCATTTTACATAAAAAAGTCCTATAAGTCTACTCTCAAGAGTTGAAAAAAGTGCAAACGAATAAAATGTTTATATATCACATTTTCAAATATCTACTATTCTCCATTTTACTCGATCTCCTAAATGGTTAAAGATAGGTCATGGCGGTTTTCACCAGTGGATTTTGCACCTCATTTTACATTAAATAAGTCCTATAAGTCTACTCTTAAGAGTTGATAAAGGTACAAACGAATAAAATGTTTATAAATCACATTTTCAAATATCTATTATTTTTCATTTTATTCGACCCCCTAAACGGTTAGAGATAGGACATCGCGGTTTTCACCAGTGGATTTAGCACCTCATTTTGCATAAAATAAGTCCTATAAGTCTACTCTCAAGAGTTGATAAAGGTACAAACGAATAAAATGTTTATATATCACATTTTCAAATATCTATTATTCTCCATTTTACTCGATCTCCTAAACAGTTAAAGATAGGACATCGCGGTTTCCACCAGTGGATTAAGCACCTCATTTTACATAAAATAAGTCTTTTAAGTCTACTCTCAAGAGTGATAAAGGTACAAACGAATAAAATGTTTAAATATCACATTTTCAAATATCCATTATTCTCCATTTTACACGATCTCCTAAACTGTTTAAGATAGGACATTGCGGTTTTGACCAGTGGATTTAGCATCTCATTTTACGTAAAATAAGTTCTATAAGTCTACTCTCAAGAGTTGATAAAGGTACAAACGAATAAAATGTATATATATCACATTTTCAAATATCTATTATTCTTTATTTTACTCGATCTCCTTAACGGTTAAAGATAGGACATCGCGGTTTCACCAGTGGATTTAGCACCTCATTTTACATAAAATGAGACCCATAAGTCATCTCTCAAGAGTTGATAAAGGTACAAACGAATAAAATGTTTATATATCACATTTTCAAATATCTATTATTCTCCATTTTACTCGATCTCCTAAACGGTTAAAGATAGGACATCGCGGATTTCACCAGTGGAGTAAGCACCACATTTTACATCAAATAAGTCCTAAAAGTCTACTCTCAAGAGTGATAAAGTTACAAACGAATAAAATGTTTACATATCACATTTTCAAATATCTATTATTCTCCATTTTACTCGATCTCCTAAACAGTTAAAGATAGGACATCGCGGTTTCCACCAGTGGATTAAGCACCTCATTTTACATAAAATAAGTCTTATAAGTCTACTCTCAAGAGTGATAAAGGTACAAACGAATAAAATGTTTAAATATCACATTTTCAAATATCCATTATTCTCCATTTTACACGATCTCCTAAACTGTTTAAGATTGGACATTGCGGTTTTGACCAGTGGATTTAGCATCTCATTTTACGTAAAATAAGTTCTATAAGTCTACTCTCAAGAGTTGATAAATGTACAAACGAAGAAAATATATATATATCACATTTTCAAATATCTATTATTTTCCATTTTACTCGATCTTCTAATCGGTAAAAGATAGGTCATCGCGGTTTTCACCAGTGGATTTAGCACCTCATTTTGCATAAAATAAGTCCTATAAGTCTACTCTCAAGAGTTGATAAAGGTACAAACGAATAAAATGTTTATATATCACATTTTCAAATATCTATTATTCTCCATTTTACTCGATCTCCTAAACAGTTAAAGATAGGACATCGCGGTTTCCACCAGTGGATTAAGCACCTTATTTTACATAAAATAAGTCTTATAAGTCTACTCTCAAGAGTGATAAAGGTACAAACGAATAAAATGTTTAAATATCACATTTTCAAATATCCATTATTCTCCATTTTACACGATCTCCTAAACTGTTTAAGATAGGACATTGCGGTTTTGACCAGTGGATTTAGCATCTTATTTTACGTAAAATAAGTTCTATAAGTCTACTCTCAAGAGTTGATAAAGGTACAAACGAATAAAATGTATATATATCACATTTTCAAATATCTATTATTCTTTATTTTACTCGATCTCCTTAACGGTTAAAGATAGGACATCGCGGTTTCACCAGTGGATTTAGCACCTCATTTTACATCAAATAAGTCGTATAAGTCTACTCTCAAGAGTGATAAAGGTACAAACGAATAAAATGTTTATATATCACCATTTCAAATATCTATTATTCTCCATTTTACTCGATCTCCTAAACGGTTAAAGATAGGACATCGCGTTTTTCATCAGTGGATTTAGCACCACATTTTTCATAAAAAAAGTCCTATAAGTCTACTCTCAAGAGTTGATAAAGGTACAAACGAATAAAATGTTTATATATCACATTTTCAAATATCTATTATTCTCCATTTTACTCGATCTCCAAACGGTTAAAGATAGGACATCGCGGTTTTCACCAGTGGAGTGCGCACCTCATTTTACATAAAATAAGTCCTATAAGTCTACTCTCAAGGGTTAATAAAGGTACAAACGAATAAAATGTTTATATATCACATTTTCAAATATCTATTATTCTCCATTTTACTGATCTCTTAAACGGTTAAAGATAGGACATCGCGGTTTTCACCAGTGGATTTAGCACCTCATTTTACATATAATAAGTAATATAAGTCTACTCTCAAGAGTGATAAAGGTACAAACGAGTAAAATGTTTATATATTACCTTTTCAAATATCTATTATTCTCCATTTTACTCGATCTCCTAAACGGTTAAAGATAGGACATCGCGGTTTTCACCAGTGGATTTAGCACCTCATTTTACATAAAAAAGTCCTATAAGTCTACTCTCAAGAGTTAATAAAGGTACAAACGAATAAAATGTTTATATATCACATTTTCAAATATCTATTATTCTCCATTTTACTGATCTCTTAAACGGTTAAAGATAGGACATCGCGGTTTTCACCAGTGGATTAAGCACCTCATTTTACATAAAATAAGTCCTATAAGTCTACTCTCAAAAGTTGATAAAGGTACAAACGAATAAAATGTTTATATATCACATTTTCAAATATCTATTAATCTCCAATTTACTCGATCTCCTAAACGTGTTAAGATAGGACATCGCGGTTTTCACCAGTGGATTTAGCACCACATTTTTCATAAAAAAAGTCCTATAAGTCTACTCTCAAGAGTTAATAAAGGTACAAACGAATAAAATGTTTACATATCACATTTTCAAATATCTATTATTCCCCATTTTACTCGATCTCCTAAACGGTTAAAGATAGGACATCGCGGTTTTCACCATTTTATTTAGCACCTCATTTTACATCAAATAAGTCGTATAAGTCTACTCTCAAGAGTGATAAAGGTACAAACGAATAAAATGTTTATATATTACCTTTTCAAATATCTATTATTCTCCATTTTACTCGATCTCCTAAACGGTTAAAGATAGGACATCGCGGTTTTCACCAGTGGATTTAGCACCTCATTTTACATAAAATAAGTCCTATAAGTCTACTCTCAAGAGTTGATAAAGGTAAAAACGAATAAAATGATTATATATCACATTTTCAAATATCTATTATTCTCCAATTTACTCGATCACCTAAACGGTTAAAGATAGGACATCGCGGTTTTCACCAGTGGATTTAGCACCTCATTTTACATCAAATAAGTCGTATAAGTCTACTCTCAAGAGTGATAAAGGTACAAACGAATAAAATGTTTATATATCACCATTTCAAATATCTATTATTCTCCATTTTACTCGATCTCCTAAACGGTTAAAGATAGGACATCGCGTTTTTGATCAGTGGATTTAGCACCACATTTTTCATAAAAAAAGTCCTATAAGTCTACTCTCAAGAGTTGATAAAGGTACAAACGAATAAAATGTTTGTATATCACATTTTCAAATATCTATTATTCTCCATTTTACTCGATCTCCAAACGGTTAAAGATAGGACATCGCGGTTTTCACCTTTGGATTTAGCACCTCATTTTACATCAAATAAGTCCTAAAAGTCTACTCTAAGAGTGATAAAGGTACAAACGAATAAAATGTTTATATATCACATTTTCAAATATCTATTATTTTCCATTTTACTCGATCTCCTAAACGTGTAAAGATAGGACATCGCGGTTTTCACCAGTGGATAAAGAACCTCATTTTACATATAATAACTCCAATAAGTCTACTTTCAAGAGTTAATAAAAGTCCAAACGAATAAAATGTTTATATATCACATTTTCAAATATCTATTATTCTCCATTTTATACGATCTCCTAAACGGTTAATGATAGGACATCGCCGTTTTCACCAGTGGATGTAGCACCTCATTTTACATAAAATATGTCCTATAAGTCTACTCTCAAAAGTTGATAAGGGTACAAACGAATAAAATGTTTAGATATCATATTTTCACATATCTATTATTTTTCATTTTACTCGATCCCCTAAACGGTTAAAGATAGGACATCGCGGTTTTCACCAGTGGATTTAGCACCTCATTTTACATATAATAAGTTCTATAAGTCTACTCTCAAAAGTTGATAAGGGTACAAACGAATAAAATGTTTATATATCATATTTTCACATATCTATTATTTTTCATTGTACTCGATCCCCTAAACGGTTAAAGATAGGACATCGCGGTTTTTACCAGTGGATTTAGCACCTCATTTTACATAAAATAAGTCCTATAAGTCTACTCTCAAGAGTTGATAAAGGTACAAACGAATTAAATGTTTATATATCACATTTTCAAATATCTATTATTCCCCATTTTACTCGATATCCTAAACAGTTAAAGATAGGACATCGCGGTTTTCAATAGTGGATTTAGCACCTCATTTTACATAAAAAAGTCCTATAAGTCTACTCTCAAGAGTTAATAAAGGTACAAACGAATAAAATGTTTATATATCACATTTTCAAATATCTATTATTCTCCATTTTACTGATCTCTTAAACGGTTAAAGATAGGACATCGCGGTTTTCACCAGTGGATTAAGCACCTCATTTTACATAAAATAAGTCCTATAAGTCTACTCTCAAAAGTTGATAAAGGTACAAACGAATAAAATGTTTATATATCACATTTTCAAATATCTATTAATCTCCAATTTACTCGATCTCCTAAACGTGTTAAGATAGGACATCGCGGTTTTCACCAGTGGATTTAGCACCACATTTTTCATAAAAAAAGTCCTATAAGTCTACTCTCAAGAGTTAATAAAGGTACAAACGAATAAAATGTTTACATATCACATTTTCAAATATCTATTATTCCCCATTTTACTCGATCTCCTAAACGGTTAAAGATAGGACATCGCGGTTTTCACCATTTTATTTAGCACCTCATTTTACATCAAATAAGTCGTATAAGTCTACTCTCAAGAGTGATAAAGGTACAAACGAATAAAATGTTTATATATTACCTTTTCAAATATCTATTATTCTCCATTTTACTCGATCTCCTAAACGGTTAAAGATAGGACATCGCGGTTTTCACCAGTGGATTTAGCACCTCATTTTACATAAAATAAGTCCTATAAGTCTACTCTCAAGAGTTGATAAAGGTACAAACGAATAAAATGTTTATATATCACCATTTCAAATATCTATTATTCTCCATTTTACTCGATCTCCTAAACGGTTAAAGATAGGACATCGCGGTTTTCACCAGTGGATTTAGCACCTCATTTTACATCAAATAAGTCGTATAAGTCTACTCTCAAGAGTGATAAAGGTACAAACGAATAAAATGTTTATATATCACCATTTCAAATATCTATTATTCTCCATTTTACTCGATCTCCTAAACGGTTAAAGATAGGACATCGCGTTTTTGATCAGTGGATTTAGCACCACATTTTTCATAAAAAAAGTCCTATAAGTCTACTCTCAAGAGTTGATAAAGGTACAAACGAATAAAATGTTTATATATCACATTTTCAAATATCTATTATTCTCCATTTTACTCGATCTCCAAACGGTTAAAGATAGGACATCGCGGTTTTCACCTTTGGATTTAGCACCTCATTTTACATCAAATAAGTCCTAAAAGTCTACTCTAAGAGTGATAAAGGTACAAACGAATAAAATGTTTATATATCACATTTTCAAATATCTATTATTTTCCATTTTACTCGATCTCCTAAACGTGTAAAGATAGGACATCGCGGTTTTCACCAGTGGATAAAGAACCTCATTTTACATATAATAACTCCAATAAGTCTACTTTCAAGAGTTAATAAAAGTCCAAACGAATAAAATGTTTATATATCACATTTTCAAATATCTATTATTCTCCATTTTATACGATCTCCTAAACGGTTAATGATAGGACATCGCCGTTTTCACCAGTGGATGTAGCACCTCATTTTACATAAAATATGTCCTATAAGTCTACTCTCAAAAGTTGATAAGGGTACAAACGAATTAAATGTTTATATATCACATTTTCAAATATCTATTATTCCCCATTTTACTCGATATCCTAAACAGTTAAAGATAGGACATCGCGGTTTTCAATAGTGGATTTTGCACCTCATTTTACATAAAAAAAGTCCTATAAGTCTACTCTCAAAGTTGATAAAGGTACAATCGAATAAAATGATTATTTATCACATTTTCAAATATCTATTATTCATTATTTTACTCGATCTCCTAAACGGTTAAAGATAGGACATCTCGGTTTTTACCAGTGGATTTAGCACCTCATTTTACATAAAATAAGTCTTATAAGTCTACTTTCAAGAGTTGATAAAGGTACAAACGAATAAAATGTTTATATATCAACATTTCAAATATCTATTATTCTCCATTTTACTCGATCTCCTAAACGGTTAAAGATAGGACATCGCGTTATTCACCAGTGGATTTAGCACCACATTTTTCATAAAAAAAGTCCTATAAGTCTACTCTCAAGAGTTGATAAAGGTACAAACGAATAAAATGTTTATATATCACATTTTCAAATATCTATTATTTTCCATTTTACTCGATCTCCTAAACGGTTAAAGATAGAACATCGCGTTTTTCACCAGTGGAGTAAGCACCTCATTTTACATAAAATAAGTCCTATAAGTCTACTCCCAAGAGTTAATAAAGGTACAAACGAATAAAATGTTTACATATCACATTTTCAAATATCTATTATTCTCCATTTTACTCGATCTCCTAAACGGTTAAAGATAGGACATCGCGGATTTCACCAGTGAATTTAGCACATCATTTTTCATAAAAAAAGTCCTATAAGTCTACTCTCAAGAGTTAATAAAGGTACAAACGACTAAAATGTTTACATATCACATTTTCAAATATCTACTATTCTCTATTTTACTCGATCTCCTAAACGGTTAAAGATAGGTCATCGCGGTTTTTACCAGTGGATTTAGCACCTCATTTTACATAAAATAAGTCCTATAAGTCTACTCTCAAGAGTTGATAAAGGTACAAAAAAAGAAAATGTTTATATATCACATTTTCAAATATCTATTATACTTCATTTTACTCGATCTCCAAACGGTTAAAGATAGGACATCGCGGTTTTCACCAGTGGAGTGCGCACCTCATTTTACATAAAATAAGTCCAATAAGTCTACTCTCAAGAGTTAATAAAGGTACAAAAGAAGAAAATGTTTATATATCACATTTTCAAATATCTATTATTCTCCATTTTACTCGATCTCCTAAACGTTTATAGATAGGACATCGCGGTTTTCACCAGTGGAGTGCGCACCCCATTTTACATAAAATAAGTCCTATAAGTCTACTCTCAAGAGTTAATAAAGGTACAAAAGAAGAAAATGTTTATATATCACATTTTCAAATATCTATTATTCTCCATTTTACTCGATCTCCTAAACGTTTATAGATAGGACATCGCGGTTTTCACCAGTGGAATTAGCACCTTATTTTATATAAAATAAGTCCTATAAGTCTACTCTTAAAAGTTGATAAAGGTACAAACGAATAAAATGTTTATATATCACATTTTCAAATATCAATTAATTTCCATTTTACTCGATCTCCTAAACGGTTATAGATAGGACATCGCGGATTTCACCAGTGGATTTAGCACCTCATTTTACATAAAATAAGTCCTATAAGTCTACTCTCAAGAGTGATAAAGGTACAAACAAATAAAATGTTTATATATCACATTTTCACATATCTATTATTCTCCATTTTACTCGATCTCCTAAACGTTTAAAAATAGGACATCGCGGTTTTCACCAGTGGATTAAGCACCTCATTTTACATAAAATAAGTTTTATAAGTCTACTCTCAAGAGTTGATATAGTGGTACAAACGAATAAAATGTTTATACATCACATTTTCAAATATCTATTATTCTCCATTTTACTCGATCTCCTAAACGGTTAAAGATAGGACATCGCGTTATTCACCAGTGGATTTAGCACCACATTTTTCATAAAAAAAGTCCTATAAGTCTACTCTCAAGAGTTGATAAAGGTACAAACGAATAAAATGTTTATATATCACATTTTCAAATATCTATTATTTTCCATTTTACTCGATCTCCTAAACGGTTAAAGATAGAACATCGCGGTTTTCACCAGTGGAGTAAGCACCTCATTTTACATAAAATAAGTCCTATAAGTCTACTCTCAAAAGTTGATAAAGGTACAAACGAATAAAAAGTTTATATATCACAATTTCAAATATTTATTACTCTTTATTTTACTCAATCTCCTAAACGGTTAAAGATAGGACATAGCGGTTTTCACCAGTGGATTTAGCAACACATTTTACATAAAATACGTTCTATAAATCTACTCTCAAAAGTTGATAAAGGTACAAACGAATAAAATGTTTATATATCACATTTTCAAATATCTATTATTCTCCAATTTACTCGATCACCTAAACGGTTAAAGATAGGACATCGCGGATTTCACCAGTGAATTTAGCTCATCATTTTTCATAAAAAAAGTCCTATAAGTCTACTCTCAAGAGTTAATAAAGGTACAAACGAATAAAATGTTTACATATCACATTTTCAAATATCTATTATTCTCCATTTTACTGATCACTTAAACGGTTAAAGATAGGACATCGCGGATTTCACCAGTGAATTTAGCACATCATTTTTCATAAAAAAAGTCCTATAAGTCTACTCTCAAGAGTTAATAAAGGTACAAACGAATAAAATGTTTACATATCACATTTTCACATATCTATTATTCTCCATTTTACTCGATCTCCTAAACAACCTAATGATGGGACATCGCGGTTTTCACCAGTGGATTTAGCATCTCATTTTACATAGAATAAGTTCTATAAGTCTACTCTCAAGAGTTAATAAAGGTACAAACGAATAAAATGTTTACATATCACATTTTCACATATCTATTATTCTCCATTTTACTCGATCTCCTAAACAACCTAATGATGGGACATCGCGGTTTTCACCAGTGGATTTAGCACCTCATTTTACATAAAAAAGTCCTATAAGTCTACTCTCAAGAGTTAATAAAGTTACAAACGAATAAAATGTTTATATATCACATTTTCAAATATCTATTAATTTCCATTTTACTCGATCTCCTAAACGGTTATAGATAGGACATCGCGGTTTTTACCAGTGGATTTAGCACCTCATTTTACATAAAATAAGTCTTCTAAGTCTACTCTCAAGTGTTGATGAAGATACCAAACGAATAAAATGTTTATATTTCACATTTTCAAATATCTTTTACTCTCCATTTTACTCGGTCTCCTAAAGGGTTAAAGATAGGACATCGCGGTTTTCTCCAGTGGATTTAGCACCTCATTTTACATAAAACAAGTTCTATAAGTCTACTCTCAAGAGTTGATAAAGGTACAAACGAATAAAATATATATATATATATATCATATTTTCAAATATCTTTTATTCTCCATTTTACTCGATACCCTAAACGGTTAATGATAGGACATCGCGGTTTTCACCAGTGGATTTAGCACCTCATTTAACATAAAATAAGTCTTATAAGTCTACTCTCAAGTGTTGATGAAGATACCAAACGAATAAAATGTTTATATTTCACATTTTCAAATATCTTTTATTCTCCATTTTACTCGATACCCTAAACGGTTAAAGATAGGACATTGCGGATTTCACCAGTGAATTTAGCACATCATTTTTCATAAAAAAAGTTCTATAAGTCAACTCTCAAGAGTTAATAAAGGTACAAACGAATAAAATGTTTACATATCACATTTTCAAATATCTATTATTCTCCATTTTACTCGATCTCCTAAACGGTTAAAGATAGGACATCGCGGTTTTCACCAGTGGATTTAGCACCTCATTTTACATAAAAAAGTCCTATAAGTCTACTCTCAAGAGTTAATAAAGGTACAAACGAATAAAATGTTTATATATCACATTTTCAAATATCTATTATTCTCCATTTTACTGATCACTTAAACGGTTAAAGATAGGACATCGCGGTTTTCACCAGTGGATTAAGCACCTCATTTTACATAAAATAAGTCCTATAAGTCTACTCTCAAAAGTTGATAAATGTACGAACAAATAAAATGTTTATATATCACATTTACAAATATCTGTTATTCTCCATTTTACTCGATATCCTAAACGGTTAAAGATAGGACATCACGGTTTTCACCAGTATATTTAGCACCTCATTTTACATCAAATAAGTCATATAAGTCTACTCTCAAGAGTGATAATGGTACAAACGAATAAATTGTTTATATATCACCTTTTTAAATATCTATTATTCTCCATTTTGTTTGATCTCCTTAACGGTTAAAGATAGGACATCGCGTTTTTCACCAGTGGATTTAGCACCTCATTTTACATAAAATAAGTCCTAAAAGTCTACTTTCAAGAGTTGATAAAGGTACGAACAAATAAAATGTTTATATATCACATTTACAAATATCTGTTATTCTCCATTTTACTCGATCTCCTAAACGGTTAAAAATAGGACATCGCGGTTTTCACCAGTGGATTAAGCACCTCATTTTACATAAAATAAGTCCTATAAGTCTACTCTCAAAAGTTGATAAAGGTACAAACGAATAAAAAGTTTATATATCACAATTTCAAATATTTATTACTCTTTATTTTACTCAATCTCCTAAACGGTTAAAGATAGGACATAGCGGTTTTCACCAGTGGATTTAGCAACACATTTTACATAAAATATGTTCAATAAATCTACTCTCAAGAGTCGATAAAGGTACAAAAGAAGAAAATATTTATATATAACATTTTCAAATATCTATTATTCTCCATTTTACTCGATCTCCTAAACGGTTAAAGATAGGACATCGCGTTTTTCACCAGTGGATTTAGCACCACATTTTTCATAAAAAAAGTCCTATAAGTCTACTCTCAAGAGTTATTAAAGGTACAAACGAATAAATTGTTTATATATCACATTTTCAAATATCTATTAATTTCCATTTTACTCGATCTCCTAAACGGTTATAGATAGGACATCGCGGATTTCACCTGTGGATTCAGCACCTTATTTTACATAAAATAAGTCCTATAAGTCTACTCTCAAGAGTTGATAAAGGTACGAACAAATAAAATGTTTACATATCACATTTACAAATATCTGTTATTCTCCATTTTACTCGATATAATAAACGGTTAAAGATAGGACATCGCGGTTTTCACCAGTATATTTAGCACCTCATTTTACAACAAATAAGTCATATAAGTCTACTCTCAAGAGTGATAAAGATACAAACGAATAAAATGTTTTTATATCACATTTTCAAATATCTATTAATTTCCATTTTACTCGATCTCCTAAACGGTTATAGATAGGACATCGCGGATTTCACCAGTGGATTTAGCACCTCATTTTACATAAAATAAGTCCTATAAGTCTACTCTTAAGAGTGATAAAGGTACAAACAAATAAAATGTTTTTATAACACATTTTCCCATATCTATTATTCTCCATTTTACTCGATCTCCTAAACGGTTAAAGATAGGACATCGCGGTTTTCACCAGTGGACTTAGCACCTCATTTTACATAAAATAAGTCCTATAAATCTACTCTCAAGAGTCGATAAAGGTACAAAAGAAGAAAATGTTTATATATAACATTTTCAAATATCTATTATTCTCCATTTTACTCGATCTCCTAAACGGTTAAAGATAGGACATCGCGGTTTTCACCAGTGGAGTAAGCACCTCATTTTACATAAAATAAGTCCTATAAGTCTACTCTCAAGAGTTATTAAAGGTACAAACGAATAAATTGTTTATATATCACATTTTCAAATATCTATTATTCTCCAATTTACTCGATCTCCTAAACGGTTAAAGATAGGACATCGCGGATTTCACCAGTGAATTTAGCACATCACTTTTCATAAAAAAGTCCTATAATTCTACTTTCAAGAGTTGATAAAGGTACAAACGAATAAAATGTTTATATATCACATTTTCAAATATCTATTATTTTTCATTTTACTCGATCTCCTAAACGGTTAAAGATAGGACATCGTGGTATTCACCAGTGGATTTAGCACCTCATTTTACATATAATAAGTCCAATAAGTCTACTTTCAAGAGTTGATAATGGTACAAACGAATAAAATGTTTATACATCACATTTTCAAATATCTATTATTTTCCATTTTACTCGATCTCCTAAACGGTTAAAGATAGGATATCGCGGTTTTCACCAGTGGATTTAGCACCTCATTTTACATCGAATAAATCATATAAGTCTACTCTCAAGAGTGATAAAGGTACAAACGAATAAAATGTTTATATATCACAATTTCAAATATCTATTACTCTTTATTTTACTCAATCTCCTAAACGGTTAAAGATAGGACATCGCGGTTTTCACCAGTGGATTTAGCACCACATTTTACATAAAATAAGTTCTATAAGTCTACTCTCAAGAGTTGATAATGGTACAAACGAATAAAATGTTTATACATCACATTTTCAAATATCTATTATTCTCCATTTTACTCGATCTCCTAAACGGTTGAAGATAGGACATTGCGGTTTTCACCAGTGGATTAAGCACCTCATTTTACATAAAATAAGCCCTATAAGTCTACTCTCAAAAGTTGATAAAGGTACAAACGAATAAAAAGTTTATATATCACATTTTCAAATATCTATTATTCTCCATTTTGTTCGATCTTTTAAACGGTTAAAGATAGGACATCGCGTTTTTCTCCAGTGGATTTAGCACCTCATTTTACATAAAATAAGTCCAATAAGTCTACTCTCAAGAGTTGATAAAGGTACGAACAAATAAAATGTTTATATATCACATTTACAAATATCTGTTATTCTCCATTTTACTCGATCTCCTAAACGGTTAAAGATAGGACATCGCGGTTTTCACCAGTAAATTTAGCACCTCATTTTACATAAAAAAGTCTTATAAGTCTACTCTCAAGAGTTGAAAAAAGTTCAAACGAATAAAATGTTTATATATCACATTTTCAAATATCTATTATTATCCATTTTACTCGATCTCCTAATCGGTTATAGATAGGACATGGCAATTTTCACCAGTGGATTTAGCACCTCATTTTACATAAAATAAGTCCTTTAAGTCTACTTTCAAGAGTTTATAAAGGTACAAACGAATAAAATGTTTATATATCACATTTTCAAATATCAATTATTCTCCATTTTACTCGATCGCCTAAACGGTTAAAGATAGGACATCGCGGTTTTCACCAGTAAATTTAGCACCTCATTTTACATAAAAAAGTCTTATAAGTCTACTCTCAAGAGTTGAAAAAAGTTCAAACGAATAAAATGTTTATTTATCACATTTTCAAATATCTATTATTCTCCATTTTACTCGATCTCCTAAACGGTTAAAGATAGGACATGGCAATTTTCACCAGTGGATTTAGCACCTCATTTTACATAAAATAAGTTCTTTAAGTCTACTTTCAAGAGTTGATAAAGGTACAAACGAATAAAATGTTTATATATCTCATTTTCAAATATCAATTATTCTCCATTTTACTCGATCGCCTAAACGGTTAAAGATAGGACATCGCGGTATTCACCAGTGGATTTAGCACCTCATATTACATAAAATAAGTCCTATAAGTCTACTCTCAAGAGTTGATAAAGGTACAAACGAATAAAATGTATGTATATCACATTTTCAAATATCTATTATTCTCCATTTTACTCGATCTCCTAAACGGTTAAAGATAGGACATCGCGGTTGTAACCAGTGGATTTAGCACCTCAATTTACAAAAAATAAGTCCTATAAGTCTACTCCCAAGAGTTGATAAAGTTACAAACGAATAAAATGTTTATATATCACATTTTCAAATATCTATTGTTCTCCATTTTACTTGATCTCCTAAACGGTTAAAGATAGGACATCTCGGTTTTCACCAGTGGATTTAGCACCTCATTTACATAAAATAAGTCCTATAAGTCTACTCTCAAGAGTTGATAAAGGTACAAACGAATAAAATGTTTATATGTCACCTTTTCAAATATCTATTATTCTCCATTTTGTTCGATCTCCTAAACGGTTAAAGATAGGACATCGCGGTTTTCACCAGTGGATTTAGCACCTCATTTTACATAAAATGAGTCCTATAAGTCTACTCTCAAGAGTTGATGAAGGTACTAATGAATAGAATGTTTATATATCACAATTTCAAATATCTATTATTTTTCATTTTACTCGACCCCCTAAACGGTTAGAGACAGGACATCGCGGTTTTCACCAGTGGATTTAGCACCTCATTTTACATATAATAAGTCCTATAAGTCTACTTTCAAGAGTTTATAAAGGTACAAACGAATAAAATGTTTATATATCACATTTTCAAATATCAATTATTCTCCATTTTACTCGATCTCCTAAACGGTTAAAGATAGGACATCGCGGTTTTCACCAGTGGATTTAGCACCTCATATTACATAAAATAAGTCCTATAAGTCTACTCTCAAGAGTTGATAAAGGTACAAACGAATAAAATGTTTATATATCACATTTTCAAATATCTATTATTCTCCATTTTACTCGATCTCCTAAACGGTTAAAGATAGGACATGGCGGTTTTTACCAGTGGATTTAGCACCTCATTTTACATAAAATAAGTCCTATAAGTATACTCTCAAGAGTTGATAAAGGTACAAACGAATAAAATGTTTATATATCACATTTTCAAATATCTATTATTCTCCATTTTACTCGATCTCCTAAACGGTTAATGATAGGACATCGCGGATTTCTCCAGTGGATTTAGCACCTCATATTACATAAAATAAGTAATATAAGTCTACTCTCAAGAGTTGATAAAGGTACAAACGAATAAAATTTATGTATATCACATTTTCAAATATCTATTATTTTCCATTTTACTCGATCCCCTAAACGGTTAAAGATAGGACATCGCGGTTTTCACCAGTGGATTTAGCACCTCATTTTACATCAAATAAGTCATATAAGTCTACTCTCAAGAGTGATAAAGGTACAAACGAATAAAATGTTTATATATCACCTTTTGAAATATCTATTATTCTCCATTTTACTCGATCTTCTAAACGGTAAAAGATAGGACATCGCGGTTTTCACTAGTGGATTTAGCACCTCATTTTACATAAAAAGTGTATTATAAGTCTACTCTCAATAGTTGATAAAGGTACAAACGAATAAAATGTTTATTTATCACATTTTCAAATATCTATTATTTTCCATTTTACTCGATCTCCTAAACGGTTAATGATAGGACATCGCGGTTTTCACCAGTAGATTTTGCACCTCATTTTACATTAAATAAGTCCTATAAGTCTTCTCTCAAGTGTTGATAAAGGTACAAACGAATAAAATGTTTATATATTATATTTTCAAATATCTATTATTCTCCTTTTTACTCGATCTCCTAAACGGTTAAAAATAGGACATCGCGGTTTCCACCAGTGGATTAAGCACCTCATTTTACATAAAATAAGTCTTATAAGTCTACTCTCAAGAGTGATAAAGGTACAAACGAATAAAATGTTTATATATCACATTTTCAAATATCTATTATTTTTCATTTTTCTCGATCTCCTAAACGGTTAAAGATAGGTCATCGCGGATTTCACCAGTGGATTTAGCACCTTATTTTACATAAAATAAGTCCTATAAGTCTACTCTCAAGAGTTAATAAAGGTACAAACGAATAAAATGTTTATGTATCACATTTTCAAATATCTATTATTCTCCATTTTACTCGATCATCTAAACGGTTAAAGATAGGACATCGCGGTTTTCACTAGTGGATTTAGCAACTCATTTTACATAAAATAGGTCTTATAAGTCTACTCTTAATAGTTGATAAAGGTACAAACGAATAAAATGTTTATATATTACATTTTCAAATATCTATTATTCTCCATTTTACTGATCTCTTAAACGGTTAAAGATAGGACATCGCGGTTTTCGCCAGTGGATTTAGCACCTCATTTTACATAAAATAAGTCCTATAAGTCTACTCTCAAGAGTTGATAAAGGTACCAAATAAATAAAATGTTTATATTTCACATTTTCAAATATCTATTATTCTCCATTTTACTCGATCTCCTAAACGGTTTAAGATAGGACATTGCGGTTTTGACCAGTATATTTAGCATCTCATTTTACATAAAATAAGTTCTATAAGTCTACTCTCAAGAGTTGATAAAGGTACAAACGAATAAAATGTATATATATATCACATTTTCAAATATCTATTATTCTCCATTTTACTCGATCTCCTAAACGGTTAAAGATAAGACAACGCGGTTTTCACCAGTGGATTAAGCACCTTATTTTACATAAATTAAATCTTATAAGTCTACTCTCAAGAGTTGATAAAGGTACAAACGAATAAAATGTTTATATACCACATTTTCAAATATCTATTATTCTCCATTTTACTCGATCTCCTAAACGATTAATAATAGGACATCGCGGTTTTCACCAGTGGATTTAGCACTTCATTTTACATAAAATAAGCCCTATAAGTCTACTCTCAAGAGTTGATATAGGTACAAACGAATAAAATGTTTATATACCACATTTTCAAATATCTTTTATCCTCCATTTTACTCGATCTTCTAAACGGTTAAAGAGAGGACATCGCGGTTTTCACCAGTGGATTTAGCACCTCATTTTACATCAAGTATGTCATATAAGTCTTCTCTCAAGAGTGATAAAGGTACAAACGATTAAAATGATTATATATCACCTTTTCAAATATCTATTATTCTCCATTTTACTTGATCTCCTAAACGGTTAAAGATAGGACAACGCGGTTTTCACCAGTGGATTTAGCACCTCATTTTACAAAAAAAAAGTCCTATAAGTCTACTCTCAAGAGTTGATAAAGGTACAAACGAATAAAATGTTTATATATCACATTTTCAAATATATATTATTCTCCATTTTACTCGATCTCCTAAACGGTTAAAGATAGGACATCTCGGTTTTCACCAGTGGATTTAGCAACTTATTTTACATAAAATAAGTATTATAAGTCTACTCTCAAGAGTTGATAAAGGTTCAAACGAATAAAATGTTTATATATCATATTTTCAAATATCTATTAATATCCATTTTGTTCGATCTCCTAAACGGATAAAGATAAGACATCGCGGTTTTCACCAGTGGATTTAGCACCTCATTTTACATAAAATAAGTCTTATAAGTCTACTCTCAAGAGTTGATAATGGTACTAATGAATAGAATGTTTATATATCACATTTTCAAATATCTATTATTCTCCATTTTACTCAATCTCCTAAACGGTTAAAGATAGGACATCGCGGTTTTCACCAGTGGATTTAACACCTCATTTTACATAAAAAAGTCCTATAAGTCTACTCTCAAGAGTTGAAAAAAGTGCAAACGAATAAAATGTTTATATATCACATTTTCAAATATCTATTATTCTCCATTTTACTCAATCTCCTAAACGGTTAAAGATAGGACATCGCGGTTTTCACCAGTGGATTTAGCACCTCATTTTACATTAAATAAGTCCTATAAGTCTACTCTTAAGAGTTGATAAAGGTACAAACGAATAAAATGTTTATAAATCACATTTTCAAATATCTATTATTTTTCATTTTATTCGACCCCCTAAACGGTTAGAGATAGGACATCGCGGTTTTCACCAGTGGATTAAGCACCTCATTTTACATAAAATAAGTCCTATAAATCTACTCTCAATAGTTGATAAAGGTACAAACGAATAAAATGTTTATACATCACATTTTCAAATATCTATTATTCTCAATTTTACTCGATCTTCTAATCGGTAAAAGATAGGTCATCGCGGTTTTCACCAGTGGATTTAGCACCTCATTTTGCATAAAATAAGTCCTATAAGTCTACTCTCAAGAGTTGATAAAGGTACAAACGAATAAAATGTTTATATATCACATTTTCAAATATCTATTATTCTCCATTTTACTCGATCTCCTAAACAGTTAAAGATAGGACATCGCGGTTTCCACCAGTGGATTAAGCACCTCATTTTACATAAAATAAGTCTTATAAGTCTACTCTCAAGAGTGATAAAGGTACAAACGAATAAAATGTTTAAATATCACATTTTCAAATATCCATTATTCTCCATTTTACACGATCTCCTAAACTGTTTAAGATAGGACATTGCGGTTTTGACCAGTGGATTTAGCATCTCATTTTACGTAAAATAAGTTCTATAAGTCTACTCTCAAGAGTTGATAAAGGTACAAACGAATAAAATGTATATATATCACATTTTCAAATATCTATTATTCTTTATTTTACTCGATCTCCTTAACGGTTAAAGATAGGACATCGCGGTTTCACCAGTGGATTTAGCACCTCATTTTACATAAAATGAGACCCATAAGTCATCTCTCAAGAGTTAATAAAGGTACAAACGAATAAAATGTTTATATATCACATTTTCAAATATCTATTATTCTCCATTTTACTCGATCTCCTAAACGGTTAAAGATAGGACATCGCGGATTTCACCAGTGGAGTAAGCACCACATTTTACATCAAATAAGTCCTAAAAGTCTACTCTCAAGAGTGATAAAGTTACAAACGAATAAAATGTTTACATATCACATTTTCAAATATCTATTATTCTCCATTTTACTCGATCTCCTAAACGTTTAAAGATAGGACATCTCGGTTTTCACCAGTGGATTAAGCACCTTATTTTAAATTAAATAAGTCTTATAAGTCTACTCTCAAGAGTTGATAAAGGTACAAACGAATAAAATGTTTATATATCACCTTTTGAAATATCTATTATTCTCCATTTTACTCGATCTTCTAAACGGTAAAAGATAGGACATCGCGGTTTTCACTAGTGGATTTAACACCTCATTTTACATAAAATATGTCTTATAAGTCTACTCTCAATAGTTGATAAAGGTACAAACGAATAAAATGTTTATTTATCACATTTTCAAATATCTATTATTCTCCATTTTACTCGATCTCCTAAACGATTAATAATAGGACATCGCGGTTTTCACCAGTGGATTTAGCACTTCATTCTACATAAAATAAGTCCTATAAGTCTACTCTCAAGAGTTGATATAGGTACAAACGAATAAAATGTTTATATACCACATTTTCAAATATCTTTTATCCTCCATTTTACTCGATCTCCTAAACGGTTAAAGAGAGGACATCGCGGTTTTCACCAGTGGATTTAGCACCTCATTTTACAAAAAAAAGTCCTATAAGTCTACTCTCAAGAGTTGATAAAGGTACAAACGAATAAAATGTTTATATATCACATTTTCAAATATCTATTATTCTCCATTTTACTCGATCTCCTAAACGGTTAAAGATAGGACATCTCGGTTTTCACCAGTGGATTTAGCACCTCATTTTACATAAAATAAGTATTATAAGTCTACTCTCAAGAGTTGATAAAGGTTCAAACGAATAAAATGTTTATATATCATCTTTTCAAATATCTATTAATATCCATTTTGTTCGATCTCCTAAACGGTTAAAGATAAGACATCGCGGTTTTCACCAGTGGATTTAGCACCTCATTTTACATAAAATAAGTCCTATAAGTCTACTCTCAAGAGTTGATAAAGGTACTAATGAATAGAATGTTTATATATCACATTTTCAAATATCTATTATTCTCCATTTTACTCAATCTCCTAAACGGTTAAAGATAGGACATCGCGGTTTTCACCAGTGGATTTAGCACCTCATTTTACATAAAAAAGTCCTATAAGTCTACTCTTAAGAGTTGAAAAAAGTGCAAACGAATAAAATGTTTATATATCACATTTTCAAATATCTACTATTCTCCATTTTACTCGATCTCCTAAATGGTTAAAGATAGGTCATGGCGGTTTTCACCAGTGGATTTTGCACCTCATTTTACATTAAATAAGTCCTATAAGTCTACTCTTAAGAGTTGATAAAGGTACAAACGAATAAAATGTTTATAAATCACATTTTCAAATATCTATTATTTTTCATTTTATTCGACCCCCTAAACGGTTAGAGATAGGACATCGCGGTTTTCACCAGTGGATTAAGCACCTCATTTTACATAAAATAAGTTTTATAAGTCTACTCTCAAGAGTGATAAAGGTACAAACGAATAAAATGTTTAAATATCACATTTTCAAATATCCATTATTCTCCATTTTACACGATCTCCTAAACTGTTTAAGATAGGACATTGCGGTTTTGACCAGTGGATTTAGCATCCCATTTTACGTAAAATATGTTCTATAAGTCTACTCTTAAGAGTTGATAAAGGTACAAACGAATAAAATGTATATATATCACATTTTCAAATATCTATTATTCTTTACTTTACTCGATCTCCTTAACGGTTAAAGATAGGACATCGCGGTTTCACCAGTGGATTTAGCACCTCATTTTACATAAAATGAGACCCATAAGTCATCTCTCAAGAGTTGATAAAGGTACAAACGAATAAAATGTTTATATATCACATTTTCAAATATCTATTATTCTCCATTTTACTGGATCTCCTAAACGGTTATAGATAGGACATCGCGGATTTCACCAGTGGAGTAAGCACCACATTTTACATCAAATAAGTCCTAAAAGTCTACTCTCAAGAGTGATTAAGTTACAAACGAATAAAATGTTTAAATATAACATTTTCAAATATCTATTATTCTCCATTTTACTCGATCTCCTAAACGGTTAAAGATAGGACATGGCGGTTTTCACCAGTGGATTTAGCACCTCATTTTACATAAAATAAATCCATTAAGTCTACTTTCAAGAGTTGATAAAGGTACAAACGAATAAAATGTTTATATATCACCTTTTGAAATATCTATTATTCTCCATTTTACTCGATCTTCTAAACGGTAAAAGATAGGACATCGCGGTTTTCACTAGTGGATTTAGCACCTCATTTTACATAAAATATGTCTTATAAGCCTACTCTCAATAGTTGATAAAGGTACAAACGAATAAAATGTTTATTTATCACATTTTCAAATATCTATTATTTTCCATTTTACTCGATCTCCTAAACGGTTAATGATAGGTCATCGCGGTTTTCACCAGTGGATTTAGCACCTCATTTTACATTAAATAAGTCCTATAAGTCTACTCTCAAGTGTTGATAAAGGTACAAACGAATAAAATGTTTATAAATCACAATTTCAAATATCTATTATTTTTCATTATACTCGACCCCCTAAACGGTAAGAGATAGGACATCGCGGTTGTAACCAGTGGATTTAGCACCTCAATTTACAAAAAATTAGTCCTATAAGTCTACTCCCAAGAGTTGATAAAGTTACAAACGAATAAAATGTTTATATATCACATTTTCAAATATCTATTGTTCTCCATTTTACTCGATCTTCTAAACGGTTAAAGATAGGACATCGCGGTTTTCACCAGTGGATTTAGCAACTTATTTTACATAAAATAAGTATTATAAGTCTACTCTCAATAGTTGATAAAGGTACAAACGAATAAAATGTATGTATATCACATTTTCAAATACCTATTATTCTCCATTTTACTCGATCATCTAAACGGTTAAAGATAGGACATCGCGGTTTTCACTAGTGGATTTAGCAACTCATTTTACATTAAATAAGTCCTATAAGTCTACTCTCAAGAGTTGATAAAGGTACAAACGAATAAAATGTATGTATATCACATTTTCAAATATCTATTATTCTCCATTTTACTCGATCTCCTAAACGGTTAAAGATAGGACATCGCGGTTGTAACCAGTGGATTAAGCACCTCAATTTACAAAAAATAAGTCCTATAAGTCTACTCCCAAGAGTTGATAAAGTTACAAACGAATAAAATGTTTATATATCACATTTTCAAATATCTATTGTTCTCCATTTTACTTGATCTCCTAAACGGTTAAAGATAGGACATCTCGGTTTTCACCAGTGGATTTAGCACCTCATTTACATAAAATAAGTCCTATAAGTCTACTCTCAAGAGTTGATAAAGGTACAAACGAATAAAATGTTTATATGTCACCTTTTCAAATATCTATTATTCTCCATTTTACTCGATCTCCTAAACGGTTTAAGATAGGACATCGCGGTTTTCACCAGTGGATTTAGCACCTCATTTTACATAAAATGAGTCCTATAAGTCTACTCTCAAGAGTTGATGAAGGTACTAATGAATAGAATGTTTATATATCACATTTTCATATATCTATTATTCTCCATTTTACTCAATCTCCTAAACGGTTAAAGATTGGACATCGCGGTTTTCACCAGTGGATTTAGCACCTCATTTTACATAAAATAAGTCCTTTAAGTCTACTTTCAAGAGTTGATAAAGGTACAAACGAATAAAATGTTTATATATCACATTTTCAAATATCTATTATTCTCCATTTTACTCGATCTCCTAAACGGTTAAAGATAGGACATCGCGGTTTTCACCAGTGGATTTAGCACCTCATTTTACATTAAATAAGTCCTATAAGTCTACTCTCAAGAGTTGATAAAGGTACAAACGAATAAAATGTTTATAAATCACAATTTCAAATATCTATTATTTTTCATTTTACTCGACCCCCTAAACGGTTAGAGACAGGACATCGCGGTTTTCACCAGTGGATTTAGCACCTCATTTTGCATAAAATAAGTCCTATAAGTCTACTCTGAAGAGTTGATAAAGGTACAAACGAATAAAATGTTTATATATTACATTTTCAAATATCTATTATTTTCCATTTTACTCGATCTCCTAAACGGTTAAAGATAGGACATCGCGGTTTCCACCAGTGGATTAAGCACCTCATTTTACATAAAATATGTCTTATAAGTCTACTCTCAAGAGTGATAAAGGTACAAACGAATAAAATGTTTATATATCACATTTTCAAATATCTATTATTCTCCATTTTACTCGATCTCCTAAACGGTTTAAGATAGGACATTGCGGTTTTGACCAGTGGATTTAGCATCTCCTTTTACATAAAATTAGTTCTATAAATCTACTCTCAAGAGATGATAAATGTACAAACGAAGAAAATGTTTATATATCACATTTTCAAATATCTATTATTCTCCATTTTACTCGATCTTCTAAACGGTTAAAGATAGGACATCGCGGTTTTCACCAGTGGATTTAGCACCTCATTTTGCATTAAATAAGTCCTATAAGTCTACTCTGAAGAGTTGATAAAGGTACAAACGAATAAAATGTATATATATCACATTTTCAAATATCTATTATTCTTTATTTTACTCGATCTCCTTAACGGTTAAAGATAGGACATCGCGGTTTTCACCAGTGGATTTAGCACCTCACTTTACATAAAATGAGACCTATAAGTCATCTCTCAAGAGTTGATAAAGGTACAAACGAATAAAATGTTTATATATCACATTTTCAAATATCTATTATTTTCCATTTTACTTGATCTCCTAAACGGTTATAGATAGGACATCGCGGTTTTCACCAGTGGATTTAGCACCTCATTTTACATAAAATAAGTCCTATAAGTATACTCTCAAGAGTTGATAAAGGTACAAACGAATAAAATGTTTATATATCACATTTTCAAATATCTATTATTCTCCATTTTACTCGATCTCCTAAACGGTTAATGATAGGACATCGAAGGTTTTCACCAGTGGATTTTGCACATCATTTTACATAAAATAAGTCTTATAAGTCTACTCTCAAGAGTGATAAAGGTACAAACGAATAAAATGTTTATATATCACATTTTCAAATATCTATTATTCTCCATTTTACTCGATCATCTAAACGGTTAAAGATAGGACATCGCGGTTTTCACTAGTGGATTTAGCAAATCATTTTACATAAAATAGGTCTTATAAGTCTACTCTTAATAGTTGATAAAGGTACAAACGAATAAAATGTTTATATATTACATTTTCAAATATCTATTATTCTCCATTTTACTGATCTCTTAAACGGTTAAAGATAGGACATCGCGGTTTTCGCCAGTGGATTTAGCACCTCATTTTACATAAAATAAGTCCTATAAGTCTACTCTCAAGAGTTGATAAAGGTACCAAATAAATAAAATGTTTATATTTCACATTTTCAAATATCTATTATTCTCCATTTTACTCGATCTCCTAAACGGTTTAAGATAGGACATTGCGGTTTTCACCAGTGGATTTAGCACTTCATTTTACATAAAATAAGTCCTATAAGTCTACTCTCAAGAGTTGATATAGGTACAAACGAATAAAATGTTTATATACCACATTTTCAAATATCTTTTATCCTCCATTTTACTCGATCTCCTAAACGGTTAAAGAGAGGACATCGCGGTTTTCACCAGTGGATTTAGCACCTCATTTTACATCAAGTATGTCATATAAGTCTTCTCTCAAGAGTGATAAAGGTACAAACGAATTAAATGATTATATATCACCTTTTCAAATATCTATTATTCTCCATTTTACTTGATCTCCTAAACGGTTAAAGATAGGACAACGCGGTTTTTACCAGTCGATTTAGCACCTCATTTTACAAAAAAAAGTCCTATAAGTCTACTCTCAAGAGTTGATAAAGGTACAAACGAATAAAATGTTTATATATCACATTTTAAAATATCTATTATTCTCCATTTTACTCGATTTCCTAAACGGTTAAAGATAGGACATCTCGGTTTTCACCAGTGGATTTAACACCTCATTTTACATAAAAAAAGTCCTATAAGTCTACTCTCAAGAGTTGAAAAAAGTGCAAACGAATAAAATGTTTATATATCACATTTTCAAATATCTATTATTCTCCATTTTACTCGATTTCCTAAACGGTTAAAGATAGGACATCTCGGTTTTCACCAGTGGATTTAGCACCTCATTTTACATAAAATAAGTCTTATAAGTCTACTCTCAAGAGTTGATAATGGTACTAATGAATAGAATGTTTATATATCACATTTTCAAATATCTATTATTCTCCATTTTACTCAATCTCCTAAACGGTTAAAGATAGGACATCGCGGTTTTCACCAGTGGATTTAACACCTCATTTTACATAAAAAATGTCCTATAAGTCTACTCTCAAGAGTTGAAAAAAGTGCAAACGAATAAAATGTTTATATATCACATTTTCAAATATCTACTATTCTCCATTTTACTCGATCTCCTAAATGGTTAAAGATAGGACATCGCGGTTTTCACCAGTGGATTTAGCACCTCATTTTACATAAAATGAGTCCTATAAGTCTACTCTCAAGAGTTGATGAAGGTACTAATGAATAGAATGTTTATATATCACATTTTCATATATCTATTATTCTCCATTTTACTCAATCTCCTAAACGGTTAAAGATAGGACATCGCGGTTTTCACCAGTGGATTTAGCACATCATTTTACATAAAATAAGTCCTTTAAGTCTACTTTCAAGAGTTGATAAAGGTACAAACGAATAAAATGTTTATATATCACATTTTCAAATATCTATTATTCTCCATTTTACTCGATCTCCTAAACGGTTAAAGATAGGACATCGCGGTTTTCACCAGTGGATTTAGCACCTCATTTTACATTAAATAAGTCCTATAAGTCTACTCTCAAGAGTTGATAAAGGTACAAACGAATAAAATGTTTATAAATCACAATTTCAAATATCTATTATTTTTCATTTTACTCGACCCCCTAAACAGTTAGAGACAGGACATCGCGGTTTTCACCAGTGGATTTAGCACCTCATTTTACATATAATAAGTCCTATAAGTCTACTTTCAAGAGTTGATAAAGGTACAAACGAATAAAATGTTAATATATCACATTTTCAAATATCTATTATTCCCCATTTTATTGATCTCCTAAACGGTTAAAGATAGGACATCGCGGTTTTCACCAGTGGATTTAGCACCTCATTTTGCATAAAATAAGTCCTATAAGTCTACTCTGAAGAGTTGATAAAGGTACAAACGAATAAAATGTTTATATATTACATTTTCAAATATCTATTATTTTCCATTTTACTCGATCTCCTAAACGGTTAAAGATAGGACATCGCGGTTTTCACCAGTGGATTTAGCACCTCATTTTGCATAAAATAAGTCCTATAAGTCTACTCTCAAGAGTTGATAAAGGTACAAACGAATAAAATGTTTATATATCACATTTTCAAATATCAATTATTCTCCATTTTACTCGATCTCCTAAACGGTTAAAGATAGGACATCGCGGTTTTTACCAGTGGATTTAGCACCTCATTTTGCATAAAATAAGTCTTATAAGTCTACTCTCAAGAGTTGATAAAGGTACAAACGAATAAAATGTTTATATACCACATTTTCAAATATCTATTATTTTCCATTTTACTCGATCTCCTAAACGATTAATGATAGGACATCGCGGTTTTCACCAGTGGATTTAGCAATTCATTTTAATTATAATAAGTCCTATAAGTCTACTTTCAAGAGTTGATAAAGGTACAAACGAATAAAATGTTTATATATGACATTTTCAAATATCTATTATTCTCCATTTTACTCGATCTCCTAAACGGTTAAAGATAGGACATGGCGGTTTTCACCAGTAGATTTAGCACCTCATTTTACATAAAATAAGTCCATTAAATCTACTTTCAAGAGTTGATAAAGGTACAAACGAATAAAATGTTTATATATCACATTTTCAAATATCAATTATTCTCCATTTTACTCGATCTCCTAAACGGTTAAAGATAGGACATCGCGGTTTTCACCAGTGGATTTAGCACCTCATTTTGCATAAAATAAGTCTTATAAGTCTACTCTCAAGAGTTGATAAAGGTACAAACGAATAAAATGTTTATATACCACATTTTCAAATATCTATTATTTTCCATTTTACTCGATCTCCTAAACGATTAATGATAGGACATCGCGGTTTTCACCAGTGGATTTAGCACTTCATTTTACATAAAATAAGTCCTATATGTCTACTCTCAAGAGTTGATAAAGGTACTAATGAATAGAATGTTTATATATCACATTTTCAAATATCTATTATTCTTTATTTTACTCATTCTCCTAAACGGTTAAAGATAGGGCATCGCGGTTTTCACCAGTGGATTTAGCACCACATTTTACATAAAATAAGTTCTATAAGTCTACTCTCAAGAGTTGATAATGGTACAAACGAATAAAATGTTTATACATCACATTTTCAAATATCTATTATTATCCATTTTACTCGATCTCCTAAACGGTTAAAGATAGGACATCGCGGTTTTCACCAGTAAATTAAGCACCTCATTTTACATAAAAAAGTCCTATAAGTCTACTCTCAAGAGTTGAAAAAAGTTCAAACGAATAAAATGTTTATATATCACATTTTCAAATATCTATTATTCTCCATTTTACTCGATCTCCGAATCGGTTAAAGATAGGACATGGCGGTTTTCACTAGTGGATTTAGCACCACATTTTACATAAAATAAGTTCTATAAGTCTACTCTCAAGAGTTGATAATGGTACAAACGAATAAAATGTTTATACATCACATTTTCAAATATCTATTATTCTCCATTTTACTCGATCTCCTAAACGGTTAAAGATAGGACATGGCGGTTTTCACCAGTGGATTTAGCACCTCATTTTACATAAAATAAGTCCATTAAGTCTACTTTCAAGAGTTGATAAAGGTACAAACGAATAAAATGTTTATATATCACCTTTTGAAATATCTATTATTCTCCATTTTACTCGATCTTCTAAACGGTAAAAGATAGGACATCGCGGTTTTCACTAGTGGATTTAGCACCTCATTTTACATAAAATATATCTTATAAGTCTACTCTCAATAGTTGATAAAGGTACAAACGAATAAAATGTTTATAAATCACAATTTCAAATATCTATTATTTTTCATTATACTCGACCCCCTAAACGGTTAGAGATAGGACATCGCGGTTTTCACCAGTGGATTTAGCACCTCATTTTACATATAATAGCTCCTATAAGTCTACTTTCAAGAGTTGATAAAGGTACAAACGAATAAAATGTTTATATATCACATTTTCAAATATCTATTATTATCCATTTTACTCGATCTCCTAAACGGTTTAAGATAGGACATCGCTGATTTCACCAGTGGATTAAGCACCTTATTTTACATAAAATAAGTCTTATAAGTCTACTCTCAATAGTTGAGAAATTTACAAACGATTAAAATGTTTATATATCACATTTTCAAATATCTATTATTCCCCATTTTATTGATCTCTTAATCGGTTAAAGATAGGACATCGCGGTTTTTACCAGTGGATTTAGCACCTCATTTTACATAAAATAAGTCCTATAAATCGACTCTCAAGAGTTGATAAATGTACAAACGAAGAAAATGTTTATATATCACATTTTCAAATATCTATTATTCTCCATTTTACTCGATCTTCTAAACGGTTAAAGATAGGACATCGCGGTTTTCACCAGTGGATTTAGCACTTCATTTTGCATAAAAAAAGTAATATAAGTCTACTCTCAAGAGTTGATAAAGTTACAAACGAATAAAATGTATGTATATCAAATTTTCAAATATCTATTATTCTCCATTTTACTCGATTTCCTAAACGGTTAAAGATAGGACATCGCGGTTTTCACCAGAGGATTTAGCACCTCATATTACATAAAATAAGTCCTATAAGTCTACTCTCAAGAGTTGATAAAGTTACAAACGAATAAAATGTATGTATATCAAATTTTCAAATATCTATTATTCTCCATTTTACTCGATCTCCTAAACGGTTAAAGATAGGACATCGCGGTTGTAATAAGTGGATTTAGCACCTCATTTTACATAAAATAAGTCCTATAAGTATACTCTCAAGAGTTGATAAAGGTACAAACGAATAAAATGTTTATATATCACATTTTCAAATATCTATTATTCTCCATTTTACTCGATCTCCTAAACGGTTAATGATAGGACATCGAAGGTTTTCACCAGTGGATTTTGCACCTCATTTTACATAAAATAAGTCTTATAAGTCTACTCTCAAGAGTGATAAAGGTACAAACGAATAAAATGTTTATATATCACATTTTCAAATATCTATTATTCTCCATTTTACTCGATCATCTAAACGGTTAAAGATAGGACATCGCGGTTTTCACTAGTGGATTTAGCAAATCATTTTACATAAAATAGGTCTTATAAGTCTACTCTTAATAGTTGATAAAGGTACAAACGAATAAAATGTTTATATATTACATTTTCAAATATCTATTATTCTCCATTTTACTGATCTCTTAAACGGTTAAAGATAGGACATCGCGGTTTTCGCCAGTGGATTTAGCACCTCATTTTACATAAAATAAGTCCTATAAGTCTACTCTCAAGAGTTGATAAAGGTACCAAATAAATAAAATGTTTATATTTCACATTTTCAAATATCTATTATTCTCCATTTTACTCGATCTCCTAAACGGTTTAAGATAGGACATTGCGGTTTTCACCAGTGGATTTAGCACTTCATTTTACATAAAATAAGTCCTATAAGTCTACTCTCAAGAGTTGATATAGGTACAAACGAATAAAATGTTTATATACCACATTTTCAAATATCTTTTATCCTCCATTTTACTCGATCTCCTAAACGGTTAAAGAGAGGACATCGCGGTTTTCACCAGTGGATTTAGCACCTCATTTTACATCAAGTATGTCATATAAGTCTTCTCTCAAGAGTGATAAAGGTACAAACGAATTAAATGATTATATATCACCTTTTCAAATATCTATTATTCTCCATTTTACTTGATCTCCTAAACGGTTAAAGATAGGACAACGCGGTTTTTACCAGTCGATTTAGCACCTCATTTTACAAAAAAAAGTCCTATAAGTCTACTCTCAAGAGTTGATAAAGGTACAAACGAATAAAATGTTTATATATCACATTTTAAAATATCTATTATTCTCCATTTTACTCGATTTCCTAAACGGTTAAAGATAGGACATCTCGGTTTTCACCAGTGGATTTAACACCTCATTTTACATAAAAAAAGTCCTATAAGTCTACTCTCAAGAGTTGAAAAAAGTGCAAACGAATAAAATGTTTATATATCACATTTTCAAATATCTATTATTCTCCATTTTACTCGATTTCCTAAACGGTTAAAGATAGGACATCTCGGTTTTCACCAGTGGATTTAGCACCTCATTTTACATAAAATAAGTCTTATAAGTCTACTCTCAAGAGTTGATAATGGTACTAATGAATAGAATGTTTATATATCACATTTTCAAATATCTATTATTCTCCATTTTACTCAATCTCCTAAACGGTTAAAGATAGGACATCGCGGTTTTCACCAGTGGATTTAACACCTCATTTTACATAAAAAAAGTCCTATAAGTCTACTCTCAAGAGTTGAAAAAAGTGCAAACGAATAAAATGTTTATATATCACATTTTCAAATATCTACTATTCTCCATTTTACTCGATCTCCTAAATGGTTAAAGATAGGACATCGCGGTTTTCACCAGTGGATTTAGCACCTCATTTTACATAAAATGAGTCCTATAAGTCTACTCTCAAGAGTTGATGAAGGTACTAATGAATAGAATGTTTATATATCACATTTTCATATATCTATTATTCTCCATTTTACTCAATCTCCTAAACGGTTAAAGATAGGACATCGCGGTTTTCACCAGTGGATTTAGCACATCATTTTACATAAAATAAGTCCTTTAAGTCTACTTTCAAGAGTTGATAAAGGTACAAACGAATAAAATGTTTATATATCACATTTTCAAATATCTATTATTCTCCATTTTACTCGATCTCCTAAACGGTTAAAGATAGGACATCGCGGTTTTCACCAGTGGATTTAGCACCTCATTTTACATTAAATAAGTCCTATAAGTCTACTCTCAAGAGTTGATAAAGGTACAAACGAATAAAATGTTTATAAATCACAATTTCAAATATCTATTATTTTTCATTTTACTCGACCCCCTAAACAGTTAGAGACAGGACATCGCGGTTTTCACCAGTGGATTTAGCACCTCATTTTACATATAATAAGTCCTATAAGTCTACTTTCAAGAGTTGATAAAGGTACAAACGAATAAAATGTTAATATATCACATTTTCAAATATCTATTATTCCCCATTTTATTGATCTCCTAAACGGTTAAAGATAGGACATCGCGGTTTTCACCAGTGGATTTAGCACCTCATTTTGCATAAAATAAGTCCTATAAGTCTACTCTGAAGAGTTGATAAAGGTACAAACGAATAAAATGTTTATATATTACATTTTCAAATATCTATTATTTTCCATTTTACTCGATCTCCTAAACGGTTAAAGATAGGACATCGCGGTTTTCACCAGTGGATTTAGCACCTCATTTTGCATAAAATAAGTCCTATAAGTCTACTCTCAAGAGTTGATAAAGGTACAAACGAATAAAATGTTTATATATCACATTTTCAAATATCAATTATTCTCCATTTTACTCGATCTCCTAAACGGTTAAAGATAGGACATCGCGGTTTTCACCAGTGGATTTAGCACCTCATTTTGCATAAAATAAGTCTTATAAGTCTACTCTCAAGAGTTGATAAAGGTACAAACGAATAAAATGTTTATATACCACATTTTCAAATATCTATTATTTTCCATTTTACTCGATCTCCTAAACGATTAATGATAGGACATCGCGGTTTTCACCAGTGGATTTAGCAATTCATTTTAATTATAATAAGTCCTATAAGTCTACTTTCAAGAGTTGATAAAGGTACAAACGAATAAAATGTTTATATATGACATTTTCAAATATCTATTATTCTCCATTTTACTCGATCTCCTAAACGGTTAAAGATAGGACATGGCGGTTTTCACCAGTAGATTTAGCACCTCATTTTACATAAAATAAGTCCATTAAATCTACTTTCAAGAGTTGATAAAGGTACAAACGAATAAAATGTTTATATATCACATTTTCAAATATCAATTATTCTCCATTTTACTCGATCTCCTAAACGGTTAAAGATAGGACATCGCGGTTTTCACCAGTGGATTTAGCACCTCATTTTGCATAAAATAAGTCTTATAAGTCTACTCTCAAGAGTTGATAAAGGTACAAACGAATAAAATGTTTATATACCACATTTTCAAATATCTATTATTTTCCATTTTACTCGATCTCCTAAACGATTAATGATAGGACATCGCGGTTTTCACCAGTGGATTTAGCACTTCATTTTACATAAAATAAGTCCTATATGTCTACTCTCAAGAGTTGATAAAGGTACTAATGAATAGAATGTTTATATATCACATTTTCAAATATCTATTATTCTTTATTTTACTCATTCTCCTAAACGGTTAAAGATAGGGCATCGCGGTTTTCACCAGTGGATTTAGCACCACATTTTACATAAAATAAGTTCTATAAGTCTACTCTCAAGAGTTGATAATGGTACAAACGAATAAAATGTTTATACATCACATTTTCAAATATCTATTATTATCCATTTTACTCGATCTCCTAAACGGTTAAAGATAGGACATCGCGGTTTTCACCAGTAAATTAAGCACCTCATTTTACATAAAAAAGTCCTATAAGTCTACTCTCAAGAGTTGAAAAAAGTTCAAACGAATAAAATGTTTATATATCACATTTTCAAATATCTATTATTCTCCATTTTACTCGATCTCCGAATCGGTTAAAGATAGGACATGGCGGTTTTCACTAGTGGATTTAGCACCACATTTTACATAAAATAAGTTCTATAAGTCTACTCTCAAGAGTTGATAATGGTACAAACGAATAAAATGTTTATACATCACATTTTCAAATATCTATTATTCTCCATTTTACTCGATCTCCTAAACGGTTAAAGATAGGACATGGCGGTTTTCACCAGTGGATTTAGCACCTCATTTTACATAAAATAAGTCCATTAAGTCTACTTTCAAGAGTTGATAAAGGTACAAACGAATAAAATGTTTATATATCACCTTTTGAAATATCTATTATTCTCCATTTTACTCGATCTTCTAAACGGTAAAAGATAGGACATCGCGGTTTTCACTAGTGGATTTAGCACCTCATTTTACATAAAATATATCTTATAAGTCTACTCTCAATAGTTGATAAAGGTACAAACGAATAAAATGTTTATAAATCACAATTTCAAATATCTATTATTTTTCATTATACTCGACCCCCTAAACGGTTAGAGATAGGACATCGCGGTTTTCACCAGTGGATTTAGCACCTCATTTTACATATAATAGCTCCTATAAGTCTACTTTCAAGAGTTGATAAAGGTACAAACGAATAAAATGTTTATATATCACATTTTCAAATATCTATTATTATCCATTTTACTCGATCTCCTAAACGGTTTAAGATAGGACATCGCTGATTTCACCAGTGGATTAAGCACCTTATTTTACATAAAATAAGTCTTATAAGTCTACTCTCAATAGTTGAGAAATTTACAAACGATTAAAATGTTTATATATCACATTTTCAAATATCTATTATTCCCCATTTTATTGATCTCTTAATCGGTTAAAGATAGGACATCGCGGTTTTTACCAGTGGATTTAGCACCTCATTTTACATAAAATAAGTCCTATAAATCGACTCTCAAGAGTTGATAAATGTACAAACGAAGAAAATGTTTATATATCACATTTTCAAATATCTATTATTCTCCATTTTACTCGATCTTCTAAACGGTTAAAGATAGGACATCGCGGTTTTCACCAGTGGATTTAGCACTTCATTTTGCATAAAAAAAGTAATATAAGTCTACTCTCAAGAGTTGATAAAGTTACAAACGAATAAAATGTATGTATATCAAATTTTCAAATATCTATTATTCTCCATTTTACTCGATTTCCTAAACGGTTAAAGATAGGACATCGCGGTTTTCACCAGAGGATTTAGCACCTCATATTACATAAAATAAGTCCTATAAGTCTACTCTCAAGAGTTGATAAAGTTACAAACGAATAAAATGTATGTATATCAAATTTTCAAATATCTATTATTCTCCATTTTACTCGATCTCCTAAACGGTTAAAGATAGGACATCGCGGTTGTAATAAGTGGATTTAGCACCTCATTTTACATAAAATAAGTCCAATAAGTCTACTCTCAAGAGTTGATAAAGGTACTAATGAATAGAATGTTTATATATCACATTTTCAAATATCTATTATTCTCCATTTTACTCGATCTCCTAAATGGTTAAAGATAGGACATCGCGGTTTTCACCAGTGGATTTAGCACCTCATTTTACATTAAATAAGTCCTATAAGTCTACTCTTAAGAGTTGATAAAGGTACAAACGAATAAAATGTTTATAAATCACATTTTCAAATATCTATTATTCTCCATTTTACTCGATCTCCTAAATGGTTAAAGATAGGACATCGCGGTTTTCACCAGTGGATTAAGCACCTCATATTACATAAAATAAGTCCTATAAGTCTACTCTCAAGAGTTGATAAAGTTACAAACGAATAAAATGTATGTATATCACATTTTCAAATATCTATTATTCTCCATTTTACTCGATCTTCTAAACGGTTAAAGATAGGACATCGCGGTTTTCACCAGTGGATTTAGCACCTCATTTTGCATAAAATAAGTCCTATAAGTCTACTCTCAAGAGTTGATAAAGGTACAAACGAATAAAATGTTTATATATCACATTTTCAAATATCTATTATTCTCCATTTTACTCGATCTTCTAAACGGTTAAAGATAGGACATCGCGGTTTTCACCAGTGGATTTAGCACCTCATTTTGCATAAAATAAGTCCTATAAGTCTACTCTCAAGAGTTGATAAAGGTACAAACGAATAAAATGTTTATATATTACATTTTCAACAATCTATTATTCTCCATTTTACTCGATCTCCTAAACGGTTAAAGATAAGACAACGCGGTTTTCACCAGTGGATTAAGCACCTTATTTTACATAAAATAAGTCCTATAAGTCTACTCTCAAGAGTTGATAAAGGTACTAATGAAAAAATGTTTATATATCACATTTTCAAATATCTATTATTCTCCATTTTACTCAATCTCCAAAACGGTTAAAGATAGGACATCGCGGTTTTCACCAGTGGATTTAGCACCTCATTTTACATTAAAAAGTCCTATAAGTCTACTCTCAAGAGTTGAAAAAAGTGCAAACGAATAAAATGTTTATATATCACATTTTCAAATATCTATTATTCTCCATTTTACTCGATCTCCTAAATGGTTAAAGATAGGACATCGCGGTTTTCACCAGTGGATTTAGCACCTCATTTTACATTAAATAAGTCCTATAAGTCTACTCTTAAGAGTTGATAAAGGTACAAACGAATAAAATGTTTATAAATCACATTTTCAAATATCTATTATTTTTCATTATATTCGACCCCCTAAACGGTTAGAGATAGGACATCGCGGTTTTCACCAGTGGATTAAGCACCTCATTTTACATAAAATAAGTCCTATAAATCTACCCTCAAGAGTTGATAAATGTACAAACGAAGAAAATATATATATATCACATTTTCAAATATCTATTATTCTCCATTTTACTCGATCTTCTAAACGGTTAAAGATAGGACATCGCGGTTTTCACCAGTGGATTTAGCACCTTATTTTGCATAAAATAAGTCCTATAAGTCTACTCTCAAGAGTTGATAAAGTTACAAACGAATAAAATGTTTATATATCACATTTTTAAATATCTATCATTCTCCATTTTTTGATCTCTTAATCGGTTAAAGATAGGATATCGCCGTTTTCACCAGTGGATTTAGCACCTCATTTTACATTAAATAAGTCCTATAAGTCTACTCTCAAGAGTTGATAAAGGTACAAACGAATAAAATGTTTATATATCACATTTTTAAATATCTATTATTCTCTATTTTACTCGACCTCCTAAACCGTTATAGATAGGACATCGCGATTTTCACCAGTTTATTTAGCACCTCATTTTACATAAAATAAGTCCTATAAGTCTACTCTCAAGAGTTGATAAAGGTACAAAAGAATAAAATGTTTATATACCACATTTTCAAATATCTATTATTCTCCATTTTACTCGATTTCCTAAACTGTTAAAGATAGGATATCGCCGTTTTCTCCAGTGGATTAAGCACCTCATTTTACATAAAATAAGTCCTATAAGTCTACTCTCAAGAGTTGATAAAGGTACAAACGAATAAAATGTATATATATCACATTTTCAAATATCTATTATTCTCCATTATACTGGATCGTCTAAACGGTTAAAGATAGGACATCGCGGTTTTCACCAGTGGATTTAGCACCTCATTTTACGTAAAAGAAGTCCTTTAAGTCTACTATCAAGAGTTTATAAAGGTACAAATGAATAAAATGTTTATATATCACATTTTCAAATATCTATTTTCCATTTTTCTCGATCTCCTAAACGGTTAAAGATAGGACATCGCGGTTTTCACTAGTGGATTTAGCACCTCATTTTACGTAAAAGAAGTCCTTTAAGTCTACTATCAAGAGTTTATAAAGGTACAAATGAATAAAATGTTTATATATCACATTTTCAAATATCTATTTTCCATTTTTCTCGATCTCCTAAACGGTTAAAGATAGGACATCGCGGTTTTCACCAGTGGATTTAGCACCTCATTTTACGTAAAAGAAGTCCTTTAAGTCTACTATCAAGAGTTTATAAAGGTACAAATGAATAAAATGTTTATATATCACATTTTCAAATATCTATTATTATCCATTTTACTCGATCTCCTAAACGGTTTAAGATAGGACATCGCTGATTTCACCAGTGGATTAAGCACCTTATTTTACATAAAATAAGTCTTATAAGTCTACTCTCAATAGTTGAGAAATTTACAAACGATTAAAATGTTTATATATCACATTTTCAAATATCTATTATTCCCCATTTTATTGATCTCTTAATCGGTTAAAGATAGGACATCGCGGTTTTTACCAGTGGATTTAGCACCTCATTTTACATAAAATAAGTCCTATAAATCGACTCTCAAGAGTTGATAAATGTACAAACGAAGAAAATGTTTATATATCACATTTTCAAATATCTATTATTCTCCATTTTACTCGATCTTCTAAACGGTTAAAGATAGGACATCGCGGTTTTCACCAGTGGATTTAGCACTTCATTTTGCATAAAAAAAGTAATATAAGTCTACTCTCAAGAGTTGATAAAGTTACAAACGAATAAAATGTATGTATATCAAATTTTCAAATATCTATTATTCTCCATTTTACTCGATTTCCTAAACGGTTAAAGATAGGACATCGCGGTTTTCACCAGAGGATTTAGCACCTCATATTACATAAAATAAGTCCTATAAGTCTACTCTCAAGAGTTGATAAAGTTACAAACGAATAAAATGTATGTATATCAAATTTTCAAATATCTATTATTCTCCATTTTACTCGATCTCCTAAACGGTTAAAGATAGGACATCGCGGTTGTAATAAGTGGATTTAGCACCTCATTTTACATAAAATAAGTCCAATAAGTCTACTCTCAAGAGTTGATAAAGGTACTAATGAATAGAATGTTTATATATCACATTTTCAAATATCTATTATTCTCCATTTTACTCGATCTCCTAAATGGTTAAAGATAGGACATCGCGGTTTTCACCAGTGGATTTAGCACCTCATTTTACATTAAATAAGTCCTATAAGTCTACTCTTAAGAGTTGATAAAGGTACAAACGAATAAAATGTTTATAAATCACATTTTCAAATATCTATTATTCTCCATTTTACTCGATCTCCTAAATGGTTAAAGATAGGACATCGCGGTTTTCACCAGTGGATTTAGCACCTCATATTACATAAAATAAGTCCTATAAGTCTACTCTCAAGAGTTGATAAAGTTACAAACGAATAAAATGTATGTATATCACATTTTCAAATATCTATTATTCTCCATTTTACTCGATCTTCTAAACGGTTAAAGATAGGACATCGCGGTTTTCACCAGTGGATTTAGCACCTCATTTTGCATAAAATAAGTCCTATAAGTCTACTCTCAAGAGTTGATAAAGGTACAAACGAATAAAATGTTTATATATCACATTTTCAAATATCTATTATTCTCCATTTTACTCGATCTTCTAAACGGTTAAAGATAGGACATCGCGGTTTTCACCAGTGGATTTAGCACCTCATTTTGCATAAAATAAGTCCTATAAGTCTACTCTCAAGAGTTGATAAAGGTACAAACGAATAAAATGTTTATATATTACATTTTCAACAATCTATTATTCTCCATTTTACTCGATCTCCTAAACGGTTAAAGATAAGACAACGCGGTTTTCACCAGTGGATTAAGCACCTTATTTTACATAAAATAAGTCCTATAAGTCTACTCTCAAGAGTTGATAAAGGTACTAATGAAAAGAATGTTTATATATCACATTTTCAAATATCTATTATTCTCCATTTTACTCAATCTCCAAAACGGTTAAAGATAGGACATCGCGGTTTTCACCAGTGGATTTAGCACCTCATTTTACATTAAAAAGTCCTATAAGTCTACTCTCAAGAGTTGAAAAAAGTGCAAACGAATAAAATGTTTATATATCACATTTTCAAATATCTATTATTCTCCATTTTACTCGATCTCCTAAATGGTTAAAGATAGGACATCGCGGTTTTCACCAGTGGATTTAGCACCTCATTTTACATTAAATAAGTCCTATAAGTCTACTCTTAAGAGTTGATAAAGGTACAAACGAATAAAATGTTTATAAATCACATTTTCAAATATCTATTATTTTTCATTATATTCGACCCCCTAAACGGTTAGAGATAGGACATCGCGGTTTTCACCAGTGGATTAAGCACCTCATTTTACATTAAATAAGTCCTATAAATCTACCCTCAAGAGTTGATAAATGTACAAACGAAGAAAATATATATATATCACATTTTCAAATATCTATTATTCTCCATTTTACTCGATCTTCTAAACGGTTAAAGATAGGACATCGCGGTTTTCACCAGTGGATTTAGCACCTTATTTTGCATAAAATAAGTCCTATAAGTCTACTCTCAAGAGTTGATAAAGTTACAAACGAATAAAATGTTTATATATCACATTTTTAAATATCTATCATTCTCCATTTTTTGATCTCTTAATCGGTTAAAGATAGGATATCGCCGTTTTCACCAGTGGATTTAGCACCTCATTTTACATTAAATAAGTCCTATAAGTCTACTCTCAAGAGTTGATAAAGGTACAAACGAATAAAATGTTTATATATCACATTTTTAAATATCTATTATTCTCTATTTTACTCGACCTCCTAAACCGTTATAGATAGGACATCGCGATTTTCACCAGTTTATTTAGCACCTCATTTTACATAAAATAAGTCCTATAAGTCTACTCTCAAGAGTTGATAAAGGTACAAAAGAATAAAATGTTTATATACCACATTTTCAAATATCTATTATTCTCCATTTTACTCGATTTCCTAAACTGTTAAAGATAGGATATCGCCGTTTTCTCCAGTGGATTAAGCACCTCATTTTACATAAAATAAGTCCTATAAGTCTACTCTCAAGAGTTGATAAAGGTACAAACGAATAAAATGTATATATATCACATTTTCAAATATCTATTATTCTCCATTATACTGGATCGTCTAAACGGTTAAAGATAGGACATCGCGGTTTTCACCAGTGGATTTAGCACCTCATTTTACGTAAAAGAAGTCCTTTAAGTCTACTATCAAGAGTTTATAAAGGTACAAATGAATAAAATGTTTATATATCACATTTTCAAATATCTATTTTCCATTTTTCTCGATCTCCTAAACGGTTAAAGATAGGACATCGCGGTTTTCACTAGTGGATTTAGCACCTCATTTTACATAAAATAAGTCCTATAAGTCTACTCTCAAAAGTTGATAAAGGTACAAACGAATAAAATGTTTATATATCACATTCTCAAATATCTTTTCTTCTCCATTTTACTCGATCCCCTAAACGATTAAAGATAGGACATCGCGGTTTTTACCAGTGGATTTAGCATCTTATTTTACATAAAATAAGTCCTATAGGTCTACTCTCAAGAGTTGATAAAGGTGCAAACGAATAAAATGTTTATATATCACATTTTCAAATATCTATTATTCTCCATTTTACTCGATCTCCTAAACGGTTAAAGATAGGACATCGCGGTTTTCACCAGTGAATTTAGCACCTCATTTTACATAAAATAAGTCCTATAAATCTACTCTCAAGAGTTGAAAAATGTACAAACGTATAAAATGTTTATATATCACCTTTTCAAATATCTATTATTCTCCATTTTACTCGATCTCCTAAAAGTTAAACATAGGACATCGCGGTTTTCACTAGTGGAATTAGCACCTCATTTTATATACAATAAGTCCTATAAGTCTACTCTCAAAAGTTGATAAAGGTACAAACGAATAAATTGTTTATATATCACATTTTCAAATATCTATTAATCTCCATTTTACTCGATCTCCTAAACGGTTAAAGACAGGATATCGCGGTTTTCATTAGTGGATTTAGTATCTTATTTTACATAAAATAAGTCTTATAAGTCTACTCTCAAGAGTTGATAAAGGTGCAAACGAATAAAATGTTTATTTATCACATTTTCAAATATCCATTATTCTCCATTTTACTCGATCTCCTAAACGGTTACAGATAGGACATCGCGGATATCACCAGTGGATTTAGCACCTCATTTTACATAAAATAAGTTCTTTAAGTCTACTTTCAAGAGTTGATAAAGGTACAAACGAATAAAATGTTTATTTATCACATTTTCAAATATCTATTATTCTCCATTTTACTCGATCTCCTAAACGGTTACAGATAGGACATCGCGGTTTTCACCAGTGGGTTTAGCACCTTATTTTACATAAAATAAGTCCTATAAGTCTACTCTCAATAGTTGATAAAGGTACAAACCAATAAAATGTTTATATATCACATTTTCAAATATCTATTATTCTCCATTTTACTCGATCTCCTAAACGGTTAAAGATAGGAAATCGCGGTTTTTACCAGTGGATTTAGCATCTTATTTTACATAAAATAAGTCTTATAGGTCTACTCTCAAGAGTTGATATAGGTACAAACGAATAAAATGTTTATTTATCACATTTTCAAATATCTATTATTATCCATTTTACTCGATCTCCTAAACGGTTAAAGATAGGACATCGCGGTTTTCACCAGTGGATTTAGCTCCTCATTTTACATAAAATAAGTCCTATAAGTCTACTCTCAAGAGTTGATAAAGGTACAAATGTATAGAATGTTTATATATCACATTTTCAGATATCTATTATTCTCCATTTTACTCGATCTCCTAAACGGTTAAAGATAGGACATCGCGGTTTTCACCAGTGGATTTAGCACCTCGTTTTACATAAAATAAGTGCTTTAAATCTACTTTCAAGAGTTGATAAAGGTACAAACGAATAAAATGTTTATATATCACATTTTCAAATATCTATTATTCTCCATTTTACTCGACTTCCTAAACGGTTAAAGATAGGATATCGCCGTTTTCACCAGTGGATTTAGCACCTCATTTTACATAACATAAGTCTTATAAGTCTACTTTCAAGAGTTGATAAAGGTACAAACGAATAAAATGTTTATTTATCACATTTTCAAATATCTATTATTATCCATTTTACTCGATCTCCTAAACGGTTAAAGATAGGACATCGCGGTTTTCACCAGTGGATTTAGCTCCTCATTTTACATAAAATAAGTCCTATAAGTCTACTCTCAAGAGTTGATAAAGGTACAAATGTATAGAATGTTTATATATCACATTTTCAGATATCTATTATTCTCCATTTTACTCGATCTCCTAAACGGTTAAAGATAGGACATCGCGGTTTTCGCCAGTGGATTTAGCACCTCGTTTTACATAAAATAAGTGCTTTAAATCTACTTTCAAGAGTTGATAAAGGTACAAACGAATAAAATGCTTATATATCACATTTTCAAATATCTATTATTCTCTTTTTTACTCGATCTCCTAAACGGTTAAAGATAGGACATCGCGGTTTTTACCAGTGGATTTAGCATCTTATTTTACATAAAATAAGTCCTATAAGTCTACTCTCAAGAGTTGATATAGGTACAGATGATTAAAATGATTATATATCACATTTACAAATATCTATTATTCTCCATTTTACTCGATCTCCTAAACGGTTAAAGATAGGACATCGCGGTTTTCACCAGTGGATTTAGCATCTTATTTTACATAAAGTAAGTCCTATAAGTCAACTCTCAAGAGTTGATAAAGGTACAAACGAATAAAATGTATATATATCACATTTTCAAATATCTATTATTCTCCATTTTAGTCGATTTCCTAAACGGTTAAAGATAGGACATCGCGGTTTTCACCAGTGGATTTAGCACCTCATTTTACATAAAATAAGTCCTATAAGTCTACTTTCAAGAGTTGATAAAGGTACAAACGAATAAAATGTTTTTAAATCACATTTTCAAATATCTATTATTCTCCATTTTACTTGATCTCCTAAACGGTTAAAGAAAGGACATCGCGGTTTTCACCAGTGGATTTAGAACTTTATTTTACATAAAATAAGTTCTATAAGTCTACTCTCAAGAGTTAATAAAGGTTCAAACGAATAAAATGATTATAAATCACGTTTTCAAATATCTATTATTCTCCATTTTACTCGATCTCCTAAACGGTTAAAGATAGGACATCGCGGTTTTCACCAGTGGATTAAGCACCTTATTTTACATAAAATAAGTCCTATAGGTCTACTCTCAAGAGTTGATAAAGGTGCAATCGAATAAAATGTTTATATATCACATTTTCAAATATCTATTATTCTCCATTTTACTCGATCTCCTAAACGGTTAAAGATAGGATATCGCGGTTTTTACCAGTGGATTTAGCATCTTATTTTACATAAAATAAGTCTTATAGGTCTACTCTCAAGAGTTGATATAGGTACAAACGAATAAAATGTTTATATATCACATTTTCAAATATCTATTATTCTCCATTTTACTCGATCTCCTAAACGGTTACAGATAGGACATCGCGGTTTTCACCAGTGGATTTTGCACCTCAATTTACATAAAATAAGTTCTATAAGTTTACTCTCAAGAGTTGATAAAGGTACAAACGAATAAAATGTTTATATATCACATTTTCAAATATCTATTATTTTCCATTTTACTCGATCTCCTAAACGGTTAAAGATAGGACATCGTGGTTTTCACCAGTGGGATAAGCACCTCATTTTAAATAAAATAGGTCCTATAAGTCTACTCTCAAGAGTTGATAAAGGTACAAACGAACAAAATGTTTATATATCACATTTTCAAATATCTATTATTCTCCATTTTACTCGATCTCCTAAACGGTTAAACAAAGGACATCGCGGTTTTTACCAGTGGATTTAGCACCTCATTTTATATAAAATAAGTCCTATAAGTCTACTCTCAAGAGTTGATAAAGGTACAAACGAATAAAATGTTTATATATCACATTTTCAAATATCTATTATTCTCCATTTTACTCGATCTCCTAATCGGTTAAAGATAGGACATCGTGGTTTTCACCAGTGGATTTAGCACCTCATTTTACATAAAATAAGTCCTATAAATCTACTCTCAAGAGTTGATAAAGGTACAAACGAATAAAATGTTTATATATCACGTTTTCAAATATCTATTATTCTCCATTTTACTCGATCTCCTAAACGGTTAAAGATAGGACATCGCGGTTTTCACCAGTAAATTTAGCACCTCATTTTAAATAAAAGAAGTTCTACAGGTCTACTCTCAAGAGCTGATAAAGGTACAAACGAATAAAATGTTTATATACCACATTTTCAAATATCTATTATTCTCCATTTTACTCGATCTCCTAAACGGTTAAAGATAGGACATCGCGGATTTCACCAGTGGATTAGGCACCTCATTTTACATAAAATAAGTCCTACAAGTCTACTCTCAAGAGTTGATAAAGATACAAACGAATTATATGTTTATATATCACATTTTCAAATATCTATTATTTTCCATTTTACTTGATCTCCTAAACGGTTAAAGATAGGACATCGCGGATTTTACCAGTGGATTTAGCACCTCATTTTACATAAAATAAGTCTTATAAGTCTACTCTCAATTGTTGATAAAGGTACAAACGAATAAAAGGTATATATATCACATTTTCAAATATCTATTATTCTCCGTTTTACTCGATTTCCTAAACGGTTAAAAATAGGACATCGCGGTTTTCACCAGTGGGATAAGCACCTCATTTTACATAAAATAAGTCTTATAAGTCTACTCTCAAGAGTTGATAAAGGTACAAACGAATAAAATGTATATATATCACATTTTCAAATATCTATAATTCTCCATTTTACTCGATCTCCTAAACGGTTAAAGATAGGACATCGCAGTTTTTACCAATGGATTTAGCACCTCAATTTACATAAAATAAGTCCTATAAGTCTACTCTCAAGAGTTGATAAAAGTACAAACGAATAAAATGTTTATATATCACATATTCAAATATCTATTATTCTCCAATTTACTTGATCTCCTAAACGGTTACAGATAGGACATCGCGGTTTTCACCAGTGGATTTAGCACCTCATTTTACATAAAATAAGTCCTATAAGTTTACTCTCAAGAGTTGATAAAGGTACAAACCAATAAAATGTTCATATATCACAATTACAAATATCTATTATTTTCCATTTTACTCGATCTCCTAAACGGTTAAAGATAGGACATCGCGGTTTTCACCAGTGGATTTAGCACCTCATTTTACATAAAATATGTCCTATAAATCTACTCTCAAGAGTTGATAAAGGTACAAACCAATAAAATGTTTATATATCACATTTTCAAATATCTATTATTTTCCATTTTACTCGATCTCCTAAACGGTTAAAGATAGGACATCGCGGTTTTCACCAGTGGGATAAGCACCTCATTTTAAATAAAATAGGTCCTATAAGTCTACTCTCAAGAGTTGATAAAGGTACAAACGAATAAAATGTTTATATATCACATTTTCAAATATCTATTATTCTCCATTTTACTCGATCTCCTAAACGGTTAAACAAAGGACATCGCGGTTTTTACCAGTGGGATAAGCACCTCATTTTAAATAAAATAAGTCCTATAAGTCTACTCTCAAGAGTTGATAAAGGTACAAACGAATAAAATGTTTATTTATCACATTTTCAAATATCTATTATTTTCCATTTTACTCGATCTCCTAAACGGTTAAAGATAGGACATCGTGGTTTTCACCAGTGGATTTAGCACCTCATTTTACATAAAATAAGTCCTATAAGTTTACTCTCAAGAGTTGATAAAGGTACAAACCAATAAAATGTTCATATATCACATTTTCAAATATCTATTATTTTCCATTTTACTCGATCTCCTAAACGGTTAAAGATAGGACATCACGGTTTTCACCAATGGATTTAGCACCTCATTTTACATAAAATAAGTTTTATAAATCTACTTTTAAGAGTTGATAAAGGTACAAACGAATAAAATGTATGAATATCACATATTCAAATATCTATTATTCTCCATTTTACTCGATCTCCTAAACGGTTAAAGATAGGACATCGCAGTTTTTACCAATGGATTTAGCACCTCAATTTACATAAAATAAGTCCTATAAGTCTACTCTCAAGAGTTGATAAAAGTACAAACGAATAATATGTTTATATAACACATATTCAAATATCTATTATTCTCCATTTTACTTGATCTCCTAAACGGTTACAGATAGGTCATCGCGGTTTTTACCAGTGGATTTAGCACCTCATTTTACATAAAATAAGTCATATAAGTCTACTCTCAAGAGTTGATAAAGGTACAAACGAATAAAATGTTAATATATCACATTTTTAAATATCTATTATTCTCCATTTTACTCGATCTCATAAACGGTTACAGATAGGACATCGCGGTTTTACCAGTGGATTTAGCACCTTATTTTACATAAAATAAGTCCTATAAGTCTACTGTCAAGGGTTGATAAAGGTACAAACGAATTAAATGTTTATATTTTACATTTTCAAATATCTATTATTATCCATTTTACTCGATCTCCTAAACGGTTAAAGATAGGACATCCCGGTTTGCACCAATGGATTTTGCACCTCATTTTACAATAAATAAGTCCTATAAGTCTACTCTCAAGAGTTGATAAAGGTACAAACGAATAAAATGTATGAATATCACATATTCAAATATCTATTATTCTCCATTTTACTCGATCACCTAAACGGTTTAAGATAGGACATCGCGGTTTTCACCAGTAAATTTAGCACCTCATTTTACATAAAAGAAGTTCTACAAGTGTACTCTCAAGAGTTGATAAAGGTACAAACGAATTATATGTTTATATATCACATTTTCAAATATCTATTTTTCTCCATTTTATTCGATCTCCTAAACGGTTAAATAAAGGACATCGCGGTTTTTACCAGTGGATTTAGCACCTCATTTTACATAAAATAAGTCCTATAAGTCTACTCTCAAGTGTTGATAAAGGTACAAACGAATAAAATGTTTATATATCACATTTTCAAATATCTATTATTCTCCGTTTTACTCGATTTCCTAAACGGTTAAAAATAGGATATCGCGGATTTCACCAGTGGATTTAGCACTTCATTTTACATAAAATAAGTCCTATAGGACTACTCTCAAGAGTTGATAAAGGTACAAACGAATAAAATGTTTATATACCACATTTTCAAATATCTATTTGTCTTCATTTTACTCGTTCTCGTAAACGGTTAAAGATAGGACATCGCCGATTTCACCAGAGGATTTAGCACCTCATTTTATTTAAAATAAGTCCTATAAGTCTACTCTCAAGAGTTGATAAAGGTACAAACGATTAAAATGTATGAATATCACATATTCAAATATCTATTATTCTCCATTTTACTCGATCTCCTAATCGGTTAATGATAGGACATCGCGGTTTTACCAGTGGATTTAGCACCTCATTTTACATAAAATAAGTTCTATAAGTCTACTCTCAAGAGTTGATAAAGGTACAAACGAATAAAATGTTTATATATCACATTTTCAAATATCTATTATTCTCCATTTTAGTCGATCTCCTAAACGGTTACAGATAGGACATCGCAGTTTTCACCAGTGGATTTAGCACCTCATTTTACATAAAATAAGTCCTATAAGTCTACTCTCAAGAGTTGATAAAGGTTCAAACGAATAAAATGTTTATATATTACATTTTCAAATATCTATTATTCTCCATTTTACTCGATCTCCTAAACGGTTAAAGATAGGTCATCGCGGATTTCACCAGTGGATTTAGCACCTCATTTTACATAAAATAAGTTCTATAAGTCTACTCTCAAGAGTTGATAAAGGTACAATCGAATAAAATGTTTATATATCACATTTTCAAATATCTATTATTCTCCATTTTACTCGATCTCCTAAACGGTTAAAGATAGGACATCGCGGTTTTACCAGTGGATTTAGCACCTCATTTTACATAAAATAAGTTCTATAAGTCTACTCTCAAGAGTTGATAAAGGTACAAACGAATAAAATGTTTATATATCACATTTTCAAATATCTATTATTCTCCATTTTACTCGATCTCCTAAACGGTTTAAGATAGGACATCGCGGTTTTCACCAGTGGATTTAGCACCTCATTTTACATAAAATAAGTCCTATAAATCTACTCTCAAGAGTTGAAAAAGGTACAAACCAATAAAATGTTTATATATCACATTTTCAAATATCTATTATTCTCCATTTTACTCGATCTCCTAAACGGTTGATGATAGGACATCGCGGTTTTTACCAGTAAATTTTGCACCTCATTTTACATAAAATAAGTCCTATAAGTCCACTCACAAGAGTTGATAAAGGTACAAACGAATAAAATATTTATATATCACATTTTCAAATATCTATTATTCTCCATTTTACTCGATCTTCTAAACGGTAAAAGATAGGACATCGCGGTTTTCACCAGTGGATTTAGCACCTTATTCTACATAAAAGAAGTCCTATAAGTCTACTCTCAAGAGTTGATAAAGGTACAAACGAATAAAATGTTTATATATCACATTTTCAAATATCTATTATTCTCCATTTTACTCGATCTCCTAAATGGTTAAAAATAGGACATCGCGGTTTTCACCAGTGGGATAAGCACCTCATTTTAAATAAAATAGATCCTATAAGTCTACTCTCAAGAGTTGATAAAGGTACAAACGAATAAAATGTTTATATATCACATTTTCAAATATCTATTATTCAATATTTTACTCGATCTCCTAAACGGTTAAAGATAGGTCATCGCGGTTTTCACCAGTGGATTTAGCACCTCATTTTGCATAAAAAAAGTCTTATAAGTTTACTCTCAAGAGTTGATAAAGGTACAAACGAATAAAATGTTTATATATCACATTTTCAAATATCTATTATTTTCCATTTTTCTCGATCTCCTAAACGGTTAAAGATAGGACATCGCGGTTTTCACCAGAGGATTTAGCACCTCATTTTACATAAAATAAGTCCTATAAATCTACTCTCAAGAGTTGAAAAAGGTACAAAATAATAAAATGTTTATATATCACATTTTCATATATCTATTATTCTCTATTTTACTCGATCTCCTAAACGGTTAAAGATAGGACATCGCGGTTTTCACCAGTGGGATAAGCACCTCATTTTAAATAAAGTAGGTCCTATAAGTCTACTCTTAAGAGTTGATAAAGGTACAAACGAATAAAATGTTTATATATCACATTTTCAAATATCTATTATTCTCCATTTTACTCGATCTCCTAAACGGTTAAACAAAGGACATCGCGGTTTTTACCAGTGGATTTAGCACCTCATTTTATATAAAATAAGTCCTATAAGTCTACTTTCAAGAGTTGATAAATGTACAAACGAATAAAATGTTTATATACCACATTTTTAAATATCTATTATTCTCCATTTTACTCGATCTCCTAAACGGTTACAGATAGGACATCGCGGTTTTCACCAGTGGATTTAGCACCTCATTTTACATAAAATAAGTCCTATAAGTCTACTCTCAGGAGTTGATAAAGGTACAAACGAATTAAATGTTTATATATCACATATTCAAATATCTATTATTCTCCATTTTACTCGATCTTCTAAACGGTTAAAGATAGGACATCGCGGTTTTCACCAGTGGATTTAGCACCTCATTTTACATAAACTAAGTCATATAAGTCTACTCTCAAGAGTTGATAAAGGTACAAACGAATTAAATGTTTATATATCACATATTCAAATATCTATTATTCTCCATTTTACTCGATCTTCTAAACGGTTAAAGATAGGACATCGCGGTTTTCACCAGTGGGATAAGCACCTCATTTTAAATAAAATAGGTCCTATAAGTCTACTCTCAAGAGTTGATAAAGGTACAAACGAATAAAATGTTTATATATCACATTTTCAAATATCTATTATTCTCCATTTTACTCGATCTCCTAAACGGTTAAACAAAGGACATCGCGGTTTTTACCAGTGGGATAAGCACCTCATTTTAAATAAAATAAGTCCTATAAGTCTACTCTCAAGAGTTGATAAAGGTACAAACGAATAAAATGTTTATTTATCACATTTTCAAATATCTATTATTTTCCATTTTACTCGATCTCCTAAACGGTTAAAGATAGGACATCGTGGTTTTCACCAGTGGATTTAGCACCTCATTTTACATAAAATAAGTCCTATAAGTTTACTCTCAAGAGTTGATAAAGGTACAAACCAATAAAATGTTCATATATCACATTTTCAAATATCTATTATTTTCCATTTTACTCGATCTCCTAAACGGTTAAAGATAGGACATCACGGTTTTCACCAATGGATTTAGCACCTCATTTTACATAAAATAAGTTTTATAAATCTACTTTTAAGAGTTGATAAAGGTACAAACGAATAAAATGTATGAATATCACATATTCAAATATCTATTATTCTCCATTTTACTCGATCTCCTAAACGGTTAAAGATAGGACATCGCAGTTTTTACCAATGGATTTAGCACCTCAATTTACATAAAATAAGTCCTATAAGTCTACTCTCAAGAGTTGATAAAAGTACAAACGAATAATATGTTTATATAACACATATTCAAATATCTATTATTCTCCATTTTACTTGATCTCCTAAACGGTTACAGATAGGTCATCGCGGTTTTTACCAGTGGATTTAGCACCTCATTTTACATAAAATAAGTCATATAAGTCTACTCTCAAGAGTTGATAAAGGTACAAACGAATAAAATGTTAATATATCACATTTTTAAATATCTATTATTCTCCATTTTACTCGATCTCATAAACGGTTACAGATAGGACATCGCGGTTTTACCAGTGGATTTAGCACCTTATTTTACATAAAATAAGTCCTATAAGTCTACTGTCAAGGGTTGATAAAGGTACAAACGAATTAAATGTTTATATTTTACATTTTCAAATATCTATTATTATCCATTTTACTCGATCTCCTAAACGGTTAAAGATAGGACATCCCGGTTTGCACCAATGGATTTTGCACCTCATTTTACAATAAATAAGTCCTATAAGTCTACTCTCAAGAGTTGATAAAGGTACAAACGAATAAAATGTATGAATATCACATATTCAAATATCTATTATTCTCCATTTTACTCGATCACCTAAACGGTTTAAGATAGGACATCGCGGTTTTCACCAGTAAATTTAGCACCTCATTTTACATAAAAGAAGTTCTACAAGTGTACTCTCAAGAGTTGATAAAGGTACAAACGAATTATATGTTTATATATCACATTTTCAAATATCTATTTTTCTCCATTTTATTCGATCTCCTAAACGGTTAAATAAAGGACATCGCGGTTTTTACCAGTGGATTTAGCACCTCATTTTACATAAAATAAGTCCTATAAGTCTACTCTCAAGTGTTGATAAAGGTACAAACGAATAAAATGTTTATATATCACATTTTCAAATATCTATTATTCTCCGTTTTACTCGATTTCCTAAACGGTTAAAAATAGGATATCGCGGATTTCACCAGTGGATTTAGCACTTCATTTTACATAAAATAAGTCCTATAGGACTACTCTCAAGAGTTGATAAAGGTACAAACGAATAAAATGTTTATATACCACATTTTCAAATATCTATTTGTCTTCATTTTACTCGTTCTCGTAAACGGTTAAAGATAGGACATCGCCGATTTCACCAGAGGATTTAGCACCTCATTTTATTTAAAATAAGTCCTATAAGTCTACTCTCAAGAGTTGATAAAGGTACAAACGATTAAAATGTATGAATATCACATATTCAAATATCTATTATTCTCCATTTTACTCGATCTCCTAATCGGTTAATGATAGGACATCGCGGTTTTACCAGTGGATTTAGCACCTCATTTTACATAAAATAAGTTCTATAAGTCTACTCTCAAGAGTTGATAAAGGTACAAACGAATAAAATGTTTATATATCACATTTTCAAATATCTATTATTCTCCATTTTAGTCGATCTCCTAAACGGTTACAGATAGGACATCGCAGTTTTCACCAGTGGATTTAGCACCTCATTTTACATAAAATAAGTCCTATAAGTCTACTCTCAAGAGTTGATAAAGGTTCAAACGAATAAAATGTTTATATATTACATTTTCAAATATCTATTATTCTCCATTTTACTCGATCTCCTAAACGGTTAAAGATAGGTCATCGCGGATTTCACCAGTGGATTTAGCACCTCATTTTACATAAAATAAGTTCTATAAGTCTACTCTCAAGAGTTGATAAAGGTACAATCGAATAAAATGTTTATATATCACATTTTCAAATATCTATTATTCTCCATTTTACTCGATCTCCTAAACGGTTAAAGATAGGACATCGCGGTTTTACCAGTGGATTTAGCACCTCATTTTACATAAAATAAGTTCTATAAGTCTACTCTCAAGAGTTGATAAAGGTACAAACGAATAAAATGTTTATATATCACATTTTCAAATATCTATTATTCTCCATTTTACTCGATCTCCTAAACGGTTTAAGATAGGACATCGCGGTTTTCACCAGTGGATTTAGCACCTCATTTTACATAAAATAAGTCCTATAAATCTACTCTCAAGAGTTGAAAAAGGTACAAACCAATAAAATGTTTATATATCACATTTTCAAATATCTATTATTCTCCATTTTACTCGATCTCCTAAACGGTTGATGATAGGACATCGCGGTTTTTACCAGTAAATTTTGCACCTCATTTTACATAAAATAAGTCCTATAAGTCCACTCACAAGAGTTGATAAAGGTACAAACGAATAAAATATTTATATATCACATTTTCAAATATCTATTATTCTCCATTTTACTCGATCTTCTAAACGGTAAAAGATAGGACATCGCGGTTTTCACCAGTGGATTTAGCACCTTATTCTACATAAAAGAAGTCCTATAAGTCTACTCTCAAGAGTTGATAAAGGTACAAACGAATAAAATGTTTATATATCACATTTTCAAATATCTATTATTCTCCATTTTACTCGATCTCCTAAATGGTTAAAAATAGGACATCGCGGTTTTCACCAGTGGGATAAGCACCTCATTTTAAATAAAATAGATCCTATAAGTCTACTCTCAAGAGTTGATAAAGGTACAAACGAATAAAATGTTTATATATCACATTTTCAAATATCTATTATTCAATATTTTACTCGATCTCCTAAACGGTTAAAGATAGGTCATCGCGGTTTTCACCAGTGGATTTAGCACCTCATTTTGCATAAAAAAAGTCTTATAAGTTTACTCTCAAGAGTTGATAAAGGTACAAACGAATAAAATGTTTATATATCACATTTTCAAATATCTATTATTTTCCATTTTTCTCGATCTCCTAAACGGTTAAAGATAGGACATCGCGGTTTTCACCAGAGGATTTAGCACCTCATTTTACATAAAATAAGTCCTATAAATCTACTCTCAAGAGTTGAAAAAGGTACAAAATAATAAAATGTTTATATATCACATTTTCATATATCTATTATTCTCTATTTTACTCGATCTCCTAAACGGTTAAAGATAGGACATCGCGGTTTTCACCAGTGGGATAAGCACCTCATTTTAAATAAAGTAGGTCCTATAAGTCTACTCTTAAGAGTTGATAAAGGTACAAACGAATAAAATGTTTATATATCACATTTTCAAATATCTATTATTCTCCATTTTACTCGATCTCCTAAACGGTTAAACAAAGGACATCGCGGTTTTTACCAGTGGATTTAGCACCTCATTTTATATAAAATAAGTCCTATAAGTCTACTTTCAAGAGTTGATAAATGTACAAACGAATAAAATGTTTATATACCACATTTTTAAATATCTATTATTCTCCATTTTACTCGATCTCCTAAACGGTTACAGATAGGACATCGCGGTTTTCACCAGTGGATTTAGCACCTCATTTTACATAAAATAAGTCCTATAAGTCTACTCTCAGGAGTTGATAAAGGTACAAACGAATTAAATGTTTATATATCACATATTCAAATATCTATTATTCTCCATTTTACTCGATCTTCTAAACGGTTAAAGATAGGACATCGCGGTTTTCACCAGTGGATTTAGCACCTCATTTTACATAAACTAAGTCATATAAGTCTACTCTCAAGAGTTGATAAAGGTACAAACGAATAAAATGTTAATTTATCACATTTTCAAATATCTATTATTCTCCATTTTACTCGATCTCCAAAACGGTTAAAGATAGGACATCGCAGATTTTACCAGTGGATTTAGCACCTCATTTTATATAAAATAAGTCCTATAAGTCTACTCTCAAGAGTTGATAAAGGTACAAACGAATAAAATGTTTATATATCACATTTTCAAATATCTATTATTCTCCATTTTACTCGATCTCCTAAACGGTTAAAGATAGGACATCGCAGTTTTTACCAATGGATTTAGCACCTCAATTTACATAAAATAAGTCCTATAAGTCTACTCTCAAGAGTTGATAAAAGTACAAACGAATAAAATGTTTATATATCACATATTCAAATATCTATTATTCTCCATTTTACTTGATCTCCTAAACGGTTAAAGATAGGACATCGCAGTTTTTACCAATGGATTTAGCACCTCAATTTACATAAAATAAGTCCTATAAGTCTACTCTCAAGAGTTGATAAAAGTACAAACGAATAAAATGTTTATATATCACATATTCAAATATCTATTATTCTCCATTTTACTTGACATTTTAAAATATCTACTATTCTCCATTTTACTCGATTTCCTAAACGGTTAAAGATAGGATATCGCGATTTTCACCATCGGATTTAGATCCTCATTTTACATAAAATAAATCCTATATGTCTACTTTCAAGAGTTGATAAAGGTACAAACGAATAAAATGTTTATATGTCACATTTTCAATTATCTATTATTCTTCATTTTACTCGATCTCCTGAACGGTTAAAGATAGGACATCGCGGTTTTCACCAGTGGATTTAGCACCTCATTTTACATAAAAAAGTCCTATAAGTCTACTCTCAAGAGTTGATAATGGAACAAACGAATAAAATGTTTATATATCACATTTTCAAATATCTATTATTCTCCATTTTATTCGATCTCCTAAACGGTTAAATAAAGGACATCGCGGTTTTTACCAGTGGATTTAGCACCTCATTTTATTTAAAATAAGTCCTATAAGTCTACTCTCAAGAGTTGATGAAAGTACAAACGAATAAAATGTATGAATATCACATATTCAAATATCTATTATTCTCCATTTTATTCGATCTCCTAAACGGTTAAAGATAGGACATCCCGGTTTGCACCAGTGGATTTAGCACCTCATTTTACATAAAAAAGTCCTATAAGTCTACTCTCAAGAGTTGATAATGGAACAAACGAATAAAATGTTTATATATCACATTTTCAAATATCTATTATTCTCCATTTTATTCGATCTCCTAAACGGTTAAATAAAGGACATCGCGGTTTTCACCAGTGGATTTAGCACCTCATTTTACATAAAATAAGTCATATAAGTCTACTCTCAAGAGTTGATAAAAGTACAAACGGATTAAATGTTTATATATCACATTTTCAAATATCTATTATTCTCAATTTTACTTGAACTCCTAAACGGTTAAAGATAGGACCTCGCGGTTTTCTCCAGTGGATTAAGCACCTCATTTTACATAAAATAAGTCCTATAAGTCTACTCTCAAGAGTTGATAAAGGTACAAATGAATAAAATTTTTATATATCACATTTTCAAAAAACTATTATTCTCCATTTTACTCGATCTCCTAAACGGTTAAAGATAAAAAATCGCGGTTTTACCAGTGGATTTAGCACCTCATTTTACATAAAATAGGTCCTATAAGTCTACTCTCAAGAGTTGATAAAGGTACAAACGAATTATATGTTTATATTTCACATTTTCAAATATCTATTATTCTCCATTTTACTCGATCTCCTAAACGGTTAATGATAGGACATCGCGGTTTTCACCAGTAGACTTAGCACCTCATTTAACATAAAATAAGTTCTTTAAGTCTACTCTCAAGAGTTGATAAAGGTACAAACGGATTAAATGTTTATATATCACATTTTCAAATATCTATTATTCTCCATTTTACTCGATCTCCTAATCGGTTATAGATAGGACATTTCGGATTTCACCAGTGGATTTAGCACCGCATTTTACATAAAATAAGTCTTGTAGGTCTACTCTCAAGAGTTGATAAAAGTACAAACGGATTAAATGTTTATATATCACATTTTCAAATATCTATTATTCTCCATTTTACTCGATCTCCTAATCGGTTATAGATAGGACATTGCGGTTTTCACCAGTGGATTTAGCACCTCATTTTACATAACATAAGTCCTATAAGTCTACTTTCAAGAGTTGATAAAGGTACAAACGAATAAAATGTTTATATATCACATTTTCAAATATCTATTATTTTCCATTTTACTCAATCTCCTAAACGGATAAAGATAGGACATCGCGGCTTTCACCAGTGGATTTAGCACCTCATTTTACATAAAATAAGTTCTATAAGTCTACTTTCAAGAGTTGAAAAAGGTTCAAACGAATAAAATGTTTATATATCACATTTTCAAATATCTATGATTTTCCATTTTACACGATCTATTAAACTGTTAAAGATAGGACCTTCCGGTTTTCACCAGTGGATTTAGCACCTCATTTTACATAAAATAAGTCCTATAAGTCTACTCTCAAGAGTTGATAAAGGTACAAACGAATAAAATGTTTATATATCACATTTTCAAATATCTATTATTCTCCATTTTACTCGATCTCTTAAACAGTTAAAGATAGGACATCGCGGTTTTCACCAGAGGATTAAGCACCTCATTTTACATAAAATAAGTCTTATAAGTCTACTCTCAAGAGTTGATAAAGGTACAAACGAATAAAATGTTTATATATCACATTTTCAAATATCTATTATTCTCCATTTTACTCGATCTCCTAAACGGTTAAACAAAGGACATCGCGGTTTTTACCAGTGGATTGAGCATCTCATTTTATATAAAATAAGTCCTATAAGTCTACTCTCAAGAGTTGATAAAGGTACAAACGAATAAAATGTTTATATATCACATTTTCAAATATCTATTATTCTCCATTTTACTCGATCTCCTAAACAATTAAAGATAGGACATCGCGGTTTTCACCAATGGATTTAGCACCTCATTTTACATAAAATAAGTCCTATAAATCTACTTTTAAGAGTTGATAAAGGTTCAAACGAATAAAACGTATGAATATCACATATTCAAATATCTATTATTCACCATTTTACTCGATCTCCTAAACGGTTAAAGATAGGACATCGCGATTTTCACCAATGGATTTAGCACCTCATTTTACATAAAATAAGTCCTATAAGTCTACTCTCAAAAGTTAATAAAGGTACAAACGAATAAAATGTTTATATATCACATTTTCAAATATCTATAATTCTCCATTTTACTCGATCTCCTAAACGGTTAAAGATATGACATCGCGGTTTTCACCAGTGGATTTAGCTCTTTATTCTACATAAAATAAGTCCTATAAGTCTACTCTCAAGAGTTGATAAAGGAACAAACGAATAAAATGTTTATATATCACATTTTCAAATATCTATTATTCTCCATTTTACTCGATCTCCTAAACGGTTACAGATAGGATATCGCAGTTTTCACCAGTGGATTTAGCACCTCATTTTACTTAAAATAAGTCCTATAAGTCTACTCTCAAGAGTTGATAAAGGTACAAACGAATAAAATGTTAATATATCACATTTTCAAATATCTATTATTCTCCATTTTACTCGATCTCCTAAACGGATAAAGATAGGACATCGCGGTTTTCACCAGTAGACTTAGCACCTCATTTTACATAAAATAACTCCAATAAGTCTACTCTCAATAGTTGATAAAGGTACAAACGAATAAAATGTTAATTTATCACATTTTCAAATATCTATTATTCTCCATTTTACTCGATCTCCTAAACAGTTAAAGATAGGACATAAGGTTTTCACCAGTGGATTTAGCACCTCATTTTACTTAAAATAAGTATTATAAGTCTACTTTCAAGAGTTGTAAAAGGTACAAACGAATAAAATGTTTATATGTCACATTTTCAAATATCTATTATTCTCCATTTTACTCGATCTCCTAAACGGTTATAGATAGGACAACGCGGTTTTCACCAGTGGATTTAGCACCTCATTTTACATAAAATAAGTTCTATTAGTCTACTCTCTAGAGTTGATAAAGGTACAAACGAATAAAATGTTTCTATATCACATTTTCAAATATCTATGATTCTCCATTTTACTCGATCTCCGAAACGGTTAAAGAAAATACATCGCGGTTTTCACCAGTGGATTTAGCACCTCATTTTACATAAAATAAGTCTTGTAGGCCTACTCTCAAGAGTTGATAAAGGTACAAACGGATTAAATGTTTATATATCACATTTTCAAATATCTATTATTCTCCATTTTACTCGATCTCCTAATCGGTTATAGATAGGACATTGCGGTTTTCACCAGTGGATTTAACACCTCATTTTACATAACATAAGTCCTATAAGTCTACTTTCAAGAGTTGAAAAAGGTTCAAACGAATAAAATATTTATATATCACATTTTCAAATATCTATGATTTTCCATTTTACACGATCTATTAAACTGTTAAAGATAGGACCTTCCGGTTTTTACCAGTGGATTTAGCACATCATTTTACATAAAATAAGTCCTATAAGTCTACTCTCAAGAGTTGATAAAGGTACAAACGAATAAAATGTTTAAATATCACATTTTCAAATATCTATTATTCTCCATTTTACTCGATCTCCTAAATGGTTAAAGATAGGACATCGCGGTTTTCACCAGTGTATTTAGCACCTCATTTTACATAAAATAAGTCTTATAAGTCTACTCTCAAGAGTTGATAAAGGTACAAACGAAAAAATTGTTTATATATCACATTTTCAAATATCTATTATTCTATATATTACTCGATCTCCTAAACAGTTAAAGATAGGACATAAGGTTTTCACCAGTGGATTTAGCACCTTATTTTACATAAAATAAGTCCTATAAGTCTACTCTCAATAGTTGATAAAGGTACAAACGAATAAAATGTTTATATATCACATTTTCAAATATCTATTATTCTCCATTTTATTCGATCTCCTAAACGGTTAAAAATAGGACATCGCGGTTTTCACCAGTAGACTTAGCACCTTATTTTAGATAAAATAACTCCTGTAAGTCTACTCTCAATAGTTGATAAAGGTACAAACGAATAAAATGTTTATATATCACATCTTCAAATATCTATTATTCTCCATTTTATTCGATCTCCTAAACGGATAAAGATAGGACATCGCGGTATTCACCAGTAGACTTAGCACCTCATTTTACATAAAATAAGTCCTTTAAGTCTACTCTCTCAATAGTTGATAAAGGTACAATCGAATAAAATGTTTATATATCACATTTTCAAATATCTATTATTCTCCATTTTACTAGATCTCCTAAACGGTTAAAGATAATACATCGCGGTTTTCACCAGTTGACTTAGCACCTCATTTTACATAAAATAAGTCCAATAAGTCTACTCTCAAGAGTTGATAAAGGTACAGACGAATAAAATGTTTATATATCACATTTTCAAATATCTATTATTCTCCATTTTACTCGATCTCCACTCCACTCCCCCTTGGGGCAATTTTACTGCCCCGTATTGTTGAACACCTAATATTCCATAAATGTCAATTACAGCCAAACTATCAAAGGCACAAAGTTCATATTGTGTATGCAGCGTTATTCAGAGGCCCAAATCATTAATATAATTACTTATTAAGCGTTGAACTGTCCTATTTGTTGAAAACCTAATATTTCAATAATGTCAATTACAGTCAAACTATTAAAGGCACGGTGTTAATATTGTATATGCCGCGTTATACAGAGTGCCATTGCATTATTATAATCATATATTAAGCGTTCTACTGCCCCATTTGGTTGAACACCTATTATTCCAAAACTGTCAATTACAGGCAAACTATTAGGGGCGCAGTGTTCATATTGTATATGCAGCGTTATACAGAGTGCCAGAGCATTAATATAATCACTTTTTAAGCGTTGAACTGCCCTATTTGTTAAACACCTAATATTCCAAAAATGTCCTTTACAGCCAAACTATTAGAGGCACAGTTTACATATTGTATATGCAGCGTTATACAGAGGCCCAAAACATTACTATAACCACATATTAGGCGTTGGACGCCTTATTTAGTTGAACACCTATTATTCCTAATATGTCAATTACAGCCAAACTATCAGAGGCACAGTGTTCATACTGTATATGCAAAGTTATTCAGAGTCCCAAAGCAATAATATAATCACTTATTAAGCGTTGGACTGCCCCATTTGGTTAAACACCTTTTATTCCAAAATTGTCAATTACGGGCAAACTATTAGAGGCACAGTGTTCATCTATATACATAAACCGTGACGTTGCTATTTGCGTTGCACACTGTCATGGCGGTGAGGGGGTTTTTTTATGTTTTTTCCTAGATGCATTTCACTTGAGTCTAATGTTAATAGCCTATGCCAAACAACTTTTTACGCTTGATTTTTTGATATTTTTTTCAGATTTTTTACAATTAATGGGAATTCAGTTAGTTTGAGACAAATTTTTTCTTCCATCCTTTGCTAAACAATTGGAATTGGTTCCGGAATACAAAACAACACTCTGAACACCACTGATTTTGGCAGCCCTGAAATTAATGGAGTTGGTGAGAAAACTGTCAATGGTCGGGCGAGAGATTTGAAAATTTGCCAAAAAATGAATTAAAATCAATGGAAAACACAAGAAAATGGTTAAATATCAAGTAAAATGTAAGTAAAAAACCATATATAAGCATTTAATACTGTTCAAATTGTTTTAGGTGGTGAAATGAGTAAAAATCCGTTTGGAGCTTTTTTTCCGACAAAAAAAAGCTCCGATGAAATTTGACCAAAAATGAACTGATGGAAGTGTAAAAAGTATGAAAATGTAAGTAAATTAACCTATTCTAACAATTAATAGTGATATTTTTCAGATCCGAGTCCAAGGAAATTCAAAAAACAGGACAAATTTGTTTTATACGGAAAAAAATCCATAGATGGTCCTCTTTTTGCCGTTTGCCTTTATAATGGAAAAAAAACGGTCTAAAATCCATGGAATCGCCTGGGAATCGGTGTAAACGTAAGTAATGTGCCCTTTTAAAACCATTTTTCATTGTATTATCGTTTCAGAATGAAGAAAAATACAAAAAAAGATCAATTTAAATTTAAAAATTCCAAGATGGCAGCGCAAAAAAATACAAATTTCAAATTGAGAAAATTGGAATAAATTGAATTATTCACTCCAATGTAAGTACTAAATACGATTACTAAACATACAATTTAATATTTTCTTTACAGAATTATGGGCCATAACTGGATTTTGGACCTTTTGGGAACGATGGAAAAGTTCACTTTGACAATGGAATAAAATCCACTAAAATAACAATTTAATCAAATGGAAATGATCAACTAACACTTGCAATGCAAGTAAAAAGGTATGTAGATACGTAATGTATTTATCCGCGTTCTCTAATTAATTTATTTTTTAGGTAAAATGCAATTTTTCCAAAAAGTGAGGTTAACCAGTTATTGGCTGTTACAAAACTGGAACCAAAGCCATGAAAACTGCTGGAAATGGTGCAACAAAAGAAAAAAGGATAACTTTAAGCCCTTCTGAAGGTATATTTCTAAACATTTTTGAGATATTTTATTAATTGATTGATTTACAGTTGTTTCGTGTTCTTTGGGAAGTCATTCGGAGACCGTTTGGGAACAAAATATTGAATTTTATATCTACATCAACTTGAAACAACACTTGATGGGTAAATATCATTACAATAAGCCTTACATTAACTCATTTTAACATTTTTTATAGGATTCAATGGGAATTGAAAAAGTTTTAACCGTTTTTCTGGCTTTGGGAAACGAGCAGTCAACCAACAGGAAAAAAATGGGTTATAAATAAGACAAAACCAATTGAATGAAATAAATGTCACCTGAAATAGTATGAGAAAGGTATGTAGTTATATATTTAATTAACATATATTATCTAATTTATTTATTTTTTAGGTAAAAATGGTAATAAAGAAAAATTGAGGTTATGTTCGACTTCCCAAAGAAGAAAATTGTTCCCAAACAATTAAAAGAAGCCAAAATGGAAGGTTTAAAGGAAAAAATAACAACTTTAGGAGCTTCCGAAGGGAATCATAATGTGTTTATACAGATATTTTCTAAATTAATTAATTTACAGACGTTTCGTGTTCTGATAGTAGCCCATTGGAGTGCAAAAGTAGCCAAAACATAGAAATGGAACTTTAATCGAGGATTGAAGTAAAAAACCAATAACTAGAACCGCCTCTGGAGGTAAATGTAAAGTTGTTTTAAATATATTTTATTAAAAAATATTTTACAGGTGATTCGTGTTCTGATACAAGTCCATTGGAGAGCCAGATAAACCAAAATTGCGAAATGAAACTTTAACCGAGGAGTGAATTAGAAAAACAATAACTAGAACCCCTCCTGAAGGTAAATGTAAAGTTATTTTAAATATATTTTAATAAATACTTTTTTTACAGGTGATTCGTGTTCACCTACAAACGTCCAAAAGCGTTACTGGATGAAATACTGGATTTTCATATTTTAATCAATAATTAAATGGAAAAACAATAACTTCAATCGCTACTAAAAGTAAACGTACAGTTATTTTGCAAGTTCAAATCATGCAATTTCAGCGCAAGAAACAATTAGGAACACAATTAAAATGGTAAATTATTAAACAAACAATTACATATTAAGTAATATTTGTGCAATTTTCAGAATTAAATGAACCAAGAAAATCTTTTGGGAAACCGGTGAAGAGAACAATGGAAAATATTCAACAAGCCCCCAAGATTTAAAATAACTATTTTATGTACATTGTAAATTATTTTGTATGATGAACAATTTTGCATGTAATCTGCAGTAGGTTTATTTCTCTAACAAATTATGAAATTTATTATATAACAACAATGTAAATAGTTTAGAGAAAGTAGCTGAACTGTCTTTATAAAGACAATTTTACATGTAATTTTTGGTAATTGAGCATTTTAAGTAATTACTCTTAAAGATGAAAAGAAAAGTGCCTTTATCAAGGCAATTTTTCATTTATATTAAACGTTCAATTCATCAAGGAGTAATCTATTACTAAAAATATTGTTCTATTCAACTAAATAATAAAACCGCCTTTATAAAGGCGAAAAAAAATATTTTTATGTTAAGTAACAATATATTTATTTGTAATATACTATTTTTATACAAACCATAATAATTTAAATAAATCAATAAATAAATCTAAATTTATTTTTAGTTTCATTTGAAAATACACTAAAAAACAAAATAAGGGTTAATTTTATAGTTCAATTAGAATGTTCAATTCAATCAAAATATATTGGTTCAATTTCATAGGCTTTTTCGACAAATTTGCTTCTGTCTTATTGTGCCATAACATTAGTCCTTATTGTCGGAAGTAGTTTAAATTTAGTACACTAAAGAAGTTTCACATTCTAATTAAGAATATGCAAATAATTTTTCGATAGAGGCAAGTCCAGAGACGTAAAGGCAGCTTTAGATCTTCCAAACCCTTCAAAATAAGTATTTTCACATAGTTTTTGCTATAATTTTCACTATAAATGTTTTTCTAATTGTCGTAGAAAGCTTAAATTAAGCATACTAATATAGTTTCACTCATTCATTAACTTTAAATTCTTGATTTTTCAATTAGGATATATCCACACACCGTCGGTCAGGCATCGCTACGAATATATATTCCCAAACACGTGATTTTCCTATAATTTGCGCTATAATTTTTTTCTTTTCATTCAAATTGGTTCAAATTTGCTCCAGTAATGTAATTCGATATTCTGATAATTGGTTTTTTGATGGGAGCATAAGTAATATCTTTCGATCGAGCATCGTTTCGTTTTTCACTTTTTTCTTTAAAGTTCCCAAGTTTGTTAATTTTTTTGCTGCTTATTATTAACTTTAGAACTTTTCCGTTTACATAATCATAATCAGCACCCTCAAGTGCACCCATGACCAAAATTTCAGCCAATTTGGATCATTTTTATTTTTTAATAAAAAACAGAAGGGGATCCAATATAGATTTTTTTCGAAAAACAAAAAAATTGTCCTAAAAATCTGAAAAAATTCCGAGAGATAGAACTTTTTACGCTGATTTCAAAAACCTACTATGTTCATATAAAATTGTTTACGTTTTCGAAATAATCGGTCATAAATGGTCAAATTTGGCACTTTTAGTCAATTTTGGAATTTTTTTCTGGAAAAACTATAAGACATAGGGCAAAACTAATTTGATATACATTATCAGCGCTATCAACTCTATGTATGTAATTTTTTTTGTAACGATCGAACTGTAAATAAAAAAGTCGAATTTTCTAGCTGAAATTTTCGATAAAAATTGTATGTTTTTTACATTCTTCAAGAAAATTCTAAAAAAAAATCTCATTAATTGAGTTTTTCATGCTGAATTCAAATATGCAAACAGTTTTCACCTATTCATTATAGTTTTCGAGAAAAAATAAATAATCAAACCGGCTTTATAAAGGCGAAAAATGCCATGAAAAATTAATAGAAATTTATATAGAAGATAATAATTTAAATAAATCAATAAAACAATTATTTAAAAGTTTTTTAAGTTTCATTTATAAATAATTAAAGTTGCGAAGACTAAATAAAAATTAATTTTGGCTACCCGAAAGGAAATTGTATCCTCCGGAAATCGCGAAAAAGTACTTGCCCCACAATTGTTTATCTATAACCATTTTCCTAATTGATAGACACAGTTTATATTGTGCAATTTTAATATAGTTTTTGTTGCAGTTTTCAAATATGTAATTGGTTTTTCCACTGGGCAATAAATTAGATCCGTTGGCTGGACATCGGCACATCAGTTTTTAGAAACCTCTAAAACGCTCATTTCTAACAATCTAAGCTTATAACAATTTTCCTAATTGACGGACACAGTTTATATTGTGCAATTTTAATATAGTTTTTGTTGCAGTTTTCAAATATGTAATTGGTTTTTCCACTGGGCAATAAATTAGATCCGTTGGCTGGACATCGGCACATCAGTTTTTTGAATCCTCTAAAACGCTCATTTCTAACAATCTAAGCTTATAACAATTTTCCTAATTGACGGACAGATTTTATATTGGGCAATTTCAATATAGTTTTTGATGCAGTTTTTAAATATGTATTTGGTTTTTTCACTGGACAATAAATTAGAACCATTGGCTGGACATCGGCATATCAGTTTATAGAAACCTCTAAAACGCTCATTTCTAACAATCTAAGCTTATAACAATTTTCCTAATTGACGGACAGATTTTATATTGTGCAATTTTAATATAGTTTTTGTTGCAGTTTTTAAATATGTAATTGGTTTTTCCACTGGGCAATAAATTAGATCCGCTGGCTGGACACCGGTACATCAGTTTTTTGAAACCTCTAAAACGCTCATTTCTAACAATCTAAGCTTATAACAATTTTCCTAATTGACGGACACAATTTATATTGTGCAATTTTAATATAGTTTTTGATGCAGTTTTCAAATATGTAATTGGTTTTTTCACTGGGCAATAAATTAGATCCGTTGGCTGGACATCGGCATATCAGTTTTTAGAAACCTCTAAAACGCTCATTTCTTACAATCTAAGCTTATAACAATTTTCCTAATTGACGGACACAATTTATATTGTGCAATTTTAATATAGTTTTTGATGCAGTTTTCAAATATGTAATTGGTTTTTTCACTGGGCAATAAATTAGATCCGTTGGCTGGACATCGGCACATCAGTTTTTTGAAACCTCTAAATCGCTCATTTCTAACAATCTAAGCTTATAACAATTTTCCTAATTGAGGGAAACAGTTTATATTGTGCAATTTTAATATTGTTTTTGTTGCAGTTTTCAAATATGCAATTGTTTTTTCCACTGGGCAATAAATTAGATCCGTTGGCTGGACACCGGCACATCAGTTTTTTGAAACCTCTAAAACGCTCATTTCTAAAAATCTAAGCTTATAACAATTTTTCTAATTGACGGACACAGTTTATATTGTGCAGTTTTAATATAGTTTTTGTTGCAGTTTTCAAATATGTAATTGGTTTTTTCACTGGGCAATAAATTAGATCCGTTGGCTGGACATCGGCACATCAGTTTTTAGAAACCTCTAAAACGCTCATTTCTAACAATCTAAGCATATAACAATTTTCCTAATTGACGGACACAATTTATATTGTGCAATTTTAATATAGTTTTTGATGCAGTTTTCAAATATGTAATTGGTTTTTATACTGGGCAATAAATTAGATCCGTTGGCTGGACATCGGCATATCAGTTTTTAGAAACCTCTAAAACGCTCATTTCTTAAAATCTAAGCTTATAACAATTTTCCTAATTGACGGACACAATTTATATTGTGCAATTTTAATATAGTTTATGATGCAGTTTTCAAATATGTAATTGGTTTTTTCACTGGGCAATAAATTAGATCCCTTGGCTGGACACCGGCACATCAGTTTTTTGAATCCTCTAAAACGCTCATTTCTAACAATCTAAGCTTATAACAATTTTCCGAATTGACGGACACAGTTTATATTGTGCAGTTTTAATATAGTTTTTGTTGCAGTTTTCAAATATGTAATTGGTTTTTCCACTGGGCAATAAATTAGATCCGTTGGCTGGACACCGGCACATCAGTTTTTTGAAACCTCTAAAACGCTCATTTGTAACAATCTAAGCCTATAACAATTTTCCTAATTGACGGACACAGTTTATATTGTGCAGTTTTAATATAGTTTTTGTTGCAGTTTTTAAATATGTAATTGGTTTTTCCACTGGGCAATAAATTAGATCCGTTGGCTGGACACCGGCACATCAGTTTTTTGAAACCTCTAAAACGCTCATTTCTAACAATCTAAGCCTATAACAATTTTCCTAATTGACGGACACAGTTTATATTGTGCAGTTTTAATATAGTTTTTGTTGCAGTTTTCAAATATGCAATTAGTTTTTCCACTGGGCAATAAATTAGAATAGTTGATGGGACACCGGCACATCTGTTGCTTCAAAAATCTTATAACCATTTAATAATTTTTATTGTACAGCTATAAGAAATCTGAAAAAAATTACAATCATACATCGTTAGGTGCTGAAGCCTTATGGACCATCAGCTTTTTTCCATCTGAAATAATTATCTGGGAAAAATAAATTAATATGAAAAAGATTCAAATTTCTACGACCTACTTATGCAACCAACCATACACATTAAATTTGAAAATTTGAAAATAAATGGAATAAATGATTTAAGTCTATTTAAATGTAATAAATGAAATGATTTTGAAACCTCATTGTAACATTAAATCCAATTTTAATTTACTTTTATATATCACAATACCATAAAATTGCTGGAACATACAACTTAATTCATAAAGAATGCTCAAATTCAAAAATATTATTTAGCTTTATCTTCCCGAGTCCCGTTCAAAAAAAAATTACATGAAATATTTAAAATATATATATGGAAAAAGGATAAAAGTGATATGTACAATTGTGATTTATTTAGTAAACTAGAAGCCATTCACGGCCCTACGGGCTCGTGTTTGTACAGTTTTTACCTATAGGTTCTTTTTTATATAAGGTCTAGAATGTGTTTGCGAGATGGCTATGAAAAAATTTTAAAACAAAACATTTGTTTGATCGCCCCTTAATTTTTTGGAATTTCATCATGTACGCCCTTAAGCGAAATCACCGTGGACCTACTAAACATGTTTACATTTGAACTACTCTGTGCAAAAGTAATTTTGAATTTAAATATGGGATTTTTTTACTATTATTAATAAAAAGAACGAAATAAATCACAATTGTACATACCAATTTAATTCCCTTTCCACATATTTTCATAATCGTCTGTAAAATAATAAATTAGTAAAATATCAATAAAAGAATAGAACAATTACCTTCGGAAGCCTTCGAAATTATTGTTATTTGCAATTAGAATTCCATTTCCGGTCCATTATAATTGTTTTGGCAGCAATTTTCTCTTTCCGGAAGTCGTATCCAACCTCACTTTTTTTAAATCAATTTTTACCTAGAAAATAAATAAATTAGGCATTGTAAATGTATTAATTATGTAACTATACACCTTTATACTTCCATTTCAGGTGCTTATTTTTCAGTTGTCTTCGATTTAAGTAATTATTTTCATGAATTACGTTCGATTGTTCAATTATAATTTTCAAATCGTTCAAAAAAGGTCCAAAATCCACTTCTGGCGCATTTATCTGCAAATAAATCATTAAACAATATGTTTATAATTTGTTTTCAATACTTACATTTGACTGTTTGTTCCTTATACAGTGAAATTCCTTCATTTTTTCCTGCAGTGGTTTGAAAGGACTTGTAGCCAAACACGAATCGCCTGCAAAAAATTTATTTATTAAAAAATCTTTAAATTCACTATAGATTTACCTTCGGAAGGGTTTGAAGTTGTCGATTTTTCCTCTAGTTCTCAATTAAAGTTCCCATTTGTTGTTTTGGTTTGGAATGCTCTCCGTTGAACCTCAGCAAAACACGAATCACCTGCAAATTAATTAATTAATAAAATATCTATTGAAAATAATTACGATTACCTTCGGAAGCTTCTAAAGTTATTGTTTCTTTCTTAAATTCTCGTATTTTTATCGATTTTTGTTGTTTTTGGTCCTGTTTTATTTTTGCAGCAAACTGGTTAACTCCACTTTTTGAATTTCTTCATTTTTACCTAAAAAACACATAAATTAGTGAGCATGTATTAATAAATTCTGCAACTACTTACCTTCGTTAATGTATTCTCAGTGCTATTTGTTAATTTTCGCTGGATTTAAAGGATTATTTTTGGCATTTATTTTCGCTACCAAAGAGCAACATTTATTCGTTCCCAAAAAGCATTTAATCATCTTCTGGTTTATAAATCTGTGAAGAAAAACATTAATTGTAATGTTAGTTTATTATTTTTAATACTAACAATTGAGTATTTGCAGTTTAGAAGATGAAATTCCATGATTTCTACCTTCGACGCTCTCTCAGCACTTACAGCCAAACACGAATTACCTATAAAATAGTTATTTATTAAAAATTCTTAAAAATCACTATAGACTTACTTTCGGAAGCGTTTGAAGTTATCGTTTTTCCATTTATATGTTAATTAAATATAAAATTCTATTAGTTCATTCGGCGACGCTTTTGAATCGCCTGCAGACGAACACGAATCACCTATAAAACAGTCAATTAATAAAATATTCTAAAACAATTAATAACATTACCTTCAGATGATCGTGAAATTATAGTAATTTCCTTTCGTTCTGGATTTTAGGTTGTTTTTGATAATTTTGGTCCAAACTTCAATACAGCGCTTTTTGGCGATTTCCAATCGAACACGAATCGCCTGTAAAATATTTATGTATTAAAATATCTTTAAAATAAGTATAGATTTACCTTTAGCAACTAATGAAGTTGTCGTTTTTCCATTGTGTTCTTGATTTAAGTGCCAATTTGATGTTTTGGTTTGGAATACTCTCCACTGGACTTCAATCAGAAAACGAAACGCCTGTAAATAAATTAATTAATAAAATATCTCCACAAAATCAATAGAATTACCTTTGGAAGCTTTCAAAGTTATCGTTTTTTCCTTTAGACCATCCATTGCGGTCTCATTTAATTGTTTGGGAACAATTTTCTTCTATGGAAAGCTGAACATAACCTCAATTTTTTTTTATTTCCATTTTTACCTAAAAAATAAACAAATTAAATATTATATATTAAGTAAATATATAACTACATACCTTTCTCATTTCATTTCAGATGTTATTTGTTCCCTGCAATTGCGTTTAAATGATTTAAATTGGATTTTCTTCCGGTTTGTTGACTGCTCGTTTCCCAAAGCCATAAAAACGTTTGAAACTGGTCCAATTCCCATTAAATCCTAAAAACAATGGTAATATTAGTTAAAGCACTGCTTATTGATATTGATATTTACCCATCAAGTGTTCTTTCAAGTCGACACAGAGTTAAAATTCATCGTTTTATTCCACAACGCTCTCGACGAACTTCCCAAAGAACACAAATCACTTGTAAATTATATATATAATAAAATATCTCCATAAAAACATTTCAGTTATTTTAGGAAACTTTTAAAGTTATCGTTTTTCCCTTTGGACCTTCCATTTCGGCTTATTTTAATTGTTTGGAAACAATTTTCTTCTTTGGGAAGTCGAACTTAACCTCAATTTTTTTTTGTTACCATTTTTACCTAAAAAATAAACAAATTAGATAATATATATTATTTAAATACATAACTACATACTTTTCTCATTCCAATTCAGGTGTTATTTGTTCCATGAAATTGCTTCTATATGATTTTAATTAGATTTTCTTATTGTTTGTTGATTGCTCGTTTCCCAAAGTCACAGAAACGATTGAAACTGCTCCAATTTCCATTTAATCCTAGAAATAATGGTAATATTAGTTATTGTAAACCTTATTGTATTGATATTTACCCATCAAGTGTTGTTTCAAGTTGATTTAAATATGAAATTCAATGTTTTGTTCCCAATCGGTCTCTGAATGACTTTCCAAAGAACACAAAACACCTGTAAATCAATTAATTAATAAAATATCTCATAAATGTTTTAAAATATACCTTTAGAAGAGCTTAAATTTATCATTTCTCCTTTTGTTCCCCCATTTCCAGCTGTTTTTCATGGTTTTGGGTGCCGTTTTGTCCAAGCCAAAAACCGGTTAACCTCACTTTTTTTAAAAACTGCATTTTACCTAAAAAATAAAATAATTAGGGAATGCGGATAAGTAAATTTCGTATCTGCATACCTTTCTACTTCCATTTCAAGAGCTGTTTTATCATTTCCATTTTATTAAAGTGATATTTTAATATATTTTGTTCCACTGCCGAATTGAATTTTCAATCGTTCCCAAAAGGTCCAAAATCCAGTTATGGCCCATAATTCTGTAAAGAAAACATTAAATTGTATGTTTAGTAATCGTATTCAGTACTTACATTGGAGTCAATAATTCAATTTATTCCAATTTTCTCAATTTGAAATTTGTATTTTTTTGCGCCGCCATCTTGGAATTTTCAAATTTAAATTCATTTTTTTTGTATTTTTCTTCATTCTGAAACGATAATACAATGAAAAATGGTTTTAAAAGGGCACATTACTTACGTTTACACCGATTCCCAAGCGATTCCATGGATATTTGACCGTTTTTTTCCATACATAGAGGCAAACGGCAAAAAGAGGACCATCTAAGGAATTTTTTCCGTATAAAACACATTTGTCCTGTTTTTGAATTTTCTTGGACTCGGATCTGAAAAATATCACTATTAATTGTTAGACTATGTTGGTTTACTTACATTTTCATACTTTTTACTCTTCCATCGTTTCATTTTTGGCCAAATTTCATCGGAGCTTTTTTTTGTCGGGAAAAAAGCTCCAAACGGATTTTTACTCATTTCACCACCTAAAACAAATTGAACGGTATTAAATGCTTATATATGGTTTTGTACTTACATTTTACTTGTTATTTAACCATTTTCTTGTAATTTCCATTGATTTTAATTCATTTTTCAGCAAATTTTCAAATCTCTCGCCCGACCATTGACAGTTTTCTCACCAACTCCATTAATTTCAGGGCTGCCAAAATCAGTGTTGTTCAGAGTGTTGTTTTGTATTCCGGAACCAATTCCAATTGTTTAACAAAGGATGGAAGAAAAAATTTGTCTCAAACTAACTGAATTCCCATTAATTGTAAAAAATCTGAAAAAAATATCAAAAAATCGAGCGTAAAAAGTTGTTTGGCATAGGCTATTAACATTAGACTCAAGTGAAATGCATTTAAGAAAAAACATAGAAAAACCCCCTCGCCGCCATGACAGTGTGCAACGCAAATAGCAACGTCACGGTTTATGTATATAGATTTATTTATAAAGTATAATAATATTAAAAAACTCTATATTTAAATTTAAAATAACTTTTGCACGGAGTAGTTCAAATGTAAACATGTTTGTATGTTCCCTTACACTTGATGGGTAAATATATATACAATGGTTTACAGTAACTAATATTACCATTATTTCTAGGATTAAATGGAAATTGGAGCAGTTTCAATCGTTTCTGTGACTTTGGGAAACGAGAAATCAACAAACAATAAGAAAATCCAATTAAAATCATATAGAAGCAATTTCATGGAACAAATAACACCTGAAATGGAATGAGAAATGTATGTAGTTATGTATTTAAATAATATATATTATCTAATTTGTTTATTTTTTAGGTAAAAATGGTAACAAATAAAATTGAAGTTAAGTTCGACTTCCCATAGAAGAAAATTGTTTCCAAACAATTAAAAGAAGCCGAAATGGAAGGTCTAAATTAAAAAACAATACCTTTAAAAGTTTCCGAAGGTAAATGAAATGCTTTTATGGAGATATTTTATTATATAAATAATTTACAGGTGATTTGTGTTCTTTGGGAAGTTCGTCGGAGAGCGTTGTGGAATAAAACGATGAATTTTAACTCTGTGTCGACTTGAAAGAACACTTGATGGGCAAATATCATTTCAATAAGCAGTGCTTTAACTAATATTACCATTGTTTTTAGGATTTAATGGGAATTGGACCAGTTTCAAACGTTTTTATGGCTTTGGGAAACTAGCAGTCAACAAACCGGAAGAAAATCCAATTTAAATCATTTAAAAGCAAGTGCATGGAACAAATAACATCTGAAATGAAATGAGAAAGGTATGTAGTTATATATTTAAATAATATATATTATCTAATTTGTTTATTTTTTAGGTAAAATGCAGTTTTTAAAAAAAGTGAGGTTAACCGGTTTTTGGCTTGGACAAAACGGCACCCAAAACCATGAAAAACAGCTGGAAATGGGGGAACAAAAGGAGAAATGATAAATTTAAGCTCTTCTAAAGGTATATTTTAAATCGTTTTTGAGATATTTTATTAATTGATTGATTTACAGTTGTTTCGTGTTCTTTGGGAAATCACTCGGAGATCGATTTGGAACAAAACATTAAATTTCATATTTAAATCAACTTGAAACAACACTTGATGGGTAAATATCACTACAATAAGACTTATATTAACTAATTTTAACATTTTTTATAGGATTCAATGGAAATGGGAAAAGTTTTAACCGATTTTATGGCTTTGGGAAACGAATAGTCAACCAACAGGAAGAAAATGGGTTTTAAATCAATTAAAACTAATTGAATGAGACAAATATCATCTGAAATAGAATGAGAAAGGTATGTAGTTATATATTTAATTAACATATAGCATCTAATTTATTTATTTTTTAGGTAAAAATGGTAGTAAAAAAAATTTGAGGTTATGTTTGACTTCCCAAAGAAGAATATTGTCTCCAAACAATTTAAAGAGGCCGAAATGGAACATCTAAAAGAAGAAACGATAACTTTGAATGTTTGCGAAAGTAATTGTAATGTTTTTGTGGAGATATTTTGTTAAATATTTAATTTACAGGCGTTTTGTGTTCTACTTGGAGATTCGCCGGTTTCCGAAGAGAGAAATTAGTTCCCAAAACATTAAAATCAGTCAAGGACGCGGTGTCCAAAGGAAGAAATCATAATTTTGGAAACTTCTGAAGGTGAGTGTGCAGTTATATCCTTTATATCATATTAATTATTTAAATTACAGGCGATTCGTGTTCTGATGACCGCCCATCGCAGAGCACTGCAAACTGAAACTGGAATTCGACCATGAATTGAAGCACCAAAAGAAAAAATCGATAACTTCAATAGTTGCTGAAGGTAAATCTATAATGATTTTTATGATATTTTAATGAATAAATATTTTACAGGCGATTCGTGTTCGATTGGAAGTCGCCAAAAAGCGCTGTATAGAAATTTGAGAAAAAATTGCAAAAAACGACCGTAAATTTAGAACCAAAGTAAAAATCTATAATTTCACGACCATTTAAAGGTAATCTTATTAACTGTTTTAGAATATTTTATTAATTAATTGTTTTATAGGTGATTCGTGTTCGATTGTAAACGATTCAAAAGCGTCAAAGGAATAAATCATGGAATTTCATCGTCTAAACTGTAAATACTTAAATGTAAATATTATAAATATTAAATTAACAATATAATTAAAGTTTTTCTTTACAGATTTATGGACGAGAAGATGATAGCATGCCTTTTGGGAACGTTTGAAAATTGGCATTTGGAAGCGGAACAAAATGCCGAAGATTAACACTTAAATCCAGTGGAAAGGAACAAATAGCACTTAGAATCGATTGAGGAAGGTAAGCAGTTGCAGAATTTATTAATACGTAGTCAGTAATTTATGTATTTTTTTAGGAAAAAACGAAAAAATCCAAAAAGTGAGGTTAACCGATTTGCGACCAAAAGAAAACCGTTCCCAAAACAAAACAAATTAATTTAAATACAAGTACTAATGGAAGAAACAATAACTTTAGGAGCTTCCAAAGGTAATCGAAATGATTTTGTATAGATTTTTTTATAATTAATTAATTTACAGGCGATTTGTGTTTTGCTGACGTCCAGCGGACAGCAATTCAAATGAAAACAACAAATTTAAAGTTTATACTAGAACTAAAGGAAAATTCGACAACTTTAAACGCTTCCGAAGGTAAATCTATAGTAATTTTAAATAATTTTTAATAAATAAACTTTTTATAGGTAATTCGTGTTTGGCCGCAAGTCCTTTCAAACCGCTACAGGAATAAATCAGGGAATTTTACTGTATAAGGAACAAACAGTCAAATGTAAGTTTTAAAAACAATTTATAGACATATTATTTAATGATTTCTTTGCAGATAAATGGGCCAGAAGTGGATTTTTGACCTTTTGGGAACGATGGAAAATTTCAATTGGACAATGGAATAAAACTCATTAAAATAACACTTTAATCAAATGGAAATGATCAAATAACTGTTGAAATGGAAGTATAAAGGTATGCAGTTACATAATTAATACATTTACAAAATGTAATCTATTTATTTTTTAGATAAAAATTGATCTAAAAAAAGTGAGGTTAGATACGACTTCCCAAAGGAGAAAGTTTCTGCCAAAACAATTTGAATGGACCGAAAATGGAATTCTAATGCAAACAACAATAACTTCAAAGGTAATTGTACTATTATTTTTATGATATTTTATAAATTTCTTAATTTACAGACGATTATGAAAGTATGTGGAATGGGAATTAAAATGGTATGTACAATTGTGATTTATTCAGTAAATTTATTTATTTATAAAGTATAATAATATTGAAATACTCCATATTTAAATTTAAATTAACTTAGTAGTTCAAATGTAAACATGTTTGGTATGTTCATTGTGATTTCGCTTAAGGGCGTACATGATGAAATTCCAAAAAATTGAGGGGCGATCAAACAAATGTTTTGTTTCAAAATTTTGGTCATGGCCATCTCGCAAACACATTCTTAACATTATATAAACGAACCTATAGGTAAAAACTGTACAAACACGAGCCCGTAGGGCCGTGAATGGCTTCTAGTCTATATACATAAACCGTGACGTTGCTATTTGCGTTGCACACTGTCATGGCGGCGAGGGGGTTTTTTTATGTTTTTTCCTAGATGCATTTCACTTGAGTCTAATGTTAATAGCCTATGCCAAACAACTTTTTATGCTTGATTTTTTGATATTTTTTTCAGATTTTTTACAATTAATGGGAATTCAGTTAGTTTGAGACAAATTTTTTCTTCCATCCTTTGTTAAACAATTGGAATTGGTTCCGGAATACAAAACAACACTCTGAACAACACTGATTTTGGCAGCCCTGAAATTATTGGAGTTGGTGAGAAAACTGTCAATGTTCATGCGAGTGATTTGAAAATTTGCCAAAAAATGAATTAAAATCAATGGAAAATACAAGAAAATGGTTAAATAACAATTAAAATGTAAGTACAAAACCGTATATAAGCATTTAATACTGTTCAAATTGTTTTAGGTGGTGAAATTAGTAAAAATCCGTTAGGAGCTTTTTTTCCGACAAAAAAAAGCTCCGATGAAATTTGGCCAAAAATGAACCGATTGAAGTGAAAAAAGTATGAAAATGTAAGTAAACAAACATATTCTAACGAATAATAGTGATATTTTTCAGATCCGAGCCCAGAAAAATTAAAAAAACAGGACAAATATGTGTTGTACGGAAAAAATTCCATACTCAGTCCTCTTTTTGCCGTTTGCGGCAAAGTATGAAAAAAAATGGTCTAAAATCCATGGAATCTCTTGGGAATCGGTGTAAAGGTAAATAATGTGCTCATTTAAAACCATTTTTCATTTTATTTCAGTTTCAGAATGAAGAAAAACACTAAAAAAATCAATTTGAATTTAAAAATTACAAGATGACAGCGCAAAAAATACAAATTTTCAAATTGACAAAATTGGAATAAATTCGATTATTCACTCAAATGTAAGTACCGAATACGATTAACAAACATACAATTTAATGTTTTCTTTACAGATTTATGGGCCATAAGTGGATTTTGGACCTTTTGGGAACGATGGAAAAGTTCACTTTGAATATGGAATATAATTCACTAAAACAACAATTTAATCGAATGGAAATGATCAACTAACACTTGAAATGAAAGTGAAAAGGTATGTAGATACGTAATTTATTTATCCGCGTTCTCAAATTATTTCATTTATTAGGTAAAATGCAATTTTTTCAAAAAGTGAGGTTAACCTGGATTTGGATGTTACAAAACTGGAACCAAAGCCATGAAAACGGCTGGAAATGATGCACCAAAAGAAAAAAGGATATATTTAAGCCCTTCTGAAGGTATATTTTAAAACATTTTTGAGATATTTTATTAATTAATTGATTTACAGGTGTTTCGTGTTCTTTGGGAAATCATTCGGAGATTGTTTGGGAACAAAACATTGAATTTCATATCTAAATCTACCTAAAACAACACTTGATGGGTAAATATAAATACAATAAGGTTTACAGTAACTAATATTACCATTATTTCTAGGATTCAATGGAAATTGGCCGTGAATGGCTTCTAGTCTATATACATAAACCGTGACGTTGCTATTTGCGTTGCACACTGTCATGGCGGTGAGGGTTTTTTTTTATGTTTTTTTTTTTACATGCATTTCACTTGAGTCTAATGTTAATAGCCTATGCCAAACAACTTTTTATGCTTGATTTTTTGATATTTTTTTTCAGATTTTTTACAATTAATCTGAATTCAGTTAGTTTGAGACAAATTTTTTCTTCCATCCTTTGTTAAACAATTGGAATTGGTTCCGGAATACAAAACAACACTCTGAACAACACTAATTTTGGCAGCCCTGAAATTATTGGAGTTGGTGAGAAAACTGTCAATGGTCGGGCGAGAGATTTGAAAATTTGCCAAAAAATGAATTAAAATCAATGGAAAACACAAGAAAATGGTTAAATAACAACTAAAATGTAAGTAGAAAACAATATATAAACATTTAATACCATTCAAATCGTTTTAGGTGATGAAAAAGGATAAAATCGGATTGGAGCTTTTTTTCCGACAAAAAAAAGCTCCGATGAAATTTGACCAAAAATGAACCGATGGAAGTGTAAAAAGTATGAAAATGTAAGTAAATTAACCTATTCTAACAATTAATAGTGATATTTTTCAGATCCGAGTCCAAGAAAATTCAAAAAACAGGACAAATGTGTGTTATACGGAAAAAATTCCATAGATGGTCCTCTTTTTGCCGTTTGCCTCTATGTATGGAAAAAAAGGGTCTAAAATCCATGGAATCGCCTGGGAATCGGTGTAAACGTAAGTAAGGTGCCCTTTTAAAACAATTTTTCATTGTATTATCGTTTCAGAATGAAGAAAAACACGAAAAAAATCATATTTGAATTTGAAAAAGACAAGATGGCGGCACATAAAACTTTAAATTTAAAAGTGAGAAAATCGGAATAAAATGGAATAATTACTCAAATGTAAGTACTTAAGATGATAAAAGAACATACAATTTAATGTTTTCGTTTCAGATTCATGGGCCATAAACTGATTTTGTACCTTTTGGGAACAACGGAAAAGTTCACTTGGACATTGAAATAAAATTTATAAAAAAAGCATTTAAATCGAATGGAAGGAATCGAATAGCAATTGAAATGGAAGTAGAAAGGTATGTAGATACGTAATTTATTTATCCGCGTTCTCTAATTATTTTATTTTTTAGGTAAAATGCAAATTTTTCTAAAAGTGAGGTTAACCGGGTTTTGGCTGTTACAAAACTGGAACCAAAGCCATGAAAACAACTGGAAATGGTGCAACAAAAGACAAAAGGATAAATTTAAGCCCTTCTGAAGGTATATTTTCAAATATTTTTGAGTTATTTTATCAATTAACTGATTTATAGGTGTTTTGTGTTCTTTGGGAAGTCATTCGGAAACCGTTTGGGAACAAAACATTGAATTTCATATCTACTTCAACTTGAAACAACACTTGAAGGGTAAATATCATTACAATACGTCTTACATTAACTCATTTTAACATTTTTTATAGGGTTCAATGGAAATGGGAAAAATTTTAACCGTTTTTGTGGCTTTGGGAAACGAATCGTCAATCAACAGGAAGAAAATCGGTTTTAAATCAATTAAAACCAATTGAATGAGACAAATATCATCTGAAATAGAATGAGAAAGGTATGTAGTTATATATTTAATTAACATATAGCATCTAATTTATTTATTTTTTAGGTAAAAATGGTAATAAAGAAAAATTGAGGTTATGTTCGACTTCCCAAAAAAGAATATTGTCTCCAAACAATTAAAAGCGGCCGAAATGGAACATCTATAGGAAGAAACGATAACTTTGAATGTTTGCGAAAGTAAATTTAATGTTTTTGTGGAGATATTTGGTTAAATATTTAATTTACAGGCGTTTCGTGTTCTGCTTGGAGATTTGCCGGTTTCCGAAGAGAGAAATTAGTTCCCAAAACCTTAAAAACAGTCAAAGATGCGGGGTCCATAGGAAGAAATCATAACTTTGGAAGCGTCTGAAGGTGAGTGTGCAGTTATTTCAATTATATCATATTAATTATTTAAATTACAGGCGATTCGTGTTTTGATGACCGCCCATCGGAGAGCACTACAAACTAAAACTGGAATTCGACCATGAATTGAAGGACAAAAGGAAAAAACGACAACTTTAATTGCTTCTAAAGATAAATATACCAATATATTAAAGATATTTTATTAATTATTGAAATTACAGGCTATTCGTGTTCCGAAGACCCTCCGTTGGATAGGGTTTCATAGTAAAACATGGAATTTCGACTTAACTGGAGCACTAATGGTCTTCTAATGGATTGGAATAGATGCAAATAAAGAGAAATAGCAAGTCACAAGAATTTAATGTAAATTATTAATGTATTTAGCTGTTTTTTATGTATTAAGAAGATACGATTATTATGTATGCAATTTATAATAAGTTGATTTCTCTGACATATTATAAAAACTTATTTTATAGAAATGAAATTAGAGAAATTAACTAAAATGTCTTTATATAGACAATTTTGTATATATTTTATAATAAGAATTTTACATTTCTCTTAAATATGAACAGAAAAACGTCTTTTTCAAGGCGATTTTTCAGTATATTAAACGTTTCGTTCATTATAGAGAAGAAATTTATTACCAAAAACAATAATCGTTTTTTTTTAACAATAAAAACCGTCTTTCTAAAGACGAACAAAAATGTAATAATAATCAATTGTATAAATTCATTTTATAATATATAATATTTAAACTTATTTCCTCTAATATCAATTACTTAATATGGAATTAAATAAATTTACAACTGTATTATTAATAACAGAGATATATAAATGTTTAATTTTGATTAAAAGTGAGTTTTATTGAAGATATATTAGAAATATTATAAAAATAATTGCATAAAAATATACAATTCATCAGAGAGATTAACTGAAATGTCTTTATAAAGACAATTTTACATGGCATTTTTTTGGTGATAATTTGCTCCTAAATATGAACAGAAAAACGGCTTTTTCAAGGCGATTTTTCATTACTATATTAAACGTTGTTCATGAAAGAGCAATAATTCATTACCAAAAGAAAAGTTGTTCCATCTAAATAATTATACCGCCTTTATAAAGGCGAAAATGGAAAACAGAATATATTATTAAAAAAAAATAGAGATAATTAAAATATTTTTGTTAATGGTATTATTTTATTTATATTGTTATATAATGCAACTCATTCTCGCTCATCAATGTAATTAATATATTGTTAATTTAAAATTAAATAAATTTTCTTATAATTTTAAATTACTTTGTTTTATTTAAAAATATAATTTACAATTTAAAAAAAAGCAATATATTATACCATTTTCGGCTGAGAGATTTGGTTCAACCCTGGATTGCTCCGTAGCAATATTTCATAGTTTAAGCAATGCTAATAATATTTTATTTTTATTGAAACATTAAATACCGATAAGCGATAAGGATTGCTCCGGCAAATCCAGGCACCACAACAGTCAGGCATCGCTGGAAATATACCTTCGCAATCACACTATTTTCCTACAATTTGCGCTATAATTTTTTTCTATTCATCCGAATTGGTTCAAATTTGCTCCATTAACGTAATTTTACATTCTGATTAAGAATATTCAAGTGAATTTTTTAATGGGAGCAAAAAGTAATATCTTTCGATCGAGCATCGTTTCGTTTTTCACTTTTTTCTTCAAAACTTTTAAGTTTGTTATTTTTTTGCTGCTTATTATTAACTTTAGAACTTTTCCGTTTACATAATCATAATCAGCACCCTCAAGTGCACCCATGACCAAAATTTCAGCCAATTTGGATCATTTTTATTTTTTCATAAAAAACAGAAGATCCCCTTAGGATTTTTTTCGAAAAACAAAAAAATTGTCCTAAAAATTTGAAAAAATTCCGAGAGATAGAACTTTTTACGCTGATTTCAAAAACCTCCAATGTTTATATAAAATTGTTTACGTTTTCGAAATAATCGGTCATAAATGGTCAAATTTGGCACTTTTAGTCAATTTTGGAATTTTTTTCTGGAAAAACTATAAGACATAGGGCAAAACTAATTTGATATACATTATTAGCGCTATCAACTCTATATATGTGATTTTTTTTGTAACGATCGGACTGTAAATAAAAAAGTCGAATTTTCTAGCTGAAATTTTCGATAAAAGTTGTATGTTATTTATATTCTTCAAGAAAATTCTGAAAGAATTCTCATTAATAGAGTTTTTCATGCTGAATTCAAATATGCAAACAGTTGTTACCTATTCTTTATAGTTTTCGAGAAAAAAAATAAAATAATCAAACCGCCTTTATAAAGGCGAAAAACGCCATGAAAAATTAATAGAAATTTATATAGAAGCTAATAATTTAAATAAAGCAATAAAACAATTATTCAAAAGTTTTTGGAGTTTCATTTATAAATAATTAAAGTTGCGAAGACTAAATTAGAATTAATTTTGGCTACCCGAAAGGAAATTGTATCCTCCGAAAATCGCGAAAAAGTACTTGCCTCTCAATTGTTTATCTATAACAATTTTTCTAATTGACGGACACAGTTTATATTGTGCAATTTTAATACAGTTTCAACCGCAGATTTCATTTAAGTAATTAGTTTTTCCACTGGGCAATAAATTAGATCCGTTGGCTGGACATCGGCACATCAGTTTTTTGAATCCTCTAAAACGCTCATTTCTAACAATCTAAGCTTATAACAATTTTCCTAATTGACGGACACAATTTATATTGTGCAATTTTAATATAGTTTTTGTTGCAGTTTTTAAATATGTAATTAGTTTTTCCACTGGGCAATAAATTTGATCCGTTGGCTGGACATCGGAACATCAGTTTTTTGAATCCTCTAAAACGCTCATTTCTAACAATCTAAGCTTATAACAATTTTCCTAATTGACGGACAGATTTTATATTGTGCAATTTTAATATAGTTTTTGTTGCAGTTTTCTAATATGTAATTAGTTTTCCACTGGGCAATAAATTAGATCCGTTGGCTGGACATCGGCACATCAGTTTTTTGAATCCTCTAAAACGCTCATTTCTATCAATCTAAGCTTATAACAATTTTCCTAATTGACAGACAGATTTTACATTGTGCAATTTTAATATCGTTTTTGTTGCAGTTTTCAAATATGTAATTGGTTTTTTCACTGGACAATAAATTAGATCCGTTGGCTGGACATCGGCATATCAGTTTTTTGAATCCTTTAAAACGCTCATTTCTAACAATCTACGTTTATAACAACTTTCCTAATTGAGGGAAACAGTTTATATTTTGTATATCAACATAGTTTTATATGTAAATTTCAATTAAATAATTGGATTTTTCATTGGGCAACAAATTAGACTTGCGGGAAAGACATCGGTGTCCGAAAATCCGAAAAACATTGTATCCTAACAATTGTCTGTCTATAACAATTATTCTAAATGACGGACACAGTTTATATTGTGCATACTTATAGAGTTTCACCTGTAAAATTCAAATATGTAATCGGGTTTTGTCTATTAATTATACTTTTCAAGAGAAAAAATTATTCAATAAAAAAATAAAAATTTTAAAGTTTGTTATTATTTTTTAAGCTTAATTAATTAACATTAGAACTTTTCTGTTTTCAGAATCATAATTAGCACCCTCAAGTGCACCTACGAACAAAATTTCATTGTTTTAAACCGATAACAACTATTTATTTTTATATGTACAAATATACAACGTCGTAGGAATCTGTAACATTTAGAACCTTAATAGTTCTGAATGTAAAAGAATAAAAAATCTGAAAAAATTACAGAACATATATTTCATTACGGCAAAACAGATAATACTATCAAAAATTTAAATTTCGAAAATTTTTCAGAATAAAAATTAAATAGGGGACGCTAGGGAGCTAATTGATATTTTTCTATAATAAGTACCCCATTGTAAGCCTATAAGTGAAATTTAGGCTTTCTAGAACAATTAGAAAACGATTAAATTCAAAAGTTCAAAGTAGATCAAAATTGACAAGAAAATTTAAAAAAGAAGTATTTATGCAACCAAACATTCACTTTATATTTGAAAATTCAAATTCAAATTAAATCGATTTAAATGTAATAAAGGCTAATTTACAAATTAAATACTAAATAAAATTATTAGAAAATCTAATTTATGTTTAATTTATTACACCATAATAACATAAAAATAAGTAAGCTATGATTTTTTTATATGTCGTTTAACTGTCATATTGGAATCGAATTTAAATTTCAATTTGATTTAAAATCGCTAATAATTTGTGAAACTGTCTTTTTCAAGACAATATTTGTGATCGATAGTGCATAAGAAAGGGATTTTGCGTAAGTACGGCTTAAGAGATTTTATTAAAAAATCAGATTTTCGATCATTTTTTATTTTTTCATATATTATATATTTCTATATTAAAATTTACAATTTCAGGATGCCAAGAAAAGCAAAAACTCGTTTGACGAAACGAAAAGGAGATGAGAAACGCCGTAGAGACAGTCGAAAGACGTCTACAGTTGAGGAAGTACCAAATAATATCGGTGATGTGGGTGAAAATCCGGCAGTTGTTGATGAAAATTTGGCAGAAATTGTGGCTTCCCAAATTTCCTTTGGCTTTTCTATAGTAACAGGTAATGAAATTGAGATAAACAGCATGGGAAATGAAACAATCGAACAATTATGCCGATTATTTTATCAAAAAATGATGGAAAAAGACCATTATCCGGCATTTGTGTGCAACTGAAAAGCCGTCAACACAATTTTCCCATGCTGCAATCGATCATTCTCCAGCAAAACGTGCCAGAGTGCAATCTGAACATAAATTTCCAGATGCACAACTGGAAAATAAGAAAAAAAAATTAAAAATACATATGCACTGCAACTTAAATTTTTCTTTTCTATTTTTTCAGAAGAAACTAACACAACTGCCATCACTGTTTCTCCAATCGTCCATATAGAGAACCATGCAGAAGTGGTCAACAGCATGAGAAATGAAATTGCCATTCCGGTAATTCATTTCGGTGAGAAAAGGCCGCTCTCTGGCAATTGTGTTGTGATTGAACGGCCCCCAACACAATTGTCTCATGCTGAAAATGTGGACTACAAAACGACCCAGATTAGAGAAAAATTGTAAGAAGGGTCCAGCATCCACGGCCATGGGCATTATGGATGGCGATTTGGAGCGTCCACCGCGTGATATGACGCCTCCAAATCGTTCAAGTCAAATAATGAGCGAGGACGATGACGATCTTAATGTTGATTGTCCATACGGCGTGCAATCTGAACGCAATTTCCCAGAGGCACGACCAAAAAGTAAGAATTATATTAAGTGTATATACTGTGTTAATCTCCATACTAAATTTATTGTTTATTTAGGAAAAACCTCCACAGCAGCGGTTGTTGTTCCAGCAACAGCAAAAGGGGATCAATTGTTCAACAATTATCCCAATTGCAATTGGAAAACAATGCCAATCAGATTGCTGAACCAGTGAAAACTAATATTCCTTTGGAAAACAATATAAATGGAGCATCAGTTGTTCCTTTCGTACATCCTCCGCATTCAACTCCAATCCAGATCGCCGATAATGATACTGTGGCCTTAATAATAGCGGATGATGCTACTGTTCGGCCAAGAACGTTCCTGTCAACATATTTGTGTGCTGCCACAGAACGGGACACCGTGAGACAACACAATTTGGGTGCATTGGAATACCAATGCGAACATTGTAATGCCTACTTCTTTCGCGACGAAAGGACAACCCGCGGAAAATTTACCAGTTGTTGTAAAAATGGCAAGATTCAACTTGCACCATTGGGTGAGTGCCATAATTTACTAATTGACTTATTAAACGGTAATCATCCGGATTCGAGACAATTCCGTTTAAATATTATTCAGTACAATCACGCGTTTCAATTTGTCAGTATGGAGGCAAAATTACGTGAATTCGAATCGCGTGGTCCATACGTTTTCGCAGTGCAAGGAAAAATTTTGCACCATTTTTCAAATACGATTGTCGCCAACCAAGCGGACGACAACCGTATAAAGTTCAGTGCCATATATTTTTTGGATCCGCAAGCAGCGAAAAATCAACGCTTGCACATGAATCCTAATTTGGATGAAAATTTAATTAATGAAATTTCAAATTTAATGATGGAAGTAAATCCGTTTGCAAGAGAATATTTCCATCTTAGAGAAATGTATGTACAAGTTATGCAAGAACGCAGACGTCTCGGCCTGCAAAACTCATCCTACTTTGGTGATGGAAATGCGATCCGTCACCAATCAGAGACAATTTGATATGCCCCAGCAGCAGGAAATCGCCGCTGTTTACGAGAGTGACGATGATATACCGCACTCGATTAAGTGCCGAGTATTCGTACGAGATAGACCAGACCGCTTTATAAGCATACATTTTTTAAGTGAAATCGCAGACCCTCTTACTTTTCCTCTGCTATTTATTAATGGAGAATTTGGCTGGAACATGAACATTCCATATAATAATAATCAGGCAGGAAGGAGAGGCGGCGGTGCTGGACGACAGAGAGTAAGTCATTGCGAATTCTACTCATATCGATTGGCTATTCGAAATACTGAACATTTCCAAATTTTCCAATACGGTGGCCGTTTAACGCAGCAATACGTGGTTAGTGCCTATGTAAAGATAGAAGCCAATCGTTTAGAATTTTTGCGACAAAATCAGCCCGCAATTCGAGCAGAATCCTATATTGGATTAACGGACAATCTACAAGAAAGGGCAGATGTTGAAAATTTGCAAATTGGAAAAATGGTGATTTTACCATCAACATACATTGGATCACCACGAAGTCAGATACAACGGTTCAATGACACAATGTGTATCGTTTCAGATTTCGGAACGCCCAGTTTGTTCATCACTATGACTTGCAATCCAAAATGGCCGGAAATAGTGAACAATATACCAAATGTGACAGAACCGGGAGATCATCCTTTACTGGTGGCCCGAGTTTTCCATCTGAAACTGAAAAGTTTATTGAATGATGTATACAAGTTGCACGCTTTTGGTGAGACCATTGCAAAAACGCATGTAATCGAATTCCAAAAGAGAGGACTTCCTCATGCACACATTCTAATAACATTAAAACCTGAGTACAAATTAAATGATCCTAATAGAATTAATCAATTAATAAGTGCAGAAATAGCGAATCCCACCACAAATATGCGACTTTACGAATTAGTCAAAAAGCATATGGTGCATGGACCGTGCGGTACCATAAATCCTAATGCAGTCTGCATGGTGGATGGAAAGTGCAATAAAAACTATCCGAAACAATTTGTGCACGAAACTACAGTAATGGATTCTGGCTAGAGGACTTCTGGAGATTTAGGACGTTCAATTGAATATCGTCCAAATCGTAATGTTGAAGCGGAATATTTGGATAACCGATGGATTGTCCCATATTCACCTTATTTGCTTATGAAATATCGATGTCATATCAATGTGGAATCGTGCGCTTCAATTAAAAGCGTTAAGTATTTATATAAATACTTTTTTAAAGGATCCGATATGACATTGTTAAGGATTGCACAAAGAAATGAGCCAGAAAACATTAACAATAATGATAATGTTAACATGGACGAAAATGGTGGGGAACAAAATGTACAACACTACGATGAAATAGAATCGTATTTATCCGGTAACTATATAACACCACCGGAACCTGCTTGGCGAATATTGCAATTGGAATTGCATCAAAATTCGCATACCATCATCCGACTTCCGCTTCATTTACCAGAAGAACAAATGGTCTATTTTAGGCCAAACAATGTTGAGGATGCATTGGATCGAGGACGAAAAACAATGTTGACTGAGTTCTTCACATTGAATCAGAACGATGACAGAGCCCGTCAATATTTGTACACGGATATACCAAAACATTATGTTTGGTATACAACAAACAATAATAAACGTTGGCAACAAAGGCAAAGAGGCCAAGAAAAATCATTGCCCGTATGTACAATGTTAACATTAAGCAAAGGGAATTGTACTATTTACGGCTACTTTTGCTGCATGTACGTGGTCCAACAAGTTTTGAAGACCTTCGGACAGTGAATGGCATGGTGTATGAAACCTTTTTGGAAGCATGCCGAGCACTAAACCTTTTGGATGATGACACCGAATGGTTTAGATGTTTAAATGAGACAGCTGAAAGACAAATGCCCCAACAAATGCGCAAAATGTTTGCTTACATTTTGGCATTTGCCGAAATTCACAATGCACTTGCATTGTGGACAGAATTTCGTGGTCACCTTATGGACGACTACGTCAACAGGCATCATAATGATGAAAATGTTGCCGAACAAAAATGTTTGCGTTTTTTACAACGCATTCTATTACAAAACGGTACGAAATTTTCAAATTTTAATCTGCCAGAACCAGATGAAAATTTTGTTATTCATGACGATAACAATGACAATGAAAACGATAACATTATTGATGTTGATCAGGAGCGCCGTGAAGCGAATAATATGCGCTAAAATTTTAGCGACAATCAATTGAGCGCTTATGAAGAAATCATGAGAGCCATACATGATGACAATGAACCACACCGCTTATTTTATTTAAGTGGAAGTGCTGGTTGTGGCAAAACATATCTATACAATGCCATAATTAGTGCATTGCGAGCCGAAGAAAAACCAACAATTGCAATGGCTTTTACTGGAATTGCCGCAATTTTATTGAAAGGCAGACGGACTGTGCATTCAATAATGAAGTTCCCAGTTCCGTTTACTGAAGACTCTACGTCCCAATTGCGTCCAAACAGTCGAGAATCTGAAGTGTTAAAAAATGCACCTCTCTTAATATGGGACGAAATTAGTATAGTCCCAAAACATATGTTGATGGCTGTAAATAAAACACTACAATACATTTGTGGCAACAATCGACCATTTGCAAACAAAGTAATTTTGTTGGGTGGCGATTTTAAACAATGTTTGCCAGTAATAATTTCCGGCAATAGAGGATCAGTGGTGAGTGTATCGGTGAAACGGTACCCATTGTGGAACGATTTTAAACATTTACGCTTAACGGCAAATATGCGGGTAGCAAATGATCCCGAATTCGTGCGATGGCTCATAGATTTGGGCAATGGTAATTTGCCAATTGTACGACACTCTTTGGTCGACGATTTGTGCGCTTTACCGCCACAATGTTTAGTTTCCAGCAAAAGTCAATTGATTAACTTTTGCTTTGGAGACATAAATACATTCAATACTGCCAATGAAACATATAATTATAATCGGGCAATATTAACACCTCTAAATGACACGTCATGATATAAACGAGACGATTTTGAAACAGCTAAATGGCCCAGAAAAGGTATACTGTAGCGCTGACAATATATCAAACAATGAGGAAAATGGAGAAGAAATTGATGTCGCACATTTTCCAATAGAGTATTTAAATACTCTAACACCCACTGGATTGCCACCACATAAATTAAAATTGAAAGTAGGCGCAATAATTATGCTTTTACGTAATTTAAATGTGAAAAAAAAATTGTGTAATATAACCCGACTGGTGATTAGGTCGCTTCCAAATAATTACTTAGAAGCAGAAGTATTAAACACTTCTGGGCAATTGACGGGGCAAATCATTTTCATACCCAGAATTGATTTGACCTGTTCAAGTCACGTATTGCCATTTATACTTAAAAGACGACAATTTCCAGTACGTTTGTCGTTTTGTATGACAATTAATAAAAGCCAGAGCCAAACAATTGATCGTGTTGGCATTTATTTGCCAAAACCACCTTTTGCCCACGGTCAATTATATGTGGCATTTTCCAGAGTGAAATCTCACAATGCCGTACGAATTTTTGTGGAAAACACATTACAACAGGGCCATGTATTTCCTAATAGAAATGACATATACACAAGGAACGTTGTGTACAAGGAAATTTTATAACTTTCCTCATAAAATCAAAGTGATTTTTTAAGCGGTACAATTATTTTAATTATGTATATAAAATTACCTTTATAATACACATATTTCAGTGTATTAAACATGTATAAATTTAAAATCCGCTTTTACATGTTTAAAGGTTTAAAAAATTTATTTGTGTGTTTTACCCTACCTACAAATATATGTATGTTGCACACATAAATATACAATAGTATAATATGTGTACACTTTGTGTACGTGCCATGTAAAAAAAATCCACCGGATAAATACTTGTGTGCCCTCTTATATATAATATATTATATAAGAGTAAGCACTATACATACACTCTGTTTATGTATAACAAGTATTTTTTACAACTCTTTATTAAATCCAATATACTTTGGACTTTAATAAATAATTGTTATTTAATATAGCAATTATTAAGAGTTGTGTTCCAGGTCAAGTCAGAGAATTTCTCTGACTTCAATAATGATGCCACATTATTACATTTTGTTGTGTATACAATTTTCTTTTGGTGCACAAATAATTTATCTTTATGATAATTATCAAAATGTATGGGCCTGGAACCCTTCACTTATATACATTTTATTATGTATATTATAATTGTTTTAAACAATTATAAAGTGAAGGAATTCTTTGTTAGATATTTTTTTCAAAGAATTTTAAAAGAAATATTTAAGTAGGTAGGAATTATTCGGTCTTTGGTATATGTGTCCAGTATACATATACGTAATGCACAATAGTGCATTACCAAATGACCAACCAATTAAACTTTTGGCACTTGAGTTTATTTGGTAATTGTCCGGTTGGTTACACACATAACCAACCTACTGATCCATTAACTTTCAGATACACTTTAAATAGCTACCAAATATAAAAAGACCAATTTTTGAAAACTTTAAATTAAAATAAAATTTTGTTAGTTTCTATTTAAATAATTTAATTTAATATTAATACATTTTTTAAACCAAAAACCTAAAATATTACTTGACAATTTATTACATAAATGTTTTTTAATTTTCTTAATAACCAATTAATTTTATTATAAATCATTTACATTTATTTAAAATTTTTGTCTGTAATATTTTATGAGAAATAATTGATTTCAAAAATATGTCTTTACAAATTAGAAATATTGTTATGTTCAATTAATATATTGCAGTACTTTTGCATTTAGGTATAATATTGAAATAATGTTTAATTTAAGAAATCTAATTATTTTTTTTTGTTATGCTATGAATCAAATCGAATCAAATGTACACTTTAGATTGTAAGTTTAAATATATTATTTGAAAAAATCCAAGAAAAGCCAAAACAAAATAATACAGTTTGTAATTGATGGAGTTTGACGAAATACCAGAAATTGGTAAAGTAATTTATGGAGCTTTATTGATTACCCGTTTATGCTTTACCCGACATACATAGAAAAAATCATGGGGAATTCAAGTCAATAATTCGACATCATAAAATAGCAAGTAATAATTGTTTTCCTTTTTTTGAGCAACATAATATTATCATCTTGGTTTTGTAGATTGAAACGATTAAAAAAAGAACGGACCCAAACAATTATTGTGGTAATAATCAATAAAAATACCCACTCAATCAACCATCAAAATGGTTGACTAAATGGAAAAAATGGAAAAATGTTTAAACAACAAACAAATTTTTCAAAAAATTATAATTTTCTTTTATGCTACACGATTTGGCAACAACATTAAAACGGTAAAAATACATGAATTTTTTAATAATACTTTTTTATTAACCCATTTTCTTTGAACTTACAGAAACAAACTCGAAAACATCATCTTATATCCTGCTGAAAATTAAGCAACGTTGACGTACATTCTATTCCAAATGATCCTTTTCGATTGTTGTTGTTGTTGCTACGTTCTCCACAAGAAAAGTAGCAGACAGAGCCACCAAAATCATTTGGTTTACAACAAAACCACAATAAATATTACAAAATCACCACAAATACAATGAAATTCATCCCAATGGAACAACTACAAAGTAAGTAAAAATTATTTAAAAAAAAATGAATATGTCTTAATGGTAATTTTTCAATTTTTTTTTTCAGATAAAATTTGTCGCTATATCCCATTTCAACAACTATATTTCCAACATCACCAATAATAAAAATACAAATTTTCTTGGAATGAAATTTACTGCACCAATAAAAACCATTTGAATTCCTCAAATTCGAAAAGAATTTCACCAATTTCCCAATTTGTAAGTTGAATGTATAGTTGTTTTCCATTATAACACAAAAACGATTTGTTTCAGAATAAAATTCTTCTCTACAAATCATCAATTACCATCATCAATCTGTTTTTTTCTGAAAAGAAAATAAAATTGAAAAACAATCAACATAAAGAAGGAAACATTTCAAGTTTCAAATAGTCTAATAAATGTAAAATCTAAATCAAATAAACTTTGAATTAGAATATAGTTAAGTTTAGTTAATGTAAAACAATTTTAAAATTATTCTGAAATAAAAAAAAACATCAGAGTAATTTTACAATTGTAATTAGTTCTTATATAGATAAGTAAGAAAAAAGTACTGCAATATTATTATTCTAATATAGTTAAAAACTTTTAAAATATATTTAGTAATAAAATTCAAAACTGTTTATATTTTTAACTTTATATTACGTACACGAATTGTATCCGTGTATAAATGTATACGATTTACACGCATACAATTTGAAAAAAAAATTGTTAAATGTATATTAGAGAATATTATTAAGTATAATAATAAAGTAAGTATATACCCTGTACATTTCAAATATCTACTTACTTTGATGTCCATTTATTTAATGTGAATATTTATATATCTGCTTTTTATAGATTGTTATATTCTGAAAAATAAATAATTTATTAAATGACATTTAACATTTTTCTATTCTTACCTATTGTAGATTAAAGTAATCATAATTCCTTTTAACAGCCTATTCGGTTTCTCTCTCATCAGAACATCGCTTAAACGTTACTTTTTTTGATTTCATAATCATTGAATACACAGACAGTAATGATTCTTTTGGCACTACAAATTTATCAAATATCAACAATTGGATATCATTTTCTTCTAAAACACAGTTCAATTATCTACTCTTAGCAGTTTCCTATTAATGAAATGATGAATTTGTAATGTTATTTGATATATTAACTGATATAGTCTGAAATTTCTATCTCTTAGTTAAACCAAGTATTCTAATCCTGTAATAATAATGAAATTTATAAATGGCATACCACATTTTTATATTCTTATACCTAATAAAGATTACTGTCGCCCCAATTCCATTTAAAAGCAAATTCGGTTTCTCTGTATCAGAAAATAATTGATTGGACTTGAAGTGGAAATATTCCTTCCTTAATTAAATTTTGTTGAATCGTTGAATCATAAGTAGCCATAACAAAATCCTCAAATCCAATCATTTTACATTTCTTCTTGGATCTAAAATCTTTTATCACTTCATTCTTACCTGTAAAAAAATTCAATTAACATATAAACATTGTCTCACCATGCATTCATACTTTCTGTTAAGATTCTATTTTTCTTTACCAGATAATTGATTAATTAATAATTGAAAAATTGATAAATTAATGTTTTGTTCGATAATTTAGGAATGTTATTTGAATTTTATAGTTAGAATAACAATTAAGTCTTTGATATTTACAGTCTGATGTAACCAGCAAAACAAACATTCATTGAAATTTGAATGATAAATTTCTTATTAATATATTTAATTATTATAGTTTAATTGTATTAAATTTAGTTTCAACGACAGTTTTATTACAAGATTCTAAATTTAATAATAATCTGTAATAAATTCCATTGTTTTCAAATCATGTTGTTGTTTTCTGTAATGGTTTATTGTGTTGTTTGCGTTAAACAAAATCAAACTAACTTTGAATTTGAAATTCAATATGGCTGGTAAGTTTAATTTATTATCTTCACATTTTCGTACTTTTCATTAGTAAGTACAATTAATTGCACAATAAAATCATTTATACTCTGTTAATAACAATTTACACTAGACGTTAAATGTATTTTTCCACAGTTTGCTGCCACAAAAAAGTCTATTTACACAAATTTCGAAAAATTCCTTTTGGCGTCCATAATATATGTGTATATAATATGTTTATTTTAAATACTTTCTGTTTCAGACAAAAAATAAAATACTAATGCAGCTCAGGAGCCATTTTGTGTAAGTATATATTTCAATAATAAAAAAAATCTAATTTTTTTTTTGAATAGAATACAGATGAAGAAATGACTTCTTGCGAGCCGGAGGTAACCGCTGGAAGCTCTGGCATAAATTCCACGATGGTAAAAATTATTTATTCTATTTATCAAAAAAATATACATTCATTTTTTATTTCATTTTTATTAAAGCCGCAAGAATCCTCAGTAGCCAGAGTACCTAGGGAAATTAATTTGGTAATTATGAAAAAAAGTATATAGATATTTTGAAATAATACTCTAATAAAACATTTTAATTTCAGTTAGAAGAAATATTAAATAGAATTGATAATTTAAAGAAAGAGCAAGACAATCTGAAAGAAAATATTAAAAATTAAGAAAATAAAGAAAAAAAGAAAAAATAACAAAAAAAATGGTTCTATAAAAAGTAAACAAAACATACATAATAATAAAATTATATTAATTAATAAACAAAAAAATCCTTTTCAGTTACAACAACAAAAGAGGTGGCCGCGGTGGAAGCAGAGGTGGAGGCGGCCATTGAAAGGGTGGTTCAGGGCGCAACATAATAACTAATTATTATTAAAAAAAATATAAACAAATACATAATTAATAAAACATTTAAAGGTTCATAAATCGTTTCTTTTTCACATATCACTCAATAAATTGAAAACTAGATACAAACACACAAACATTTAATAATATATCTATAAAATAATCACATTCCATTAGAAAAAAAAATAGTTAAACTTAAAAAAAAAACAATGAACAAATATGTTTAGACAAAAAACTTATTTTATTTATATTTGTATTTGATGAATGTAATCCCAACTTTTGGTTTACTACCCAATAGTGATGATGAATCTGAAAATAAAAAATTGTTTACTACTCAATAGTGATGATGAATCTGAAAATAAAAAATATAAGAAACGTATTTAACTTAACAAATAATTACTTACCTTTCGGCCTATTTTACCATTGTGTATACCTTTCTATATGTTACGAAAAGAAAATTGTTTACATAACAATTGAAAGTATTTCTTTAAAATTTTTTTTTAATTGATCAACTACATACAAAATACATGCAGTAATTCAGAAAAATGCTAAAATTGAAAAACTATTATCTAGCTTCATCTTCCCGAGTCCCGTTCAAAAGAAAATCACATGAAATATTGAAAATATATGGAAAAATGATAAAATTAATATGTACAATTGTGATTTATTTAGTAAATTTATTTATAGAGTGTAATAATAATAAAAAACTAAATATTTAAATAATTCAAAATAACTTTTGCAGAAAATAGTTCAAATGTAAACATGTTTAGTATGTTCATTGTGATTCGCTTAAGGGCGCATGTGATGAAATTTCCAAAAATTAAGGAGACATTCAACCAATGTTTTGTTTTAAAATTTTGTTTATATCCATCTCGCAAAAGTACTCTAGACCTTATATAAAAAAACCTATAAGTAAAAACTGTACAGACACGAGCCCGTAGGGCTACTAAAGTACTATTATAACCACATTTTAAGCGTTCGACTGCCCAATATTGTTGAACAATTAATATTCCAAAAATGTCAATTACAAACAAACTATTACAGGCACGGAGTTAATATTGTATATGCCGCGTTATACAGAGTCCTAAAGCATTACTATAACCACATATTAGGCCCCATATTGTTAAACACCTAATATTCCAAAAATGTCAATTACAGCCAAACTAACAGAGGCACAAAGTTCATATTGTGTATGCAGCGTTATTCAGAGGCCCAAAGCATTAATATAATCACTTATTAAGCGTTAAACTGCCCTATTTGTTGAACACCTAATATTATAATAATGTCAATTGCAGGCAAGCAATTAGAGGCCCGGAGTTAATATTGTATATGCCGCGTTATACAGAGTCCCAAAGCATTACTATAACCACATATTAAGCGTTCGACTGCCCCATATTGTTAAACACCTAATATTCCAAAAATGTCAATTGCAGGCAAACAATTAGAGGCCCGGAGTTAATATTGTATATGCCGCGTTATACAGAGTCCCAAAGCATTACTATAACCACATATTAAGCGTTCGACTGCCCCATAGTGTTAAACACCTAATATTCCAAAAATGTCAATTACACGCAATCTATTAGAGGCCCGGAGTTAATATTGTATATGCCGCGTTATACAGAGTCCCAAAGCATTACTATAACCACATATTAAGCGTTGGAATGCCCCATTTTGTGGAACATCTAATATTACAAAAAATGTCAGTTTCAGACAAACTATTAGAGGCACAGTGTTCATATTGTATATGCAGCGTTATTCAGATGCCAAAGCAATAATATAATCACTTATTAAGCGTTGTACTGCCGCATTTGGATGAACACCTAATATTCCAAAATTGTCAATTACAGGCAAACTATTAGAGGCACGGAGTTAATATTGTATATGCAGCGTTATTTAGAGGCCCAAAGCATTAATATATTCACTTATTAAGCGTTGTACTGCCCCATTTGGTTGAACACCTAATATTCCAAAAATGTCAATTACAAACAAACTATTAGAGGCACGAAGTTAATATTATATGTGCCGCGTTAAACAGAGTTCCGAAGCATTTCTATAACCACATATTAAGCGCTCGACTGCCCATATAGTTGAACACTTAATATTCAGAAAATGTCCTTTACAGTTAAACTATTAGAGGCACAGTGTTCATATTGTCTATGCAGCGTTATTCAGAGACCCAAAGCCATAATATAATAACTTATTAAGCGTTGGAATGCCCCATGTTGTGGAACACCTAATATTACAAAAAATGTCAGTTACAGACAAACTATTAGAGGCACGGTGTAAATACTGTATATGCAGGGTTATACAGAGTCCCAAAGAATTATTATAATCATATATTAGGCGTTGGACTGCCCCATTTGGTTGAACACCTGATATTCCAAAATGGTCAATTACAGGCAAACTATTAGAGGCACAGTGTTCATACTGTATATGCAGCGTTATACAGAGGCCTAAAGCATTACTATAACCACATATTAAGCGCTCGACTGCCCCATATCGTTGAACACCTAATATTCCGAAAATGTCCTTTACAGCCAAACTATTAGAGGCACAGTGTTCATATGGTATATGCCGCGTTATACAAAGTCCCAAAGCATTACTATAACCACATATTAAGCGTTCGACTGCCCCATATTGTTGAACACCAAATATTCCAAAATTGTCAATTACAGGCAAACTAATAGAGGCACAGTGTTTATATTGTATATGCAGCGTTATTCAGAGGAATATAGCACTACTATAACCACATATTAAGCGCTCGACTGCCCCATATCGTGGAACACCTAATATTCCGAAAATGTCCTTTACAGCCAAACTATTAGAGGCACAGTGTTCATATTGTCTATGCAGCGTTATTCAGAGACCCCAAAGCCATAATATAATAAATTATTAAGCGTTGGAATGCCCCATTTTGTGGAACACCTAATATTACAAAAAATGTCAGTTTCAGACAAACTATTAGAGGCACAATGTTCATATTGTATATGCAGCTTTATTCAGAGACTCAAAGCCATATTATAATAACTTATTAAGCGTTAGAATGCCCCATGTTGTGGAACACCTAATATTACAAAAAATGTCAGTTACAGACAAACTATCAGAGGCAGAGTGTTCATACTGTATATGCAAAGTTATACAGAGTCCCATAGCAATAATATAATCATATATTATGCGTAGTCCCAAAGCATTACTATAACCACATATTAAGCGTTCGACTGCCCCATATTGTTAAACACCTAATATTACAGCCAAATAATTACAATAATTACAGCCAAACTATCAGAGGCACAGTGTTCATATTGTATATGCAGCGTTATTCAGAGGCCCAAAGCACTACTATAACCACATTTTAAGCGTTCGACTGCCCCATATTGTTGAACACCTAATATTCCAAAAATGTCAATTACAAACAAACTATTAAGGGCACGGAGTTAATATTGTATATGCCGCGTTATACAGAGTCCCAAAGCATTTCTGTAACCACATATAAAAGCGATCGACTGCTCCATATTGTTGAACACCTAATATTCCGAAAATATCCTTTACAGCCAAACTATTAGAGGCACAGTGTTCATATTGTATATGCAGCGTTTCAGGTGCCAAAGCATTAATATAATCACTTATTAAGCGTTGGATTGCCCCATGTGGATGAACACCTAATATTTCAAAAATGTCAATTACAGCCAAACTATCAGAGGCACAAAGTTCATATTGAATATGCAGCGTTATTCAGAGGCCCAAAGCCATAATATAATAACTTATTAAGCGTTGGAATGCCCATGTGGTGGAACTCCTAATATTACAAAAAATGTCAGTTACAGACAAACTATTGGAGGCACAATGTTCATATTGTATATGCAGCGTTATTCAGATGCCAAATCATTAATATAATGACTTATTAAGCGTTGGACTGCCCCATGTGGTTGAACACCTAATATTTCAAACATGTCAATTACAGCCAAACTATCAGAGGCACAAAGTTCATATTGTGTATGCAGCGTTATTCAGTGGCCCAAAGCACTACTCTAACCACATTTTAAGCGTTCGACTGCCCGATATTGTTAAACACCTAATATTCCAAAAATGTCAATTACAAACAAACTATTAGAGGCACAGTGTTCATATTGTATATGCAGCGTTATTTAGAGTCCCATAGCACTACTATAACCACATATTAAGCGTTCGACTGCCCCATATTATTGAACATTTAATATTCCGAAAATGTCCTTTACAGCCAAACTATTAGAGGCACAGTGTTCATATTGTCTATGCAGCGTTATTCAGAGACCCCAAAGCCATAATATAATAACTTATTAAGCGTTGGAATGCCCCATTTTGTGGAACACCTAATATTACAAAAAATGTCAGTTTCAGACAAACTATTAGAGGCACAATGTTCATATTGTATATGCAGCGTTATTCAGATGCCAAAGCATTAATATAATCACTTATTAAGCGTTGTACTGCCGCATTTGGTTGAACACCTAATATTCCAAAATTGTCAATTACAGGCAAACTATTAGAGGCACGGAGTTAATATTGTATATGCAGCGTTATTTAGAGGCCCAAAGCATTAATATATTCACTTATTAAGCGTTGTACTGCCCCATTTGGTTGAACACCTAATATTCCAAAAAAGTCAATTACAAACAAACTATTAGAGGCACGGAGTTAATATTGTATATGCCGCGATATACCGAGTCCTAAAACATTACTATAACCACATATTAGGCGTTGGACGCCCCATTTAGTTGAACACTTATTATTCCTAATATGTCAATTATAGACAAACTATCAGAGGCACAGTGTTCATACTGTATATGCAAAGTTATACAGAGTCCCATAGCAATAATATAATCATATATTAAGCGTAGTCCCAAAGCATTTTTATAACCTCATATTAAGCGTTCGACTGCCTCATATTAATGAACACCTAATATTCCAAAAATGTCAATTATAGGCAAACTATTGGAGGCACGGAGTTAATATTGTATATGCCGCGTTATACAGAGTCCTAAAGCATTACTATAACCACATATTAGGCGTTGGACTGCCCCATGTAGTTGAACACCTAATACTCCAAAATTGTCAATTACAGGCAAACTATTAAAGGCACAGTGTTCATATTGTATATGCAGCGTTATTTAGAGACCCAAAGCCTTAATATAATAATTTATTAAGCGTTGGAATGCCCCATGTGGTGGAACACCTAATATTACAAAAAATGTCAGTTACAGACAAACTATTAGAGGCACAATGTTCATATTGTATATGCAGCGTTATTCAGGTGCCAAAGCATTAATATAATCACTTATTAAGCTTAAAACTGCCCTATTTGTTGAACACCTAATATTCCAAAAATGTCAATTACAAACAAACTATTAGAGGCACGGAGTTAATATTGTATATGCCGCGTTATACAGAGTCCCAAAGCATTTCTATAACCACATATTAAGCGTTCGACTGCCCCATATTGTTGAACAATAAAATTTTCAAAATTGTCAATTACAGGCAAACTATAAGAGGCACACTGTTCATATTGTATATGCAGCGTTATTCAAAGGCCCAAAGCACTACTATAACCACATTTTAAGCGTTCGACTGCTCCATATTGTTGAACACCTAATATTCCCAAAATGTCAATTACAAACAAACTATTAGTGGCACAGTGTTCATATTGTATATGCCGCGTTATACAAAGTCCCAAAGCATTACTATAACCACATATTAAGCGCTCGACTGCCCCATATTGTTGAACACCATATATTCCAAAATTGTCAATTACAGGCAAACTATTAGAGGCACAGAGTTCATATTGTATATGCAGCGATATTCAGAGACCCAAAGCCATAACATAATAACTTATTAAGCGTTGGAATGCCCCATGTGGTGGAACACCTAATATTACAAAAATTGTCAGTTACAGACAAACTATTAGAGGCACAATGTTCATATTGTATATGCAGCGTTATTCAGGTGCCAAAGCATTAATATAATCACTTATTAAGCGTTGTACTGCCCCATTTGGTTGAACACCTAATATTCCAAAAATGTCAATTACAAACAAACTATTAGAGGCACCGAGTTAATATTGTAAATGCCGCGTTATACAGAGTCCCAAAGCATTTCTATAACCACATATTAAGCGTTTGACTGCCCCATATTGTTGAACACCTAATATCTCAAAAATGTCAATTACAAACAAACTATTAGAGGCACGGAGTTAATATTGTATATGCCGCGTTATACAGAGTCCCAAAGCATTACTATAACCACATATTAAGCGTTCGACTGCCCCATATTGATAAACACCTAATATTCCAAAAATGTCAATTACATTCAAACTATTAGAGGCACGAAGTTAATATTGTATATGCCGCGTTATACAGAGTCCCAAAGCATTTCTATAACCTCATATTAAGCTTTCAACTGCCTCAGATTGATGACCACCTAATATTCCAAAAATGTCAATTACAGGCAAACTATTAGAGGCACAGTGTTCATATTGTATATGCAGCGTTATTCAGTGGCCCAAAGCATTAATATTATCACTTATTAAGCGTTAAACTGCCCTATTTGTTGAACACCTAATATTCTAATAATGTCAATTGCAGGCAAACAATTAGAGGACCGGAGTTAATATTGTATATGCCGCGTTATACAGAGTCCCAAAGCATTACTATAACCACATATTAAGCGTTCGACTGCCCCATATTGTTAAACACCTAATATTCCAAAAATGTCAATTACAGGTAAACTATTAGAGGCACGGAGTTAATATTGTATACGCCGCGATATACCGAGTCCTAAAGCATTACTATAACCACATATTAAGCGTTCGACTGCCTCATATTGATGAACACCTAATATTCCAAAAATGTCAATTACAGGCAAACTATTGGAGGCACGGAGTTAATATTGTATATGCCGCGTTATACAGAGTCCTAAAGCATTACTATAACCACATATTAGCCGTTGGACTGCCCCATGTAGTTGAACACCTAATAATCCAAAATTGTCAATTACAGACAAACTATTAGAGGCACAGTGTTCATATTGTATATGCAGCGTTATTCAAAGGCCCAAAGCACTACTATAACAACGTTTTAAGCGTTCGACTGCCCCATATTGTTGAACACCTAATATTCCGATAATGTCAATTACAAACAAACAATCAGAGGCACAAAGTTCATATTGTGTATGCAGCGTTATTCAGAGACCCAAAGCCATAATATAATAACTTATTAAGCGTTGGAATGCCCCATGTTGTAGAACACCTAATATTACAAAAAATGTCAGTTACAATCAAACTATCAGAGGCAGAGTGTTCATACTGTATATGCAGCGTTAAACAGAGTCCCAAAGCATTAATATAATTATATATTAAGCGTTGGACTGCCCCATTTGGTTGAACACCTAATATTCCAAAAATGTTAATTACAAACAAACTATTAGAGGCACGGAGTTAATACTGTATATGCCGCGCTATACAGAGTCCCAAAGCATTTCTATAACCTCATATTAAGCTTTCAACTGCCTCAGATTGATGACCACCTAATATTCCAAAAATGTCAATTACAGCCAAACTATCTGAGGCACAGTGTTCATATTGTATATGCAGCGTTATTCAGAGGCCCAAAGCACTACCATAACCACATTTTAAACGTTCGACTGCCCCATATTGTTGAACACCTAATATTCCAAAAATGTCAATTACAAACAAACTTTTAGTGGCACAGTGTTCATATTGTATATGTTGCGTTATACAAAGTCCCAAAGCATTACTATAACCACATATTAAGCGTTCGACTGCCCCAAATTGTTGAACACCAAATATTCCAAAATTGTCAATTACAGGCAAACTATTAGAGGCACAGTGTTCATATTGTATATGCCTCGTTATACAAAGTCCCAAAGCATTACTATAACCACATATTAAGCGCTCGACTGCCCCATATTGTTGAACACCAAATATTCCAAAATTGTCAATTACAGGCAAACTATTAGAGGCACAAAGTTCATATTGTATATGCAGCGATATTCAGAGACCCAAAGCCATAATATAATAACTTATTAAGCGTTGGAAAGCCCCATGTGGTGGAACACCTAATATTACAAAAAATGTCAGTTACAGACAAACTATTAGAAGCACAGTGTTCATATTGTATATGCAGCGTTATTAAGATGCCAAAGCATTAATATAATCACATTTTAAACGTTCGACTGCCCCATATTGTTAAACACCTAATATTCCAAAAATGTCAATTACAAACAAACTATTAGAGGTACAGTGTTCATATTGTATATGCAGCGTTATTTAGAGTCCCATAGCACTACTATAAGCACATATTAAGCGATCGACTGCCCCATATTATTGAACACCTAATATTCCGAAAATGTCCTTTACAGCCAAACTATTAGAGGCACAGTGTTCATATTGTATATGCAGCGTTATTTAGAGGCCCATAGCACTACTATAACCACATATTAAGCGCTCGACTGCCCACATAGTTGAACACTTAATATTCCGAAAATGTCCTTTACAGCCAAACTATTAGAGGCACAATGTTCATATTGTATATGCAGCGTTATTCAGATGCCAAGGCAATAATATAATCACTTATTAAGCGTTGGACTGCCCATGTGGTTGAACACCTAATATTTCAAAAATGTCCTTTACAGCCAAACTATTAGGGGCACAGTGTTCATATTTTCTATGCAGCGTTATTCAGAGGCCCAAAGCCATAATATATTAACTTATTAAGCGTTGGAAAGCCCCATGTGGTGGAACACCTAATATTACAAAAAATGTCAGTTACAGACAAACTATTAGAAGCACAGTGTTCATATTGTATATGCAGCGTTATTTAGAGGCCCATAGCACTACTTAACCACATATTAAGCGCTCGACTGCCCACATAGTTGAACACTTAATATTCCGAAAATGTCCTTTACAGCCAAACTATTAGAGGCACAGTGTTCATATTGTATATGCAGCGTTATTCAGAGGCCCAAAGCACTACTATAACCACATTTTAAGCGTTTGACTGCCCCATATTGTTGAACACCTAATATTTCAAAAATGTCAATTACAAACAAACTATTAGAGGCACGGAGTTAATATTGTATATGCCGCGTATTACAGAGTCCTAAAGCATTACTATAACCATATATTAGGCGTTGGACAGCCCCATGTAGTTGAACACCTAATATTACAAAATTGTCAATTACAGGCAAACTATTAGAGGCACAGTGTTCATGTTGTATATGCAGCGTTATTTAGAGTCCCATAGCACTACTATAACCACATATTAAGCGTTCGACTGCCCTATATTATTGAACACCTAATATTCCAAAATTGTCAATTACAGGCAAACTATTAGAGGCACGGAGTTAATATTGTATATGCAGCGTTATTTAGAGGCCCAAAGCATTAATATATTCACTTATTAAGCGTTGTACTGCCCCATTTGGTTGAACACCTAATATTCCAAAAATGTCAATTACAAACAAACTATTAGAGGCACGGAGTTAATATTGTATATGCCGCGTTATACAGAGTTCCGAAGCATTTCTATAACCACATATTAAGCGCTCGACTGCCCACATAATTGAACACTTAATATTCCGAAAATGTCCTTTACAGCCAAACTATTAGAGGCACAGTGTTCATATTGTCTATGCACCGATATTCAGAGACCCCAAAGCCATAATATAATAACTTATTAAGCGTTGGAATGCCCCATTTTGTGGAACACCTAATATTACAAAAAATGTCAGTTTCAGACAAACTATTAGAGGCACAGTGTTCATATTGTATCTGCAGCGTTATTCAGATGCCAAAGCATTAATATAATCACTTATTAAGCGTTGTACTGCCGCATTTGGTTGAACACCTAATATTCCAAAATTGTCAATTACAGGCAAACTATTAGAGGCACGGAGTTAATATTGTATATGCAGCGTTATTCAGAGACCCAAAGCCATTACATAATAACTTATTAAGCGTTGGAATGCCCCATTTTGTGGAACACCTAATATTACAAAAAATGTCAGTTACAGACAAACTATTAGAGGCACGGTGTAAGTACTGTATATGCAGCGTTATACAGAGTCCCAAAGCATTATTATAATCATATATTAGGCGTTGGACTGCCCCATTTGGTTAAACACCTGAAATTCCAAAATTGTCAATTACAGGAAAACTATTAGAGGCACAGTGTTCAAACTGTATATGCAGCGTTAGACAGAGGCCCAAAGCATTACTATAACCATATATTAATCGTTGGAATGCCCCATGTGGTTAAACACCTTATATTACAAAAAATGTCAGTTACAGACAAACTATTAGAGGCCCAAAGTTCCTATTGTATATGCAGCGTTATACAGTATCTCAAAGTTATAATATAATCACTTATTTAGCGTTCGACAGCCCCATTTGGTTAAGAATTTAATATTCCAAAATTGTCCGTTACAGCCAAGCTATTAAAGGCACAGTGTTCATATTGTATATGCAGCGTTATACAAAGGCCCAATGCATTAATATAATCACTTATTAAGGGTTGAACTGCACTAATTGTTGAACACCTAATATTCCAATAATGTCAATTGCAGGCAAACAATTAGAGGCACGCAGTTAATATTGTATATGCCGCGTTATACAGAGTCCCAAAGCATTACTATAACCACATATTAAGCGTTCGACTGCCCCATATTGATGAACACCTAATATTCCAAAAATGTCAATTACAGGCAAACTATTAGGGACACGGAGTTAATATTGTATATGCCGCGTTATACAGAGTCCTAAAGCATTACTATAACCACATATTAGGCGTTGGACTGCCCCATGTAGTTGAACACCTAATATTCCGAAAATGTCCTTTACAGCCAAACTATTAGAGGCACAGTGTTCATATTGTATATGCAGCGTTATTCAGAGGCCCAAAGCATTACTATAACCAAATATTAAGCGTTCGACTTTCCCATATTGTTGAACACCAATTATTCCAAAATTGTCAATTACAGGCAAACTATTAGAGGCACAGTGTTCATATTGTATATGCAGCGTTATTCAGAGGCCCATAGCACTACTATAACCACATATTAAGCGCTCGACTGCCCCATATCGTTGAACACCTAATATTCCGAAAATGTCCTTTACAGCCAAACTATTAGAGGCACAGTGTTCATATGGTATATGCCGCGTTATACAAAGTCCCAAAGCATTACTATAACCACATATTAAGCGTTCGACTGCCCCATATTGTTGAACACCAAATATTCCAAAATTGTCAATTACAGGCAAACTAATAGAGGCACAGTGTTTATATTGTATATGCAGCGTTATTCAGAGGCCCATAGCACTACTATAACCACATATTAAGCGTTGGAATGCCCCATATCGTGGAACACCTAATATTCCGAAAATGTCCTTTACAGCCAAACTATTAGAGGCACAGTGTTCATATTGTCTATGCAGCGTTATTCAGAGACCCCAAAGCCATAATATAATAAATTATTAAGCGTTGGAATGCCCCATTTTGTGGAACACCTAATATTACAAAAAATGTCAGTTTCAGACAAACTATTAGAGGCACAATGTTCATATTGTATATGCAGCGTTATTTAGAGTCCCATAGCACTACTATAAGCACATATTAAGCGATCGACTGCCCCATATTATTGAACACCTAATATTCCGAAAATGTCCTTTACAGCCAAACTATTAGAGGCACAGTGTTCATATTGTATATGCAGCGTTATTTAGAGGCCCATAGCACTACTATAACCACATATTAAGCGCTCGACTGCCCACATAGTTGAACACTTAATATTCCGAAAATGTCCTTTACAGCCAAACTATTAGAGGCACAATGTTCATATTGTATATGCAGCGTTATTCAGATGCCAAGGCAATAATATAATCACTTATTAAGCGTTGGACTGCCCATGTGGTTGAACACCTAATATTTCAAAAATGTCCTTTACAGCCAAACTATTAGGGGCACAGTGTTCATATTTTCTATGCAGCGTTATTCAGAGGCCCAAAGCCATAATATATTAACTTATTAAGCGTTGGAAAGCCCCATGTGGTGGAACACCTAATATTACAAAAAATGTCAGTTACAGACAAACTATTAGAAGCACAGTGTTCATATTGTATATGCAGCGTTATTTAGAGGCCCATAGCACTACTTAACCACATATTAAGCGCTCGACTGCCCACATAGTTGAACACTTAATATTCCGAAAATGTCCTTTACAGCCAAACTATTAGAGGCACAGTGTTCATATTGTATATGCAGCGTTATTCAGAGGCCCAAAGCACTACTATAACCACATTTTAAGCGTTTGACTGCCCCATATTGTTGAACACCTAATATTTCAAAAATGTCAATTACAAACAAACTATTAGAGGCACGGAGTTAATATTGTATATGCCGCGTATTACAGAGTCCTAAAGCATTACTATAACCATATATTAGGCGTTGGACAGCCCCATGTAGTTGAACACCTAATATTACAAAATTGTCAATTACAGGCAAACTATTAGAGGCACAGTGTTCATGTTGTATATGCAGCGTTATTTAGAGTCCCATAGCACTACTATAACCACATATTAAGCATTCGACTGCCCTATATTATTGAACACCTAATATTCCAAAATTGTCAATTACAGGCAAACTATTAGAGGCACGGAGTTAATATTGTATATGCAGCGTTATTTAGAGGCCCAAAGCATTAATATATTCACTTATTAAGCGTTGTACTGCCCCATTTGGTTGAACACCTAATATTCCAAAAATGTCAATTACAAACAAACTATTAGAGGCACGGAGTTAATATTGTATATGCCGCGTTATACAGAGTTCCGAAGCATTTCTATAACCACATATTAAGCGCTCGACTGCCCACATAATTGAACACTTAATATTCCGAAAATGTCCTTTACAGCCAAACTATTAGAGGCACAGTGTTCATATTGTCTATGCACCGATATTCAGAGACCCCAAAGCCATAATATAATAACTTATTAAGCGTTGGAATGCCCCATTTTGTGGAACACCTAATATTACAAAAAATGTCAGTTTCAGACAAACTATTAGAGGCACAGTGTTCATATTGTATCTGCAGCGTTATTCAGATGCCAAAGCATTAATATAATCACTTATTAAGCGTTGTACTGCCGCATTTGGTTGAACACCTAATATTCCAAAATTGTCAATTACAGGCAAACTATTAGAGGCACGGAGTTAATATTGTATATGCAGCGTTATTCAGAGACCCAAAGCCATTACATAATAACTTATTAAGCGTTGGAATGCCCCATTTTGTGGAACACCTAATATTACAAAAAATGTCAGTTACAGACAAACTATTAGAGGCACGGTGTAAGTACTGTATATGCAGCGTTATACAGAGTCCCAAAGCATTATTATAATCATATATTAGGCGTTGGACTGCCCCATTTGGTTAAACACCTGAAATTCCAAAATTGTCAATTACAGGAAAACTATTAGAGGCACAGTGTTCAAACTGTATATGCAGCGTTAGACAGAGGCCCAAAGCATTACTATAACCATATATTAATCGTTGGAATGCCCCATGTGGTTAAACACCTTATATTACAAAAAATGTCAGTTACAGACAAACTATTAGAGGCACAAAGTTCCTATTGTATATGCAGCGTTATACAGTATCTCAAAGTTATAATATAATCACTTATTTAGCGTTCGACAGCCCCATTTGGTTAAGAATTTAATATTCCAAAATTGTCCGTTACAGCCAAGCTATTAAAGGCACAGTGTTCATATTGTATATGCAGCGTTATACAAAGGCCCAATGCATTAATATAATCACTTATTAAGGGTTGAACTGCACTAATTGTTGAACACCTAATATTCCGAAAATGTCCTTTACAGCCAAACTATTAGAGGCACAGTGTTCATATGGTATATGCCGCGTTATACAAAGTCCCAAAGCATTACTATAACCACATATTAAGCGTTCGACTGCCCCATATTGTTGAACACCAAATATTCCAAAATTGTCAATTACAGGCAAACTAATAGAGGCACAGTGTTTATATTGTATATGCAGCGTTATTCAGAGGCCCATAGCACTACTATAACCACATATTAAGCGTTGGAATGCCCCATATCGTGGAACACCTAATATTCCGAAAATGTCCTTTACAGCCAAACTATTAGAGGCACAGTGTTCATATGGTCTATGCAGCGTTATTCAGAGACCCCAAAGCCATAATATAATAAATTATTAAGCGTTGGAATGCCCCATTTTGTGGAACACCTAATATTACAAAAAATGTCAGTTTCAGACAAACTATTAGAGGCACAATGTTCATATTGTATATGCAGCGTTATTCAGATGCCAAAGCATTAATATAATCACTTATTAAGCGTTGTACTGCCGCATTTGGTTGAACACCTAATATTCCAAAATTGTCAATTACAGGCAAACTATTAGAGGCACGGAGTTAATATTGTATATGCAGCGTTATTTAGAGGCCCAAAGCATTAATATATTCACTTATTAAGCGTTGTACTGCCGCATTTGGTTGAACACCTAATATTCCAAAATTGTCAATTACAAGCAAACTATTAGAGGCACGGAGTTAATATTGTATGTGACGCGTTATACAGAGTTCCGAAGCATTTCTATAACCACATATTAAGCGCTCGACTGCCCATATAGTTGAACACTTAATATTCCGAAAATGTCCTTTACAGTTAAACTATTAGAGGCTCAGTGTTCATATTGTCTATGCAGCGTTATTTAGAGACCCAAAGCCATAATATAATAACTTATTAAGCGTTGGAATGCCCCATGTTGTGGAACACCTAATATTACAAAAAATGTCAGTTACAGGCAAACTATTATGGGCACAGTGTTCATATTGTATATGCCGCGTTATACAGAGTCCCAAAGCATTACTATAACCACATATTAAGCGTTCGACTGCCTCATATTGTTGAACACCTAATATTCCAAAAATGTCAATTACAAACAAACTATTAGAGGCACAGTGTTCATATTGTATATGCAGCGCTATTTAGAGGCCCATAGCACTACTTAACCACATATTAAGCGCTCGACTGCCCACATAGTTGAACACTTAATATTCCGAAAATGTCCTTTACAGCCAAACTATTAGAGGCACAGTGTTCATATTGTCTATGCAGCGTTATTCAGAGACCCAAAGCCATAATATAATAACTTATTAAGCGTTGGAATGCCCCATGTTGTGGAACACCTAATATTACAAAAAATGTCATTTACAGACAAACTATCAGAGGCAGAATGTTCATACTGTATATGCAGCGTTATACAGAGTCCCAATGCATTAATATAATCATATATTAAGCGTTGGACTGCCCCATTTGGTTGAACACCTAATATTCCAAAAATGTTAATTACAAGCAAACTATTAGAGGCACGGAGTTAATATTGTATGTGCCGCGTTATACAGAGTTCCGAAGCATTTCTATAACCACATATTAAGCGCTCGACTGCCCATATAGTTGAACACTTAATATTCCGAAAATGTCCTTTACAGTTAAACTATTAGAGGCACAGTGTTCATATTGTCTATGCAGCGTTATTTAGAGACCCAAAGCCATAATATAATAACTTATTAAGCGTTGGAATGCCCCATGTTGTGGAACACCTAATATTACAAAAAATGTCAGTTACAGGCAAACTATTATGGGCACAGTGTTCATATTGTATATGCCGCGTTATACAGAGTCCCAAAGCATTACTATAACCACATATTAAGCGTTCGTCTGCCTCATATTGTTGAACACCTAATATTCCAAAAATGTCAATTACAAACAAACTATTAGAGGCACAGTGTTCATATTGTATATGCAGCGTTATTCAGAGGCCCAAAGCTCTACTATAACCACATTTTAAGCGTTCGACTGCCTCATATTGTTGAACACCTAATATTCCAAAAATGTCAATTACAAACAAACTATTAGAGGCACAGTGTTCATATTGTATATGCAGCGCTATTTAGAGGCCCATAGCACTACTTAACCACATATTAAGCGCTCGACTGCCCACATAGTTAATATTCCGAAAATGTCCTTTACAGCCAAACTATTAGAGGCACAGTGTTCATATTGTCTATGCAGCGTTATTCAGAGACCCAAAGCCATAATATAATAACTTATTAAGCGTTGGAATGCCCCATGTTGTGGAACACCTAATATTACAAAAAATGTCAGTTACAGACAAACTATCAGAGGCAGAATGTTCATACTGTATATGCAGCGTTATACAGAGTCCCAATGCATTAATATAATCATATATTAAGCGTTGGACTGCCCCATTTGGTTGAACACCTAATATTCCAAAAATGTTAATTACAAACAAACTATTAGAGGCAAAGAGTTAATACTGTATATGCCGCGTTATACAGAGTCCTTAAGCATTACTATAACCACATATTAAGCGTTCGACTGCCCCATATTGTTGAACACCTAATATTCCAAAAATGTCAATTACAAACAAACTATCAGAGGCACAGTGTTTATATTGTATATGCAGCGTTATTCAGAGGCCCAAAGCACTACCATAACCACATTTTAAACGTTCGACTGCCCCATATTGTTGAACACCTAATATTCCAAAAATGTCAATTACAAACAAACTATCAGAGGCACAGTGTTTATATTGTATATGCAGCGTTATTCAGAGGCCCAAAGCACTACCATAACCACATTTTAAACGTTCGACTGCCCCATATTGTTAAACACCTAATATTCCAAAAATGTCAATTACAAACAAACTATTAAAGTCACTGAGTTAATATTGTATATGCCGCGTTATACAGGGTCCCAAAGCATTTCTGAAACCACATATTAAGCGTTCGACTGCCCCATATTGTTGAACACCTAATATTCCGAAAATATCCTTTACAGCCAAACTATTAGAGGCACAGAGTTCATACTGTATTTGCAGCGTTATTCGGTCGCCCAATGCACTACTATAACCACATTTTAAGCGTTTGACTGCCCGATATTGTTGAACACCTAATATTCCAAAAATGTCAATTACAAACAAACTTTTAGTGGCACAGTGTTCATATTGTATATGCCGCGTTATACAAAGTCCCAAAGCATTACTATAACCACATATTAAGCGTTCGACTGCCCCATATTGTTAAACACCAAATATTCCAAAGTTGTCAATTACAGGCAAAGTATTAGAGGCACAGTGTTCATATTGTATATGCCGCGTTATACAAAGTCCCAAAGCATTACTATAACCACATATTAAGCGCTCGATTGCCCCATATTGTTGAACACCAAATATTCCAAAATTGTCAATTACAGGCAAACTATTAGAGGCACAGTGTTCATATTGTATATGCCGCGTTATACAAAGTCCCAAAGCATTACTATAACCACATATTAAGCGCTCGACTGCCCCATATTGTTGAACACCAAATATTCCAAAATTGTCAATTACAGGCAAACTATTAAAGGCACAGTGTTCATATTGTATATGCAGCGTTATTTAGAGACCCAATGCCTTAATATAATAACTTATTAAGCGTTGGAATGCTCCATGTGGTGGAACACCTAATATTACAAAAAATGTCAGTTACAGACAAACTATTAGAGGCACAATGTTCATATTGTATATGCAGCGTTATTCAGGTGCCAAAGCATTAATATAATCACTTATTAAGCGTTGGACCTCCCCATGTGGTTGAACACCTAATATTTCAGAAATGTCAATTACAGCCAAACTATCAGAGGCACAAAGTTCATATTGTGTAGGCAGCGTTATTCAGAAGCCCAAAGCATTAATATAATCACTTATTAAGCTTTAAACTGCCCTATTTGTTTAACACCTAATATTCCAAAAATGTCAATTACAAACAAACTATTAGAGGCACGGAGTTAATATTGTATATGCAGCGTTATTCAAAGGCCCAAAGCACTACTATAACCACATTTTAAGTGTTCGACTGCCCCATATTGTTGAACACCTCATATTCCAAAAATGTCAATTACAAACAAACTATTAGTGGCACAGTGTTCATATTGTTTATGCCGCGTTATACAAAGTCCCAAAGCATTACTATAACCACATATTAAGCATTCGACTGCCCCATTGATGATGTTGAACACCGAATATTCCAAAATTGTCAATTACAGGCAAACTATAAGAGGCACAGTGTTCATATTGTATATGCCGCGTTATACAAACTCCCAAAGCATTACTATAACCACATATTAAGCGTTCGACTGCCCCATATTATTGAACATTTAATATTCCGAAAATGTCCTTTACAGCCAAACTATTAGAGGCACAGTGTTCATATTGTCTATGCAGCGTTATTCAAAGACCTTAAAGCCATAATATAATAAATTATTAAGCGTTGGAATGCCCCATTTTGTGGAACTCCTAATATTACAAAAAATGTCAGTTTCAGACCAACTATTAGAGGCACAATGTTCATATTGTATATGCAGCGTTATTCAGATGCCAAAGCATTAATATAATCACTTATTAAGCGTTGTACTGCCGCATTTGGTTGAACACCTAATATTCCAAAATTGTCAATTACAGGCAAACTATTAGAGGCACTGTGTTCATAATGTATATGCAGCGTTATTCAGAGGCCCAAAGCACTACTATAACCACATTTTAAGCGTTCGACTGCTTCATATTGTTGAACACCTAATATTCCAAAAATGTCAATAACAAACAAACTATTAGAGGCACAGTGTTCATATTGTATATGCCGCGTTATAGAGAGTCCCAAATCATTTCTGTAACCACATATTAAGCGTTCGACTGCCCCATATTGTTGAACACCTAATATTCCGAAAATGTCAATTACAAGCAAACTATTAGAGGCACAGTGTTCATATTGTATATGCAGCGTTATTCAGAGACCCAAAGCATTTCTATAACCACATATTAAGCGTTCGACTGCCCCATATTGTTGAACACCTAATATTCCAAAATTGTCAATTACTGGCAAACTATTAGAGGCACAGTGTTCATATTGTATATGCAGCGTTATTTAGAGACCCAAAGCCATAATATAATAACTTATTAAGCTTTGGAATGCCCCATGTGGTGGAACACCTAATATTACAAAAAATGTCAGTTACAGACAAACTATCAGAGGCAGAGTGTTCATACTGTATATGCAGCGTTATACAGAGTCCCAAAGCGTTAATATAATCATATATTAAGCGTTCGACTGCCCCATATCGTTAAACACCTAATATTCCAAAAATGTCAATTACAGGCAAACTATTAGAGGCACGGAGTTAATATTGTATATGCCGCGATATACCGAGTCCTAAAACATTACTATAAATACATATTAGGCGTTGGACGCCCCATTTAGTTGAACACTTATTATTCCAAATATGTCAATTACAGCCAAACTATCAGAGGCACAGCGTTCATACTGTATATGCAAAGTTATACAGAGTTCCATAGCAATAATATAATCATATATTAAGCGTAGTCCCAAAGCATTTCAATAACCACATATTAAGCGTTCGACTGCCTCATATTGAAGAACACCTAATATTCCAAAAATGTCAATTATAGGCAAACTATTGGAGGCACGGAGTTAATATTGTATATGCCGCGTTATACAGAGTCCCAAAGCATTATTATAATCATATATTAGGCGTTGGACTGCCCCATTTGGTTGAACACCTGATATTCCAAAATGGTCAATTACAGGCAAACTATTAGAGGCACAGTGTTTATACTGTATATGCAGCGTTATACAGAGGCCTAAAGCATTACTATAACCACATATTAAGCGTTCGACTGCCTCATATTGATGAACACCTATTATTCCAAAAATGTCAATTACAGACAAACTTTTAGAGGCACGGTGTAAATACTGTATATGCAGCGTTATACAGAGTCCCAATGCAATAATATAATCATATATTAAGCGTTGGACTGCCCCATGTAGTTGAACACCTAATATTCCAAAATTGTCAATTACAGGCAAACTATTAGAGCACGGAGTTAATATTGTATATGCCGCGTTATACAAAGTCCTAAAGCATTACTATAACCACATATTAGGCGTTGGACTGCCCCATGTAGTTGAACACCTATTATTCCAAAATTGTCAATTACTGGCAAACTATTAGAGGCACTGTGTTCATAATGTATATGCAGCGTTATTCAGAGGCCCAAAGCACTACTATAACCACATTTTAAGCGTTCGACTGCCCCATATTGTTGAACACCTAATATTCCAAAAATGTCAATAACAAACAAACTATTAAAGGCACGGAGTTAATATTGTATATGCCGCGTTATACAGAGTCCCAAATCATTTCTGTAACCACATATTAAGCGTTCGACTGCCCCATATTGTTGAACACCTAATATTCCGAAAATGTCAATTACAAGCAAACTATTAGAGGCACAGTGTTCATATTGTATATGCAGCGTTATTCAGAGACCCAAAGCATTTCTATAACCACATATTAAGCGTTCGACTGCCCCATATTGTTGAACACCTAATATTCCAAAATTGTCAATTACTGGCAAACTATTAGAGGCACAGTGTTCATATTGTATATGCATCGTTATTTAGAGACCTAAAGCCATAATATAATAACTTATTAAGCTTTGGAATGCCCCATGTGGTGGAATACCTAATATTCCAAAAATGTCAATTACAGACAAACTATTAGAGGCACAGTGTTCATACTGTATATGCAAAGTTATACAGAATCCCATAGCAATAATATAATCATATATTAAGCGTGACTGCCCCATATTGTTGAACACCTAATATTCCGAAAATGTCAATTACAAAAAAACTATTAGAGACACAGTGTTCATATTGTATATGCCGCGTTATACAGAGGCCTAAAGCATTACTATAACCACATATTAAGCGTTCGACTGCCCCATATGGTTGAACACCTAATATTCCAAAAATGTCAATTACAATCAAACAATTAGAGGCACGGAGTTAATATTGTACATGCCGCGTTATACAGAGTCCCAAAGCATTTCTATAACCACATATTAAACTTTCGACTACCCCATATTGTTGAACAATAAAATTTTCCAAAATTGTCAATTAGAGGCAAACTATTAGAGGCACACTGTTCATGTTGTATATGCAGCGTTATTCAAAGGCCCAAAGCACTACTATAACCACATTTTAAGCGTTCGACTGCTCCATATTGTTGAACACCTAATATTCCGAAAATGTCCTTTACAGCCAAACTATTAGAGGCACAGTGTTCATATTGTCTATGCAACGTTATTCAGAGACCCCAAAGCCATAATATAATAAATTATTAAGCGTTGGAATGCCCCATTTTGTGGAACACCTAATATTACAAAAAATGTCAGTTTCAGACAAACTATTAGAGGCACAATGTTCATATTGTATATGCAGCGTTATTCAGAGTCCCAAAGCACTACTATAACCACATTTTAAGCGTTCGACTGCCCCATATTGTTGAACACCTAATATTCCGAAAATGTCCTTTACAGCCAAATTATTAGAGGCACAGTGTTCATATTGTATATGCAGCGTTATTTAGTGGCCCAAAGCACTACTATAACCACATTTTAAGCGTTCGACTGCCCGATATTGTTGGACACCAAATATTCCAAAAATGTCAATTATAGGCAAACTATTGGAGGCACGGAGTTAATATTGAATATGCCGCGTTATACAGAGTCCTAAAGCATTACTATAACCACATATTAGGCGTTGGACTGCCCCATGTAGTTGAACACCTAATACTCCAAAATTGTCAATTACAGGCAAACTATTAGAGGCACAGTGTTCATATTGTATATGCAGCGTTATTTAGAGACCCAAAGCCTTAATATAATAACTTATTAAGCGTTGGAATGCCCCATGTGGTGGAACACCTAATATTACAAAAAATGTCAGTTACAGACAAACTATTAGAGGCACAATGTTCATATTGTATATGCAGCGTTATTCAGATGCCAAAGCATTAATATAATCACTTACTAAGCGTTGGACTGCCCCATTTGTTTGAACACCTAATATTCCTAAATTGTCAATTACAGGCAAACTATTAGAGGCACGGAGTTAATATTGTATATGCCGCGTTATACAGAGTCCTAAAGCATTACTATAACCACATATTAGGCGTTGGACTGCCCCATGTAGTTGAACACCTAATATTCCAAAATTTTAAATTACAGGCAAACTATTAGAGGCACAGTGTTCATATTGTATATGCAGCGTTATTCGGAGGCCCAAAGTACTATTATAATCACATTTTAAGCGTTCGACTGCCCAATATTGTAGAACACCTAATATTCCGAAAATGTCAATTACAAACAAACTATTAGAGGCACGGAGTTAATATTGCATATGCCGCGTTATACAGAGTTCTAAAGCATTACTATAACCACATATTAGGCGTTGGACTGCCCCATGTAGTTGAACACCTAATATTCCAAATTGTCAATTACAGGCAAACTATTAGAGGCACAGTGTTCATATTGTATATGCAGCGTTATTCGGAGGCCCAAAGTACTATTATAATCACATTTTAAGCGTTCGACTGCCCAATATTGTAGAACACCTAATATTCCGAAAATGTCAATTACAAACAAACTATTAGAGGCACGGAGTTAATATTGCATATGCCGCGTTATACAGAGTTCTAAAGCATTACTATAACCACATATTAAGCGTTCGACTGCCCCATATTATTGAACATTTAATATTCCGAAAATGTCCTTTACAGCCAAACTATTAGAGGCACAGTGTTCATATTGTCTATGCAGCGTTATTCAAAGACCTTAAAGCCATAATATAATAAATTATTAAGCGTTGGAATGCCCCATTTTGTGGAACTCCTAATATTACAAAAAATGTCAGTTTCAGACCAACTATTAGAGGCACAATGTTCATATTGTATATGCAGCGTTATTCAGATGCCAAAGCATTAATATAATCACTTATTAAGCGTTGTACTGCCGCATTTGGTTGAACACCTAATATTCCAAAATTGTCAATTACAGGCAAACTATTAGAAGCACGGAGTTAATATTGTATATGCAGCGATATTTAGAGGCAAAAAGCATTAATATATTCACTTATTAAGCGTTGGACCTCCCCATGTGGTTGAACACCTAATATTTCAGAAATGTCAATTACAGCCAAACTATCAGAGGCACAAAGTTCATATTGTGTAGGCAGCGTTATTCAGAAGCCCAAAGCATTAATATAATCACTTATTAAGCTTTAAACTGCCCTATTTGTTTAACACCTAATATTCCAAAAATGTCAATTACAGCCAAACTATTATAGGCGCAGTGTTCATATTGTATATGCAGCGTTATTCAGTGGCCCAAAGCACTACTATAACCACATTTTAAGCGTTTGACTGCCCGATATTGTTGAACACCTAATATTTCAAAAATGTCAATTACAAACAAACTATTAGAGACACGGAGTTAATATTGTATATGCCGCGTATTACAGAGTCCTAAAGCATTACTATAACCATATATTAGGCGTTGGACTGCCCCATGTAGTTGAACACCTAATATTACAAAATTGTCAATTACAGGCAAACTATTAGAGGCACAGTGTTCATATTGTATATGCAGCGTTATTTAGAGACCCATAGCACTACTATAACCACATAATAAGCGTTCGACTGCCCTATATTATTGAACACCTAATATTCCAAAATTGTCAATTACAGGCAAACTATTAGAGGCACGGAGTTAATATTGTATATGCTGCGTTATACAGAGTCCGAATGCATTACTATAACAACATATTAAGCGTTCGACTGCCCCATATTGTTGAACACCTAATATTCCAAAATTGTCAATTACTGGCAAACTATTAGAGGCACAGTGTTCATATTGTATATGCAGCGTTATTTAGAGGCCCAAAGCCATAATATAATAACTTATTAAGCGTTGGAATGCACCATGTGGTGGAACCCCTAATATTAAAAAAAATGTCAGTTACAGACAAGCTACTGGAGGCACAATGTTCATATTGTATATGCAGCGTTATTCAGAGGCCCATAGCACTACTATAACCACATTTTAAGCGTTCGACTGCCCCATACTGTTGAACACCTTATATTCCAAAAATGTCAATTACAAACAAACTCTTAGGGGCACGGAGTTAATATTGTATATGCCGCGTTTTTCAGAGTCCCAAAGCATTTCTATAACCACATATTAAGCGTTCGACTGCCCCATATTGATAAACACCTAATATTCCAAATATGTCAATTACAGGCAAACTATTAGAGGCACGGAGTTAATATTGTTTATGCCGCGTTATACAGAGTCCTAAAGCATTACTATAACAACATATTAGGCGTTGGACTGCCCCATGTAGTTGAACACCTATTATTCCAAAAATGTCCATTACAGCCAAACTTTCAGAGGCACAGTGTTCATACTGCATATGCAAAGTTATACGGAGTCCCAAAGCAATATTATAATCATATATTAAGCGTTGGACTGCCCCATTTGGATGAACACCTAATAATCCAAAATTGTCAATTACAGACAAACTATTAGAGGCACAGTGTTCATATTGTCTATGCAGCGTTATTTAGAGACCCAAAGCCATAATATAATAACTTATTAAGCGTTGGAATGCCCCATGTTGTGGAACACCTAATATTACAAAAAATGTCAGTTACAGACAAACTATTAGAGGCACGGTGTAAATACTGTATATGCAGCGTTATACAGAGTCCCAAAGAATTATTATAAACATATATTAGGCGTTGGACTGCCCCATTTGGTTGAACACCTGATATTCCAAAATGGTCAATTACAGGCAAACTATTAGAGGCACAGTGTTCATACTGTATATGCAGCGTTATACAGAGGCCTAAAGCATTACTATAACCACATATTAAGCGTTCGACTGCCTCATATTGATGAACACCTAATATTCCAAAAATGTCAATTACAGACAAACTATTAGAGGCACAAAGTTCATATTGTGTATGCAGCGTTATTCAGTGGCCCAAAGCATTAATATAATCACTTATTAAGCGTTAAACTGCCCAATTTGTTGAACACCTAATATTCTAATAATGTCAATTGCAGGCAAACAATTAGAGGCCTGGAGTTAATATTGTATATGCCGCGTTATACAGAGTCCCAAAGCATTACGATAACCACATATTAAGCGTTCGACTGCCCCATATTGTTAAACACCTAATATTCCAAAAATGTCAATTACAGGCAAACTATTAGAGGCACGGAGTTAATATTGTATATGCCGCGATATACCGAGTCCTAAAACATTACTATTACCACATATTAGGCGTTGGACGCCCCATTTAGTTGAACACTTATTATTCCTAATATGTCAATTACAGCCAAACTATCAGAGGCACAGTATTCATACTGTATATGCAAAGTTATACAGAGTCCCATAGCAATAATATAATCAAATATTAAGCGTAGTCCCAAAGCATTTCTATAACCACATATTAAGCGTTCGACTGCCTCATATTTATGAACACCTAATATTACAAAAATGACAATTATAGGCAAACTATTGGAGGCACGGAGTTAATATTGTATATGCCGCGTTATACAGAGTCCTAAAGCATTACTATAACCACATAATAGGCGTTGGACTGCCCCATGTAGTTGAACACCTAATACTCCAAAATTGTCAATTACATGCAAACTATTAAAGGCACAGTGTTCATATTGTATATGCAGCGTTATTTAGAGGCCCATAGCACTACTATAACCACATATTACGCGCTCGACTGCCCCATATCGTGGGACACCTAATATTCCGAAAATGTCCTTTACAGCCAAACTATTAAAGGCACAGTGTTCATATTGTATATGCAGCGTTATTCAGAGACACAAAGCCATAATATAATAACTTACTAAGCGTTGGAATGCCCATGTGGTGGAACACCTAATAATACAAAAAATGTCAGTTTCAGACAAACTATTGGAGGCACAATGTTCATATTGTATATGCAGCGTTATTTAGAGACCCAAAGCCTTAATATAATAACTTATTAAGCGTTGGAATGCCCCATGTGGTGGAACACCTAATATTACAAAAAATGTCAGTTACAGACAAACTATTAGAGGCACAAAGTTCATATTGTGTATGCAGCGTTATTCAGAGGCCCAAAGCATTAATATAATCACTTATTAAGCTTTAAACTGCCCTATTTTTTGAACACCTAATATTCCAAAAATGACAATTACAAACAAACTATTAGAGGCACGGAGTTAATATTGTATATGCCGCGTTATACAGAGTCCCAAAGCATTACTATAACCACATATTAAGCGCTCGACTGCCCCATATTTTTGAACACCAAATATTCCAAAATTGTCAATTATAGGCAAACTATTAGAGGCACAGAGTTCATATTGTATATGCAGCGTTATTTAGAGGCCCATAGCACTACTATAACCACATATTACGCGCTCGACTGCCCCATATCGTGGAACACCTAATATTCCGAAAATGTCCTTTACAGCCAAACTATTAGAGGCACAGTGTTCATATTGTATATGCAGCGTTATTCAGAGACACAAAGCCATAATATAATAACTTATTAAGCGTTGGAATGCCCATGTGGTGGAACACCTAATAATACAAAAAATATCAGTTTCAGACAAACTATTGGAGGCACAATGTTCATATTGTATATGCAGCGTTATTCAGAGGCCCATAGCACTACTATAACCACATATTAAGCGTTGGAATGCCCCATATCGTGGAACACCTAATATTCCGAAAATGTCCTTTACAGCCAAACTATTAGAGGCACAGTGTTCATATTGTCTATGCAGCGTTATTCAGAGGCCCAAAGCACTACTATAACCACATTTTAAGCGTTCGACTGCCCCATATTGTTGAACACCTAATATTCCAAAAATGTCAATAACAAACAAACTATTAAAGCCACGGAGTTAATATTGTATATGCCGCGTTATACAGAGTCCCAATGCAATAATATAATCATATATTAAGCGTTGGACTGCCCCATGTAGTTGAACACCTAATATTCCAAAATTGTCAATTACAGGCAAACTATTAGAGCACGGAGTTAATATTGTATATGCCGCGTTATACAAAGTCCTAAAGCATTACTATAACCACATATTAGGCGTTGGACTGCCCCATGTAGTTGAACACCTATTATTCCAAAATTGTCAATTACTGGCAAACTATTAGAGGCACTGTGTTCATAATGTATATGCAGCGTTATTCAGAGGCCCAAAGCACTACTATAACCACATTTTAAGCGTTCGACTGCCCCATATTGTTGAACACCTAATATTCCAAAAATGTCAATAACAAACAAACTATTAAAGGCACGGAGTTAATATTGTATATGCCGCGTTATACAGAGTCCCAAATCATTTCTGTAACCACATATTAAGCGTTCGACTGCCCCATATTGTTGAACACCTAATATTCCGAAAATGTCAATTACAAGCAAACTATTAGAGGCACAGTGTTCATATTGTATATGCAGCGTTATTCAGAGACCCAAAGCATTTCTATAACCACATATTAAGCGTTCGACTGCCCCATATTGTTGAACACCTAATATTCCAAAATTGTCAATTACTGGCAAACTATTAGAGGCACAGTGTTCATATTGTATATGCATCGTTATTTAGAGACACAAAGCCATAATATAATAACTTATTAAGCTTTGGAATGCCCCATGTGGTGGAATACCTAATATTCCAAAAATGTCAATTACAGACAAACTATTAGAGGCACAGTGTTCATACTGTATATGCAAAGTTATACAGAATCCCATAGCAATAATATAATCATATATTAAGCGTGACTGCCCCATATTGTTGAACACCTAATATTCCGAAAATGTCAATTACAAACAAACTATTAGAGGCACAGTGTTCATATTGTATATGCCGCGTTATACAGAGGCCTAAAGCATTACTATAACCACATATTAAGCGTTCGACTGCCCCATATGGTTGAACACCTAATATTCCAAAAATGTCAATTACAATCAAACAATTAGAGGCACGGAGTTAATATTGTACATGCCGCGTTATACAGAGTCCCAAAGCATTTCTATAACCACATATTAAACTTTCGACTACCCCATATTGTTGAACAATAAAATTTTCCAAAATTGTCAATTAGAGGCAAACTATTAGAGGCACACTGTTCATGTTGTATATGCAGCGTTATTCAAAGGCCCAAAGCACTACTATAACCACATTTTAAGCGTTCGACTGCTCCATATTGTTGAACACCTAATATTCCGAAAATGTCCTTTACAGCCAAACTATTAGAGGCACAGTGTTCATATTGTCTATGCAACGTTATTCAGAGACCCCAAAGCCATAATATAATAAATTATTAAGCGTTGGAATGCCCCATTTTGTGGAACACCTAATATTACAAAAAATGTCAGTTTCAGACAAACTATTAGAGGCACAATGTTCATATTGTATATGCAGCGTTATTCAGAGTCCCAAAGCACTACTATAACCACATTTTAAGCGTTCGACTGCCCCATATTGTTGAACACCTAATATTCCGAAAATGTCCTTTACAGCCAAATTATTAGAGGCACATTGTTCATATTGTATATGCAGCGTTATTTAGTGGCCCAAAGCACTACTATAACCACATTTTAAGCGTTCGACTGCCCGATATTGTTGGACACCAAATATTCCAAAAATGTCAATTATAGGCAAACTATTGGAGGCACGGAGTTAATATTGAATATGCCGCGTTATACAGAGTCCTAAAGCATTACTATAACCACATATTAGGCGTTGGACTGCCCCATGTAGTTGAACACCTAATACTCCAAAATTGTCAATTACAGGCAAACTATTAGAGGCACAGTGTTCATATTGTATATGCAGCGTTATTTAGAGACCCAAAGCCTTAATATAATAACTTATTAAGCGTTGGAATGCCCTATGTGGTGGAACACCTAATATTACAAAAAATGTCAGTTACAGACAAACTATTAGAGGCACAATGTTCATATTGTATATGCAGCGTTATTCAGATGCCAAAGCATTAATATAATCACTTACTAAGCGTTGGACTGCCCCATTTGTTTGAACACCTAATATTCCTAAATTGTCAATTACAGGCAAACTATTAGAGGCACGGAGTTAATATTGTATATGCCGCGTTATACAGAGTCCTAAAGCATTACTATAACCACATATTAGGCGTTGGACTGCCCCATGTAGTTGAACACCTAATATTCCAAAATTTTAAATTACAGGCAAACTATTAGAGGCACAGTGTTCATATTGTATATGCAGCGTTATTCGGAGGCCCAAAGTACTATTATAATCACATTTTAAGCGTTCGACTGCCCAATATTGTAGAACACCTAATATTCCGAAAATGTCAATTACAAACAAACTATTAGAGGCACGGAGTTAATATTGCATATGCCGCGTTATACAGAGTTCTAAAGCATTACTATAACCACATATTAGGCGTTGGACTGCCCCATGTAGTTGAACACCTAATATTCCAAATTGTCAATTACAGGCAAACTATTAGAGGCAGTGTTCATATTGTATATGCAGCGTTATACAGAGTCCCAAAGCATTACGATAACCACATATTAAGCGTTCGACTGCCCCATATTATTGAACATTTAATATTCCGAAAATGTCCTTTACAGCCAAACTATTAGAGGCACAGTGTTCATATTGTCTATGCAGCGTTATTCAAAGACCTTAAAGCCATAATATAATAAATTATTAAGCGTTGGAATGCCCCATTTTGTGGAACTCCTAATATTACAAAAAATGTCAGTTTCAGACCAACTATTAGAGGCACAATGTTCATATTGTATATGCAGCGTTATTCAGATGCCAAAGCATTAATATAATCACTTATTAAGCGTTGTACTGCCGCATTTGGTTGAACACCTAATATTCCAAAATTGTCAATTACAGGCAAACTATTAGAAGCACGGAGTTAATATTGTATATGCAGCGATATTTAGAGGCAAAAAGCATTAATATATTCACTTATTAAGCGTTGGACCTCCCCATGTGGTTGAACACCTAATATTTCAGAAATGTCAATTACAGCCAAACTATCAGAGGCACAAAGTTCATATTGTGTAGGCAGCGTTATTCAGAAGCCCAAAGCATTAATATAATCACTTATTAAGCTTTAAACTGCCCTATTTGTTTAACACCTAATATTCCAAAAATGTCAATTACAAACAAACTATTAGAGGCACGGAGTTAATATTGTATATGCAGCGTTATTCAAAGGCCCAAAGCACTACTATAACCACATTTTAAGTGTTCGACTGCCCCATATTGTTGAACACCTAATATTCCAAAAATGTCAATTACAAACAAACTATTAGTGGCACAGTGTTCATATTGTTTATGCCGCGTTATACAAAGTCCCAAAGCATTACTATAACCACATATTAAGCATTCGACTGCCCCATTGATGATGTTGAACACCGAATATTCCAAAATTGTCAATTACAGGCAAACTATAAGAGGCACAGTGTTCATATTGTATATGCCGCGTTATACAAACTCCCAAAGCATTACTATAACCACATATTAAGCGTTCGACTGCCCCATATTATTGAACATTTAATATTCCGAAAATGTCCTTTACAGCCAAACTATTAGAGGCACAGTGTTCATATTGTCTATGCAGCGTTATTCAAAGACCTTAAAGCCATAATATAATAAATTATTAAGCGTTGGAATGCCCCATTTTGTGGAACTCCTAATATTACAAAAAATGTCAGTTTCAGACCAACTATTAGAGGCACAATGTTCATATTGTATATGCAGCGTTATTCAGATGCCAAAGCATTAATATAATCACTTATTAAGCGTTGTACTGCCGCATTTGGTTGAACACCTAATATTCCAAAATTGTCAATTACAGGCAAACTATTAGAAGCACGGAGTTAATATTGTATATGCAGCGATATTTAGAGGCAAAAAGCATTAATATATTCACTTATTAAGCGTTGTACTGCCCCATTTGGTTGAACACCTAATATTCCAAAAATGTCAATTACAGCCAAACTATTATAGGCGCAGTGTTCATATTGTATATGCAGCGTTATTCAGTGGCCCAAAGCACTACTATAACCACATTTTAAGCGTTTGACTGCCCGATATTGTTGAACACCTAACATTTCAAAAATGTCAATTACAAACAAACTATTAGAGACACGGAGTTAATATTGTATATGCCGCGTATTACAGAGTCCTAAAGCATTACTATAACCATATATTAGGCGTTGGACTGCCCCATGTAGTTGAACACCTAATATTACAAAATTGTCAATTACAGGCAAACTATTAGAGGCACAGTGTTCATATTGTATATGCAGCGTTATTTAGAGACCCATAGCACTACTATAACCACATAATAAGCGTTCGACTGCCCTATATTATTGAACACCTAATATTCCAAAATTGTCAATTACAGGCAAACTATTAGAGGCACGGAGTTAATATTGTATATGCTGCGTTATACAGAGTCCGAATGCATTACTATAACAACATATTAAGCGTTCGACTGCCCCATATTGTTGAACACCTAATATTCCAAAATTGTCAATTACTGGCAAACTATTAGAGGCACAGTGTTCATATTGTATATGCAGCGTTATTTAGAGGCCCAAAGCCATAATATAATAACTTATTAAGCGTTGGAATGCACCATGTGGTGGAACCCCTAATATTAAAAAAAATGTCAGTTACAGACAAGCTACTGGAGGCACAATGTTCATATTGTATATGCAGCGTTATTCAGAGGCCCATAGCACTACTATAACCACATTTTAAGCGTTCGACTGCCCCATACTGTTGAACACCTTATATTCCAAAAATGTCAATTACAAACAAACTCTTAGGGGCACGGAGTTAATATTGTATATGCCGCGTTTTTCAGAGTCCCAAAGCATTTCTATAACCACATATTAAGCGTTCGACTGCCCCATATTGATAAACACCTAATATTCCAAATATGTCAATTACAGGCAAACTATTAGAGGCACGGAGTTAATATTGTTTATGCCGCGTTATACAGAGTCCTAAAGCATTACTATAACAACATATTAGGCGTTGGACTGCCCCATGTAGTTGAACACCTATTATTCCAAAAATGTCCATTACAGCCAAACTTTCAGAGGCACAGTGTTCATACTGCATATGCAAAGTTATACGGAGTCCCAAAGCAATATTATAATCATATATTAAGCGTTGGACTGCCCCATTTGGATGAACACCTAATAATCCAAAATTGTCAATTACAGACAAACTATTAGAGGCACAGTGTTCATATTGTCTATGCAGCGTTATTTAGAGACCCAAAGCCATAATATAATAACTTATTAAGCGTTGGAATGCCCCATGTTGTGGAACACCTAATATTACAAAAAATGTCAGTTACAGACAAACTATTAGAGGCACGGTGTAAATACTGTATATGCAGCGTTATACAGAGTCCCAAAGAATTATTATAATCATATATTAGGCGTTGGACTGCCCCATTTGGTTGAACACCTGATATTCCAAAATGGTCAATTACAGGCAAACTATTAGAGGCACAGTGTTCATACTGTATATGCAGCGTTATACAGAGGCCTAAAGCATTACTATAACCACATATTAAGCGTTCGACTGCCTCATATTGATGAACACCTAATATTCCAAAAATGTCAATTACAGACAAACTATTAGAGGCACAAAGTTCATATTGTGTATGCAGCGTTATTCAGTGGCCCAAAGCATTAATATAATCACTTATTAAGCGTTAAACTGCCCAATTTGTTGAACACCTAATATTCTAATAATGTCAATTGCAGGCAAACAATTAGAGGCCTGGAGTTAATATTGTATATGCCGCGTTATACAGAGTCCCAAAGCATTACGATAACCACATATTAAGCGTTCGACTGCCCCATATTGTTAAACACCTAATATTCCAAAAATGTCAATTACAGGCAAACTATTAGAGGCACGGAGTTAATATTGTATATGCCGCGATATACCGAGTCCTAAAACATTACTATAACCACATATTAGGCGTTGGACGCCCCATTTAGTTGAACACTTATTATTCCTAATATGTCAATTACAGCCAAACTATCAGAGGCACAGTATTCATACTGTATATGCAAAGTTATACAGAGTCCCATAGCAATAATATAATCAAATATTAAGCGTAGTCCCAAAGCATTTCTATAACCACATATTAAGCGTTCGACTGCCTCATATTTATGAACACCTAATATTACAAAAATGACAATTATAGGCAAACTATTGGAGGCACGGAGTTAATATTGTATATGCCGCGTTATACAGAGTCCTAAAGCATTACTATAACCACATAATAGGCGTTGGACTGCCCCATGTAGTTGAACACCTAATACTCCAAAATTGTCAATTACATGCAAACTATTAAAGGCACAGTGTTCATATTGTATATGCAGCGTTATTTAGAGGCCCATAGCACTACTATAACCACATATTACGCGCTCGACTGCCCCATATCGTGGGACACCTAATATTCCGAAAATGTCCTTTACAGCCAAACTATTAAAGGCACAGTGTTCATATTGTATATGCAGCGTTATTCAGAGACACAAAGCCATAATATAATAACTTACTAAGCGTTGGAATGCCCATGTGGTGGAACACCTAATAATACAAAAAATGTCAGTTTCAGACAAACTATTGGAGGCACAATGTTCATATTGTATATGCAGCGTTATTTAGAGACCCAAAGCCTTAATATAATAACTTATTAAGCGTTGGAATGCCCCATGTGGTGGAACACCTAATATTACAAAAAATGTCAGTTACAGACAAACTATTAGAGGCACAAAGTTCATATTGTGTATGCAGCGTTATTCAGAGGCCCAAAGCATTAATATAATCACTTATTAAGCTTTAAACTGCCCTATTTTTTGAACACCTAATATTCCAAAAATGACAATTACAAACAAACTATTAGAGGCACGGAGTTAATATTGTATATGCCGCGTTATACAGAGTCCCAAAGCATTACTATAACCACATATTAAGCGCTCGACTGCCCCATATTTTTGAACACCAAATATTCCAAAATTGTCAATTATAGGCAAACTATTAGAGGCACAGAGTTCATATTGTATATGCAGCGTTATTTAGAGGCCCATAGCACTACTATAACCACATATTACGCGCTCGACTGCCCCATATCGTGGAACACCTAATATTCCGAAAATGTCCTTTACAGCCAAACTATTAGAGGCACAGTGTTCATATTGTATATGCAGCGTTATTCAGAGACACAAAGCCATAATATAATAACTTATTAAGCGTTGGAATGCCCATGTGGTGGAACACCTAATAATACAAAAAATGTCAGTTTCAGACAAACTATTGGAGGCACAATGTTCATATTGTATATGCAGCGTTATTCAGAGGCCCATAGCACTACTATAACCACATATTAAGCGTTGGAATGCCCCATATCGTGGAACACCTAATATTCCGAAAATGTCCTTTACAGCCAAACTATTAGAGGCACAGTGTTCATATTGTCTATGCAGCGTTATTCAGAGGCCCAAAGCACTACTATAACCACATTTTAAGCGTTCGACTGCCCCATATTGTTGAACACCTAATATTCCAAAAATGTCAATAACAAACAAACTATTAAAGCCACGGAGTTAATATTGTATATGCCGCGTTATACAGAGTCCCAAATCATTTCTGTAACCACATATTAAGCGTTCGACTGCCCCATATTGTTGAACACCTAATATTCCGAAAATGTCAATTACAAGCAAACTATTAGAGGCACAGTGTTCATATTGTATATGCAGCGTTATTCAGAGACCCAAAGCATTTCTATAACCACATATTAAGCGTTCGACTGCCCCATATTGTTGAACACCTAATATTACAAAAAATGTCAGTTACAGACAAACTATCAGAGGCAGAGTGTTCAAACTGTATATGCAGCGTTATACAGAGTCCCAAAGCGTTAATATAATCATATATTAAGCGTTCGACTGCCCCATATTGTTGAACACCTAATATTCCAAAAATGTCAATTACAGACAAACTATTAGAGGCACAGTGTTCATACTGTATATGCAAAGTTATACAGAATCCCATAGCAATAATATAATCATATATTAAGCGTGACTGCCCCATATTGTTGAACACCTAATATTCCGAAAATGTCAATTACAAACAAACTATTAGAGGCACAGTGTTCATATTGTATATGCCGCGTTATACAAAGTCCTAAAGCATTACTATAGCCACTTATTAAGCGTTCGACTGCCCCTTGTAGTTGAACACATAATATTCCAAAAATGTCTATTACAGCCAAACTATCAGAGGCACAGTGTTCATACTGTATATGCAGCGTTATACAGAGTCCCAATGCAATAATATAATCATATATTAAGCGTTGGACTGCCCCATGTAGTTGAACACCTAAAATTCCAAAATTGTCAATTACAGGCAAACTATTAGAAGCACAGTGTTCATATTGTATATGCAGCGTTATTCAGTGGCCCAAAGCACTACTATAACCACATTTTAAGCGTTCGACTGCCCCATATTGTTGAACACCTAATATTCCGAAAATGTCAATTACAAACAAACTATTAGAGGCACAGTGTTCATATTGTATATGCCGCGTTATACAAAGTCCCAAAGCATTACTATAACCACATATTAAGCGTTCGACTGCCCCATGTAGTTGAACACATAATATTCCAAAAATGTCTATTACAGCCAAACTATCAGAGGCACAGTGTTCATACTGTATATGCAGCGTTATACAGAGTCCCAATGCAATATTATAATCATATATTAAACGTTGGACTGCCCCATGTAGTTGAACACCTAATATTCCAAAATTGTCAATTACAGGCAAACTATTAGAGGCACAGTGTTCATATTGTATATGCAGCGATATTCAGAGGCCCAAAGCACTACTATAACCACATTTTAAACGTTCGACTGCCCCATGTAGTTGAACACATAATATTCCAAAAATGTCAATTACAGCCAAACTATCAGAGGCACAGTGTTCATTCTGTATATGCAGCGTTATACAGGGTCCCAATGCAATAATATAATCATATATTAAGCGTTGGACTGCCCTATTTGGTTATACACCTAATAATCCAAAATTGTCAATTTCAGGCAAACTATTAGAGGCACGGAGTTAATATTGTATATGCCGCGTTATACAGAGTCCTAAAGCATTACTATAACCACATATTAGGCGTTGGACTGCCCCATGTAGTTGAACACCTATTATTCCAAAATTGTCAATTACTGGCAAACTATTAGAGGCACTGTGTTCATAATGTATATGCAGCGTTATTCAGAGGCCCAAAGCACTACTATAACCACATTTTAAGCGTTCGACTGCCCCATATTGTTGAACACCTAATATTCCAAAAATGTCAATAACAAACAAACTATTAGAGGCACAGTGTTCATATTGTATATGCAGCGTTATTCAGAGGCCCAAAGCACTACTATAACCACATTTTAAGCGTTCGACTGCCCCATATTGTTGAACACCTAATATTCCAAAAATGTCAATAACAAACAAACTATTAGAGGCACAGTGTTCATATTGTATATGCCGCGTTATAGAGAGTCCCAAATCATTTCTGTAACCACATATTAAGCGTTCGACTGCCCCATATTGTTGAACACCTAATATTCCGAAAATGTCAATTACAAGCAAACTATTAGAGGCACAGTGTTCATATTGTATATGCAGCGTTATTCAGAGACCCAAAGCATTTCTATAACCACATATTAAGCGTTCGACTGCCCCATATTGTTGAACACCTAATATTCCAAAATTGTCAATTACTGGCAAACTATTAGAGGCACAGTGTTCATATTGTATATGCAGCGTTATTTAGAGACCCAAAGCCATAATATAATAACTTATTAAGCTTTGGAATGCCCCATGTGGTGGAACACCTAATATTACAAAAAATGTCAGTTACAGACAAACTATCAGAGGCAGAGTGTTCATACTGTATATGCAGCGTTATACAGAGTCCCAAAGCGTTAATATAATCATATATTAAGCGTTCGACTGCCCCATATCGTTAAACACCTAATATTCCAAAAATGTCAATTACAGGCAAACTATTAGAGGCACGGAGTTAATATTGTATATGCCGCGATATACCGAGTCCTAAAACATTACTATAAATACATATTAGGCGTTGGACGCCCCATTTAGTTGAACACTTATTATTCCAAATATGTCAATTACAGCCAAACTATCAGAGGCACAGCGTTCATACTGTATATGCAAAGTTATACAGAGTTCCATAGCAATAATATAATCATATATTAAGCGTAGTCCCAAAGCATTTCAATAACCACATATTAAGCGTTCGACTGCCTCATATTGAAGAACACCTAATATTCCAAAAATGTCAATTATAGGCAAACTATTGGAGGCACGGAGTTAATATTGTATATGCCGCGTTATACAGAGTCCCAAAGCATTATTATAATCATATATTAGGCGTTGGACTGCCCCATTTGGTTGAACACCTGATATTCCAAAATGGTCAATTACAGGCAAACTATTAGAGGCACAGTGTTTATACTGTATATGCAGCGTTATACAGAGGCCTAAAGCATTACTATAACCACATATTAAGCGTTCGACTGCCTCATATTGATGAACACCTATTATTCCAAAAATGTCAATTACAGACAAACTTTTAGAGGCACGGTGTAAATACTGTATATGCAGCGTTATACAGAGTCCCAATGCAATAATATAATCATATATTAAGCGTTGGACTGCCCCATGTAGTTGAACACCTAATATTCCAAAATTGTCAATTACAGGCAAACTATTAGAGCACGGAGTTAATATTGTATATGCCGCGTTATACAAAGTCCTAAAGCATTACTATAACCACATATTAGGCGTTGGACTGCCCCATGTAGTTGAACACCTATTATTCCAAAATTGTCAATTACTGGCAAACTATTAGAGGCACTGTGTTCATAATGTATATGCAGCGTTATTCAGAGGCCCAAAGCACTACTATAACCACATTTTAAGCGTTCGACTGCCCCATATTGTTGAACACCTAATATTCCAAAAATGTCAATAACAAACAAACTATTAAAGGCACGGAGTTAATATTGTATATGCCGCGTTATACAGAGTCCCAAATCATTTCTGTAACCACATATTAAGCGTTCGACTGCCCCATATTGTTGAACACCTAATATTCCGAAAATGTCAATTACAAGCAAACTATTAGAGGCACAGTGTTCATATTGTATATGCAGCGTTATTCAGAGACCCAAAGCATTTCTATAACCACATATTAAGCGTTCGACTGCCCCATATTGTTGAACACCTAATATTCCAAAATTGTCAATTACTGGCAAACTATTAGAGGCACAGTGTTCATATTGTATATGCATCGTTATTTAGAGACCCAAAGCCATAATATAATAACTTATTAAGCTTTGGAATGCCCCATGTGGTGGAATACCTAATATTCCAAAAATGTCAATTACAGACAAACTATTAGAGGCACAGTGTTCATACTGTATATGCAAAGTTATACAGAATCCCATAGCAATAATATAATCATATATTAAGCGTGACTGCCCCATATTGTTGAACACCTAATATTCCGAAAATGTCAATTACAAACAAACTATTAGAGGCACAGTGTTCATATTGTATATGCCGCGTTATACAGAGGCCTAAAGCATTACTATAACCACATATTAAGCGTTCGACTGCCCCATATGGTTGAACACCTAATATTCCAAAAATGTCAATTACAATCAAACAATTAGAGGCACGGAGTTAATATTGTACATGCCGCGTTATACAGAGTCCCAAAGCATTTCTATAACCACATATTAAACTTTCGACTACCCCATATTGTTGAACAATAAAATTTTCCAAAATTGTCAATTAGAGGCAAACTATTAGAGGCACACTGTTCATGTTGTATATGCAGCGTTATTCAAAGGCCCAAAGCACTACTATAACCACATTTTAAGCGTTCGACTGCTCCATATTGTTGAACACCTAATATTCCGAAAATGTCCTTTACAGCCAAACTATTAGAGGCACAGTGGTCATATTGTATATGCAGCGTTATACAAAGTCCCAAAGCATTACTATAACCACATATTAAGCGTTCGACTGCCCCATATTGTTGAACACCAAATATTCCAAAATTGTCAATTACAGGCAAACTATTAGAGGCACAGTGTTCATATTGTATATGCCGCGTTTTACAAAGTCCCAAAGCATTACTATAACCACATATTAAGCGTTCGACTGCCCCATATTGTTGAACACCAAATATTCCAAAATTGTCAATTACAGGCAAACTATTGGAGGCACAGTGTTCATATTGTATATGTAGCGTTATTCAGAGACCCAAAGCCATAATATAATAACTTATTAAGCGTTGGAATGCCCCATGTTGTGGAATACCTAATATTACAAAAAATGTCAGTTACAGACAAACTATTAGAGGCACAATGTTCATATTGTATATGCAGCGTTATTCAGATGCCAAAGCATTAATATAATCACTTATTAAGCGTTGGACTGCCCCATTTGGTTGAACACCTAATATTCCTAAATTGTCAATTACAGGCAAACTATTAGAGGCACGGAGTTAATATTGTATATGCCGCGTTATACAGAGTCCTAAAGCATTACTATAACCACATATTAGGCGTTGGACTGCCCTATGTAGTTGAACATCTAATATTCCAAAATTGTAAATTACAGGCAAACTATTAGAGGCACAGTGTTCATATTGTATATGCAGCGTTATTCAGAGGCCCAAAGTACTATTATAACCACATTTTAAGCGTTCGACTGCCCAATATTGTTGAACACCTAATATTCCAAAAATGTCAATTACAAACAAACTATTAGAGACACGGAGTTAATATTGCATATGCCGCGTTATACAGAGTCCTAAAGCATTTCTATAACCACATATTAGGCGTTGGACTGCCCCATGTAGTTGAACACCTAATATTCCAAATTGTCAATTACAGGCAAACTATTAGAGGCAGTGTTCATATTGTATATGCAGCGTTATTCAGAGACCCAAAGCCATAATATAATAACTTATTAAGCGTTGGAATGCCCCATGTTGTGGAACACCTAATATTACAAAAAATGCCAGTTACAGACAAACTATTAGAGGCACAATGTTCATATTGTATATGCAGCGTTATTCAGAGTCCCAAAGCACTACTATAACCACATTTTAAGCGTTCGACTGCCCCATATTGTTGAACACCTAATATTCCGAAAATGTCCTTTACAGCCAAACTATTAGAGGCACAGTGTTCATATTGTATATGCAGCGTTATTTAGTGGCCCAAAGCACTACTATAACCACATTTTAAGCGTTCGACTGCCCGATATTGTTGGACACCAAATATTCCAAAAATGTCAATTATAGGCAAACTATTGGAGGCACGGAGTTAATATTGTATATGCCGCGTTATACAGAGTCCTAAAGCATTACTATAACCACATATTAGGCGTTGGACTGCCCCATGTAGTTGAACACCTAATACTCCAAAATTGTCAATTACAGGCAAACTATTAGAGGCACAGTGTTCATATTGTATATGCAGCGATATTCAGAGGCCCAAAGCACTACTATAACCACATTTTAAACGTTCGACTGCCCCATGTAGTTGAACACATAATATTCCAAAAATGTCAATTACAGCCAAACTATCAGAGGCACAGTGTTCATTCTGTATATGCAGCGTTATACAGGGTCCCAATGCAATAATATAATCATATATTAAGCGTTGGACTGCCCTATTTGGTTGAACACCTAATATTCCAAAATTGTCAATTACAGGCAAACTATTAGAGGCACGGAGTTAATATTGTATATGCCGCGTTATACAGAGTCCTAAAGCATTACTATAACCACATATTAGGCGGACTGCCCCATGTAGTTGAACACCTATTATTCCAAAATTGTCAATTACTGGCAAACTATTAGAGGCACTGTGTTCATAATGTATATGCAGCGTTATTCAGAGGCCCAAAGCACTACTATAACCACATTTTAAGCGTTCGACTGCCCCATATTGTTGAACACCTAATATTCCAAAAATGTCAATAACAAACAAACTATTAAAGGCACGGAGTTAATATTGTATATGCCGCGTTATACAGAGTCCCAAATCATTTCTGTAACCACATATTAAGCGTTCGACTGCCCCATATTGTTGAACACCTAATATTCCGAAAATGTCAATTACAAGCAAACTATTAGAGGCACAGTGTTCATATTGTATATGCAGCGTTATTCAGAGACCCAAAGCATTTCTATAACCACATATTAAGCGTTCGACTGCCCCATATTGTTGAACACCTATTATTCCAAAATTGTCAATTACTGGCAAACTATTAGAGGCACAGTGTTCATATTGTATATGCATCGTTATTTAGAGACCCCAAAGCCATAATATAATAACTTATTAAGCTTTGGAATGCCCCATGTGGTGGAACACCTAATATTACAAAAAATGTCAGTTACAGACAAACTATCAGAGGCAGAGTGTTCATACTGTATATGCAGCGGTATACAGAGTCCCAAAGCGTTAATATAATCATATATTTAGCGTTCGACTGCCCCATATTGTTAAACACCTAATATTCCAAAAATGTCAATTACAGGCAAACTATTAGAGGCACGGAGTTAATATTGTATATGCCGCGATATACCGAGTCCTAAAACATTACTATAAATACATATTAGGCGTTGGACGCCCCATTTAGTTGAACACTTATTATTCCAAATATGTCAATTACAGCCAAACTATCAGAGGCACAGCGTTCATACTGTATATGCAAAGTTATACAGAGTTCCATAGCAATAATATAATCATATATTAAGCGTAGTCCCAAAGCATTTCAATAACCACATATTAAGCGTTCGACTGCCTCATATTGATGAACACCTAATATTCCAAAAATGTCAATTATAGGCAAACTATTGGAGGCACGGAGTTAATATTGTATATGCCGCGTTATACAGAGTCCCAAAGCATTATTATAATCATATATTAGGCGTTGGACTGCCCCATTTGGTTGAACACCTAATATTCCAAAATTGTCAATTACAGGCAAGCTATTAGAGGCTCAGTGTTCAAACTGTATATGCAGCGTTATACAGAGGCCCAAAGCATTACTATAACCACATATTAAGCGTTCGACTGCCCCATATGGTTGAACACCTAATATTCCAAAAATGTCAATTACAATCAAACAATTAGAGGCACGGAGTTAATATTGTACATGCCGCGTTATACAGAGTCCCAAAGCATTTCTATAACCACATATTAAACTTTCGACTACCCCATATTGTTGAACAATAAAATTTTCCAAAATTGTCAATTAGAGGCAAACTATTAGAGGCACACTGTTCATGTTGTATATGCAGCGTTATTCAAAGGCCCAAAGCACTACTATAACCACATTTTAAGCGTTCGACTGCTCCATATTGTTGAACACCAAATATTCCAAAATTGTCAATTACAGGCAAACTATTAGAGGCACAGTGTTCATATTGTATATGCCGCGTGATACAAAGTCCCAAAGCATTACTATAACCACATATTAAGCGTTCGACTGCCCCATATTGTTGAACACCAAATATTCCAAAATTGTCAATTACAGGCAAACTATTGGAGGCACAGTGTTCATATTGTATATGTAGCGTTATTCAGAGACCCAAAGCCATAATATAATAACTTATTAAGCGTTGGAATGCCCCATGTTGTGGAATACCTAATATTACAAAAAATGTCAGTTACAGACAAACTATTAGAGGCACAATGTTCATATTGTATATGCAGCGTTATTCAGATGCCAAAGCATTAATATAATCACTTATTAAGCGTTGGACTGCCCCATTTGGTTGAACACCTAATATTCCTAAATTGTCAATTACAGGCAAACTATTAGAGGCACGGAGTTAATATTGTATATGCCGCGTTATACAGAGTCCTAAAGCATTACTATAACCACATATTAGGGGTTGGACTGCCCTATGTAGTTGAACACCTAATATTCCAAAATTGTAAATTACAGGCAAACTATTAGAGGCACAGTGTTCATATTGTATATGCAGCGTTATTCAGAGGCCCAAAGTACTATTATAACCACATTTTAAGCGTTCGACTGCCCAATATTGTTGAACACCTAATATTCCAAAAATGTCAATTACAAACAAACTATTAGAGACACGGAGTTAATATTGCATATGCCGCGTTATACAGAGTCCTAAAGCATTTCTATAACCACATATTAGGCGTTGGACTGCCCCATGTAGTTGAACACCTAATATTCCAAATTGTCAATTACAGGCAAACTATTAGAGGCAGTGTTCATATTGTATATGCAGCGTTATTCAGAGACCCAAAGCCATAATATAATAACTTATTAAGCGTTGGAATGCCCCATGTTGTGGAACACCTAATATTACAAAAAATGCCAGTTACAGACAAACTATTAGAGGCACAATGTTCATATTGTATATGCAGCGTTTTTCAGAGTCCCAAAGCACTACTATAACCACATTTTAAGCGTTCGACTGCCCCATATTGTTGAACACCTAATATTCCGAAAATGTCCTTTACAGCCAAACTATTAGAGGCACAGTGTTCATATTGTATATGCAGCGTTATTTAGTGGCCCAAAGCACTACTATAACCACATTTTAAGCGTTCGACTGCCCGATATTGTTGCACACCAAATATTCCAAAAATGTCAATTATAGGCAAACTATTGGAGGCTCGGAGTTAATATTGTATATGCCGCGTTATACAGAGTCCTAAAGCATTACTATAACCACATATTAGGCGTTGGACTGCCCCATGTAGTTGAACACCTAATACTCCAAAATTGTCAATTACAGGCAAACTATTAGAGGCACAGTGTTCATATTGTATATGCAGCGTTATTTAGAGACCCAAAGCCTTAATATAATAACTTATTAAGCGTTGGAATGCCCCATGTGGTGGAACACCTAATATTACAAAAAATGTCAGTTACAGACAAACTATTAGAGGCACAATGTTCATATTGTATATGCAGCGTTATTCAGATGCCAAAGCATTAATATAATCACTTATTAAGCGTTGGACTGCCCCATTTGTTTGAACACCTAATATTCCTAAATTGTCAATTACAGGCAAACTATTAGAGGCACGGAGTTAATATTGTATATGCCGCGTTATACAGAGTCCTAAAGCATTACTATAACCACATATTAGGCGTTGGACTGCCCCATGTAGTTGAACACCTAATATTCCAAATTGTCAATTACAGGCAAACTATTAGAGGCAGTGTTCATATTGTATATGCAGCGTTATTCAGAGACCCAAAGCCATAATATAATAACTTATTAAGCGTTGGAATGCCCCATGTTGTGGAACACCTAATATTACAAAAAATGCCAGTTACAGACAAACTATTAGAGGCACAATGTTCATATTGTATATGCAGCGTTTTTCAGAGTCCCAAAGCACTACTATAACCACATTTTAAGCGTTCGACTGCCCCATATTGTTGAACACCTAATATTCCGAAAATGTCCTTTACAGCCAAACTATTAGAGGCACAGTGTTCATATTGTATATGCAGCGTTATTTAGTGGCCCAAAGCACTACTATAACCACATTTTAAGCGTTCGACTGCCCGATATTGTTGGACACCAAATATTCCAAAAATGTCAATTATAGGCAAACTATTGGAGGCTCGGAGTTAATATTGTATATGCCGCGTTATACAGAGTCCTAAAGCATTACTATAACCACATATTAGGCGTTGGACTGCCCCATGTAGTTGAACACCTAATACTCCAAAATTGTCAATTACAGGCAAACTATTAGAGGCACAGTGTTCATATTGTATATGCAGCGTTATTTAGAGACCCAAAGCCTTAATATAATAACTTATTAAGCGTTGGAATGCCCCATGTGGTGGAACACCTAATATTACAAAAAATGTCAGTTACAGACAAACTATTAGAGGCACAATGTTCATATTGTATATGCAGCGTTATTCAGATGCCAAAGCATTAATATAATCACTTATTAAGCGTTGGACTGCCCCATTTGTTTGAACACCTAATATTCCTAAATTGTCAATTACAGGCAAACTATTAGAGGCACGGAGTTAATATTGTATATGCCGCGTTATAGAGAGTCCTAAAGCATTACTATAACCACATATTAGGCGTTCGACTGCCATATATTGTTGAGCACCAAATATTCCAAAATTGTCAATTACAGGCAAACTATTAAAGGCACAGTATTCATATTGTATATGCAGCGTTATTCAGATGCCAAAGCATTAATATAATCACTTATTAAGCGTTGGACTGCCCCATTTGTTTGAACACCTAATATTCCTAAATTGTCAATTACAGGCAAACTATTAGAGGCACGGAGTTAATATTGTATATGCCGCGTTATACAGAGTCCTAAAGCATTACTATAACCACATATTAGGCGTTGGACTGCCCCATGTAGTTGAACACCTAATATTCCAAATTGTCAATTACAGGCAAACTATTAGAGGCAGTGTTCATATTGTATATGCAGCGTTATTCAGAGACCCAAAGCCATAATATAATAACTTATTAAGCGTTGGAATGCCCCATGTTGTGGAACACCTAATATTACAAAAAATGCCAGTTACAGACAAACTATTAGAGGCACAATGTTCATATTGTATATGCAGCGTTTTTCAGAGTCCCAAAGCACTACTATAACCACATTTTAAGCGTTCGACTGCCCCATATTGTTGAACACCTAATATTCCGAAAATGTCCTTTACAGCCAAACTATTAGAGGCACAGTGTTCATATTGTATATGCAGCGTTATTTAGTGGCCCAAAGCACTACTATAACCACATTTTAAGCGTTCGACTGCCCGATATTGTTGGACACCAAATATTCCAAAAATGTCAATTATAGGCAAACTATTGGAGGCTCGGAGTTAATATTGTATATGCCGCGTTATACAGAGTCCTAAAGCATTACTATAACCACATATTAGGCGTTGGACTGCCCCATGTAGTTGAACACCTAATACTCCAAAATTGTCAATTACAGGCAAACTATTAGAGGCACAGTGTTCATATTGTATATGCAGCGTTATTTAGAGACCCAAAGCCTTAATATAATAACTTATTAAGCGTTGGAATGCCCCATGTGGTGGAACACCTAATATTACAAAAAATGTCAGTTACAGACAAACTATTAGAGGCACAATGTTCATATTGTATATGCAGCGTTATTCAGATGCCAAAGCATTAATATAATCACTTATTAAGCGTTGGACTGCCCCATTTGTTTGAACACCTAATATTCCTAAATTGTCAATTACAGGCAAACTATTAGAGGCACGGAGTTAATATTGTATATGCCGCGTTATAGAGAGTCCTAAAGCATTACTATAACCACATATTAGGCGTTCGACTGCCATATATTGTTGAGCACCAAATATTCCAAAATTGTCAATTACAGGCAAACTATTAAAGGCACAGTATTCATATTGTATATGCAGCGTTATTTAGAGGCCCATAGCACTACTTAAACACATATTAAGCGCTCGACTGCCCACATAGTTGAACACTTAATATTCCGAAAATGTCCTTTACAGCCAAACTATTAAAGGCACAGTGTTCATATTGTATATGCAGCGTTATTTAGAGACCCCAAAGCCTTAATATAATAACTTATTAAGCGTTGGAATGCCCCATGTGGTTGAACAAATAATATTTCAGAAATGTCAATTACAGCCAAACTATCAGAGGCACAGTGTTCATACTGTATATGCAAAGTTATACAGAGTCCCATAGCAATAATATAATCAAATATTAAGCGTAGTCCCAAAGCATTTCTATAACCACATATTAAGCGTTCGACTGCCTCATATTGATGAACACCTAATATTACAAAAATGTCAATTATAGGCAAACTATTGGAGGCACGGAGTTAATATTGTATATGCCGCGTTATACAGAGTCCTAAAGCGTTACTATAACCACATAATAGGCGTTGGACTGCCCCATGTAGTTGAACACCTAATACTCCAAAATTGTCAATTACATGCAAACTATTAAAGGCACAGTGTTCATATTGTATATGCAGCGTTATTTAGAGACCCAAAGCCTTAATATAATAACTTATTAAGCGTTGGAATGCCCCATGTGGTGGAACACCTAATATTACAAAAAATGTCAGTTACAGACAAACTATTAGAGGCACAAAGTTCATATTGTGTATGCAGCGTTATTCAGAGGCCCAAAGCATTAATATAATCACTTATTAAGCTTTAAACTGCCCTATTTTTTGAACACCTAATATTCCAAAAATGACAATTACAAACAAACTATTAGAGGCACGGAGTTAATATTGTATATGCCGCGTTATACAGAGTCCCAAAGCATTACTATAACCACATATTAAGCGCTCGACTGCCCCATATTGTTGAACACCAAATATTCCAAAATTGTCAATTATAGGCAAACTATTAGAGGCACAGAGTTCATATTGTATATGCAGCGATATTCAGAGACTCAAAGCCATAATATAATAACTTATTAAGCGTTGGAATGCCCCATGTGGTGGAACACCTAATATTACAAAAAATGTCAGTTACAGACAAACTATTAGAGGCACAAAGTTCATATTGTGTATGCAGCGTTATTCAGAGGCCCAAAGCATTAATATAATCACTTATTAAGCTTTAAACTGCCCTATTTTTTGAACACCTAATATTCCAAAAATGACAATTACAAACAAACTATTAGAGGCACGGAGTTAATATTGTATATGCCGCGTTATACAGAGTCCCAAAGCATTACTATAACCACATATTAAACGCTCGACTGCCCCATATTGTTGAACACCAAATATTCCAAAATTGTCAATTACAGGCAAACTATTAGAGGCACAGAGTTCATATTGTATATGCAGCGTTATTCAGAGGCCCAAAGCTCTACTATAACCACACTTTAAGCGTTCGACTGCCCCATATTGTTGAACACCTAATATTCCAAAAATGTCAATTATAAACAAACTATTAGAGGCACAGTGTTCATATTGTATATGCCGCGTTATACAAAGTCCCAAAGCATTACTATAACCACATATTAAGCGTTCGACTGCCCCATATTGTTGAACACCAAATATTCCAAAATTGTCAATTACATTCAAACTATTAGAGGCACAGAGTTCATATTGTATATGCAGCGTTATTTAGAGGCCCATAGCACTACTATAACCACATATTAAGCGCTCGACTGCCCCATATCGTGGAACACTTAATATTCCGAAAATGTCCTTTACAGCCAAACTATTAGAGGCACAGTGTTCATATTGTATATGCAGCGTTATTCAGAGACACAAAGCCATAATATAATAACTTATTAAGCGTTGGAATGCCCATGTGGTGGAACACCTAATAATACAAAAAATGTCAGTTTCAGACAAACTATTGGAGGCACAATGTTCATATTGTATATGCAGCGTTATTCAGATGCCAAATCATTAATATAATGACTTATTAAGCGTTGGACTGCCCCATGTGGTTGAACACCTAATATTTCAAACATGTCAATTACAGCCAAACTATCAGAGGCACAAAGTTTATATTGTGTATGCAGCATTATTCAGTGGCCCAAAGCAATAATACAATCACTTATTAAGCGTTAAGCTGCCCTATTTGTTGAACACCAAATATTCCAAAAATGTCAATTACAAACAAACTATTAGAGGCACAGTGTTCATATGGTATATGCCCAAAGTCCCAAAGCATTACTATAACCACATATTAAGCGTTCGACTGCCCCATATGGTTGAACACCTAATATTCCAAAAATGTCAATTACAATCAAACAATTAGAGGCACAGAGTTAATATTGTACATGCCGCGTTATACAGAGTCCCAAAGCATTTCTATAACCACATATTAAACTTTCGACTACCCCATATTGTTGAACAATAAAATTTTCCAAAATTGTCAATTAGAGGCAAACTATTAGAGGCAAACTATTAGAGGCACACTGTTCATGTTGTATATGCAGCGTTATTCAAAGGCCCAAAGCACTACTATAACCACATTTTAAGCGTTCGACTGCTCCATATTGTTGAACACCTAATATTCCGAAAATGTCAATTACAAACAAACTATTAGAGGCACAGTGGTCATATTGTATATGCAGCGTTATACAAAGTCCCAAAGCATTTCTATAACCACATATTAAACTTTCGACTACCCCATATTGTTGAACAATAAAATTTTCCAAAATTGTCAATTAGAGGCAAACTATTAGAGGCAAACTATTAGAGGCACACTGTTCATGTTGTATATGCAGCGTTATTCAAAGGCCCAAAGCACTACTATAACCACATATTAAGCGTTCGACTGCCCCATATTGTTGAACACCAAATATTCCAAAATTGTCAATTACAGGCAAACTATTGGAGGCACAGTGTTCATATTGTATATGCAGCGTTATTCAGAGACCCAAAGCCATAATATAATAACTTATTAAGCGTTGGAATGCCCCATGTTGTGGAATACCTAATATTACAAAAAATGTCAGTTACAGACAAACTATTAGAGGCACAATGTTCATATTGTATATGCAGCGTTATACAGTATCCCAAAGTTATAATATAATCACTTATTTAGCGTTCGACAGCCCCATTTGGTTAAGAATTTAATATTCCAAAATTGTCCGTTACAGCCAAGCTATTAAAGGCACAGTGTTCATATTGTATATGCAGCGTTATACAAAGGCCCAATGCATTAATATAATCACTTATTAAGGGTTGAACTGCCCTAATTGTTGAACACCTAATATTCCAAAAATGTCAATTACAGCAAAACTATCAGAGGCAGAGTGTTCATACTGTATATGCAGCGTTATACAGAGTCCCAATGCAATAATATAATCATATATTAAGCGTTGGACTGCCTCATATTGATGAACACCTAATATTCCAAAAATGTCAATTACAGACGAACTATTAGAGGCACGGTGTAAATACTGTATATGCAGCGTTATACAGAGGCCCAAAGCATTACTATAACCACATATTAAGCGTTCGACTGCCCCATATGGTTGAACACCTAATATTCCAAAAATGTCAATTACAATCAAACAATTAGAGGCACGGAGTTAATATTGTGCATGCCGCGTTATACAGAGTCCCAAAGCATTACTATAACCACATATTAGGCGTTGGACTGCCCCATGTAGTTGAACACCTAATACTACAAAATTGTCAATTACAGGTAAACTATTAGAGGCACAGTGTTCAATTTATATATGCAGTGTTATTTAGAGGCCCAAAGCCATAATATAATAACTTATTAAGCGTTGGAATGCACCATGTGGTGGAACACCTAATATTACAAAAAATGTCAGTTACAGGCAAACTATTAGAGGCACAGTGTTCATAATGTCTATGCAGCGTATTCAGAGACCCAAAGCCATAATATAATAACTTATTAAGCGTTGGAATGCCCCATGTTGTGGAACACCTAATATTACAAAAAATGTCAGTTACAGACAAACTATCAGAGGCAGAATGTTCCTACTGTATATGCAGCGTTATACAGAGTCCCAATGCATTAATATAATCATATATTAAGCGTTGGACTTCCCCATTTGGTTGAACACCTAATATTCCAAAAATGTTATATACAAACAAACTATTAGAGGCACGGAGTTAATACTGTATATGCCGCGTTATACAGAGTCCCAAAGCATTTCTATAACCTCATATTAAGCTTTCAACTGCCTCAGATTGATGACCACCTAATATTCCAAAAATGTCAATTACAGGCAAACTATTAGAGGCACAGTGTTCATATTTTATATGCAGCGTTATTCAGTGGCCCAAAGCATTAATATTATCACTTATTAAGCGTTAAACTGCCCTATTTGTTGAACAACTAATATTCTAATAATGTCAATTGCAGGCAAACAATTAGAGGACCGGAGTTAATATTGTATATGCCGCGTTATACAGAGTCCCAAAGCATTACTATAACCACATATTAAGCGTTCGACTGCCCCATATTGTTAAACACCTAATATTCCAAAAATGTCAATTACAGGCAAACTATTAGAGGCACGGAGTTAATATTGTATACGCCGCGATATACCGAGTCCTAAAGCATTACTATAACCACATATTAAGCGTTCGACTGCCTCATATTGATGAACACCTAATATTCCAAAAATGTCAATTACAGGCAAACTATTGGAGGCACGGAGTTAATATTGTATATGCCGCGTTATACACAGTCCTAAAGCATTACTATAACCACATATTAGCCGTTGGACTGCCCCATGTAGTTGAACACCTAATAATCCAAAATTGTCAATTATAGACAAACTATTAGAGGCACAGTGTTCATATTGTATATGCAGCGTTATTCAAAGGCCCAAAGCACTACTATAACAACGTTTTAAGCGTTCGACTGCCCCATATTGTTGAACACCTAATATTCCGATAATGTCAATTACAAACAATCAGAGGCACAAAGTTCATATTGTGTATGCAGCGTTATTCAGAGACCCAAAGCCATAATATAATAACTTATTAAGCGCTGGAATGCCCCATGTTGTGAAACACCTAATATTACAAAAAATGTCAGTTACAATCAAACTATCAGAGGCAGAGTGTTCATACTGTATATGCAGCGTTATACAGAGTCCCAAAGCATTAATATAATCATATATTAAGCGTTGGACTGCCTCATGTTGATGAACACCTAATATTCCAAAAATGTCAATTACAGACAAACTATTAGAGGCACGGTGTAAATACTGTATATGCAGCGTTATACAGAGGCCCAAAGCATTACTATAACCACATATTAAGCGTTCGACTGCCCCATATGGTTGAACACCTAATATTCCAAAAATGTCAATTACAATCAAACAATTAGAGGCACGGAGTTAATATTGTGCATGCCGCGTTATACAAAGTCCCAAAGCATTACTATAACCATATATTAATCGTTGGAATGCCCATGTGGTTAAACACCTAATATTTCAAAAAATGTCAGTTTCAGACAAACTATTAGAGGCACAAAGTTCCTATTGTATATGCAGCGTTATACAGTATCCCAAAGTTATAATATAATCACTTATTTAGCGTTCGACAGCCCCATTTGGTTAAGAATTTAATATTCCAAAATTGTCCGTTACAGCCAAGCTATTAAAGGCACAGTGTTCATATTGTATATGCAGCGTTATACAAAGGCCCAATGCATTAATGTAATCACTTATTAAGGGTTGAACTGCCCTAATTGTTGAACACCTAATATTCCAATAATGTCAATTGCAGGCAAACAATTAGAGGCACGCAGTTAATATTGTATATGCCGCGTTATACAGAGTCCTAAAGCATTACTATAACCACATATTAGGCGTTAGACTGCCCCATATTGTTGAACACCAAACATTCCAAAATTGTCAGTTACAGGCAAACTATTAGAGGCACAGTGTTCATATTGTATATGCAGCGTTATTCAAAGGCCCAAAGCACTACTATAACCACATTTTAAGGGTTCGACTGCTCCATATTGTTGAACACATAATATTCCAAAAATGTCAATTACAGCCAAACTATCAGAGGCACAGTGTTCATTCTATATATGCAGCGTTATACAGAGTCCCAATGCAATAATATAATCATATATTAAGCGTTGGACTGCCCCATTTGGTTTAACACCTAATATTCCAAAAATGTCAATTACAGGCAAACTATTGGAGGCACGGAGTTAATATTGTATATGCCGCGTATTACAGAGTCCTAAAGCATTACTATTACCATATATTAGGCGTTGGACAGCCCCATGTAGTTGAACACCTAATATTACATAATTGTCAATTACAGGCAAACTATTAGAGGCACAGTGTTCATAATGTATATGCCGCGTTATACAAAGTCCCAAAGCATTACTATAACCACATATTAAGCGTTCGACTGCCCCATGTAGTTGAACACATAATATTCCAAAAATGTCTATTACAGGCAAACTATTAGAGGCACAGTGTTCATATTTTATATGCAGCGTTATTCAAAGACCCAAAGAACTACAGTAACAAAGTTTTAAGCGTTCGACCGGACCATATTGTTGAACACCTAATATTCCGATAATGTCAATTACAAACAAACAATCAGAGGCACAAAGTTCATATTGTGTATGCAGCGTTATTCAGAGACCCAAAGCCATAATATAATAACTTATTAAGCGTTGGAATGCCCCATGTTGTGGAACACCTAATATTACAAAAAATGTCAGTTACAGACAAACTATCAGAGCCAGAGTGTTCATACTGTATATGCAGCGTTATTCAGAGGCCCATAGCACTACTATAACCACATATTAAGCGCTCGACTGCCCCATATCGTTGAACACCTAATATTCCGAAAATGTCCTTTACAGCCAAACTATTAGAGGCACAGTGTTCATATGGTATATGCCGCGTTATACAAAGTCCCAAGGCATTACTATAACCACATATTAAGCGTTCGACTGCCCCATATTATTGAACACCAAATATTCCAAAATTGTCAATTATAGGCAAACTATTAGAGGCACAGTGATCATATTGTATATGCAGCGTTATTTAGAGGCCCAAAGCACTACTATAACCACATTTTAAACGTTCGACTGCCCCATATTGTTGAACACCTAATATTCCAAAAATGTCAATTACAAACAAACTATTAAAGGCACGGAGTTAATATTGTATATGCCGCGTTATACAGGGTCCCAAAGCATTTCTGTAACCACATATTAAGCGTTCGACTGCCCCATATTGTTGAACATCTAATATTCCGAAAATATCCTTTACAGCCAAACTATTAGAGGCACAGTGTTAATATTGTATTTGCAGCGTTATTCAGTCGCCCAATGCACTACTATAACCACATTTTAAGCGTTTGACTGCCCGATATTGTTGAACACCTAATATTCCAAAAATGTCAATTACAAACAAACTTTTAGAGGCACAGTGTTCATATTGTATATGCCACGTTATACAAAGTCCCAAAGCATTACTATAACCACATATTAAGCGTTCGACTGCCCCATATTGTTGAACACCTAATATTCCGAAAATATCCTTTTCAGCCAAACTATTAGAGGCACAGTGTTCATATTGTATATGCAGCGTTATTTTGAGGCCCATAGCACTACTATAACCACATATTAAACGCTCGACTGCCCACATAGTTGAACTCTTAATATTCCGAAAATGTCCTTTACAGCCAAACTATTAGACGCACAGTGTTCATATTGTATATGCCGCGTTATACAAAGTCCCAAAGCATTCCTATAACCACATATTAAGCGTTCGACTGCCCCATATTGTTGAACACCAAATATTCCAAAATTGTCAATTACAGGCAAACTATTAGAGGCACAGTGTTCATATTGTATATGCAGCGTTATTTAGAGGCCCATAGCACTACTATAACCACATATTATGCGCTCGACTGCCCACATAGTTAAACACTTAATATTCAGAAAATGTCCTTTACAGCCAAACTATTAGAGGCACAGTGTTCATATTGTATATGCAGCGTTATTCAAAGGCCCAAAGCACTACTATAACAACGTTTTAAGCGTTCGACTGCCCCATATTGTTGAACACCTAATATACCAAAATTGTCAATTACAGGCAAACTAATAGAGGCACAGTGTTCATATTGTATATGCCTCGTTATACAAAGTCCCAAAGCATTACTATAACCACATATTAAGCGCTCGACTGCCCCATATTGTTGAACACCAAATATTCCAAAATTGTCAATTACAGTCAAACTATTAGAGGCACAAAGTTCATATTGTATATGCAGCGATATTCAGAGACCCAAAGCCATAATATAATAACTTATTAAGCGTTGGAATGCCCCATGTGGTGGAACACCTAATATTACAAAAAATGTCAGTTACAGACAAACTATTAGAAGCACAGTGTTCATATTGTATATGCAGCGTTATTCAGAGGCCCAAAGCTCTACTATAACCACATTTTAAGCGTTCGACTGCCTCATATTGTTGAACACCTAATATTCCAAAAATGTCAATTACAAACAAACTATTAGAGGCACAGTGTTCATATTGTATATGCCGCGTTATACAAAGTCCCGAAGCATTACTATAACCACATATTAAGCGTTCGACTGCCCCATATTGTTGAACACCAAATATTCCAAAATTGTCAGTTACAGGCAAACTATTAGAGGCACAGAGTTCATATTGTATATGTAGCGTTATTTAGAGGCCCATAGCACTACTATAACCACATATTAAGCGCTCGACTGCCCATATAGTTGAACACTTAATATTCCGAAAATGTCCTTTACAGTTAAACTATTAGAGGCACAGTGTTCATAATGTCTATGCAGCGTTATTCAGAGACCCAAAGCCATAATATAATAACTTATTAAGCGTTGGAATGCCCCATGTTTTGGAACACCTAATATTACAAAAAATGTCAGTTACAGACAAACTATTAGAGGCACGGTGTAAATACTGTATATGCAGCGTTATACAGAGTCCCAAAGCATTATTATAATCATATATTAGGCGTTGGACTGCCCCATTTGGTTGAACACCAGATATTCCAAAATTGTCAATTACAGGCAAACTATTAGAGGCACGGAGTTAATATTGTATATGCCGCGTTATACAGAGTCCTAAAGCATTTCTGTAACCACATATTAAGCGTTCGACTGCCCCATATTGTTGAACACCTAATATTCTGAAAATATCCTTTACAGCCAAACTATTAGAGGCACGGTGTTCATATTGGATATGCAGCGTTATTCAGTGGCCCAAAGCACTACTATAACCACATTTTAAACGTTCGACTGCCCCATATTGTTGAACACCAAATATTCCAAAATTGTCAATTACAGGCAAACTATTAGAGGCACAGTGTTCATATTGTATATGCAGCGTTATTTAGAGGCCCATAGCACTACTATAACCACATATTAAGCGCACGACTGCCCACATAGTTGAACACTTAATATTCCGAAAATGTCCTTTACAGCCAAACTATTAGAGGCACAGTGTTCATATTGTCTATGCAGCGTTATTCAGAGACCCTAAGCTATAATATAATAACTTTTTAAGCGTTGGAATGCCCCATGATGTGGAAAACCTAATATTACAGAAAATGTCAGTTACTGACAAACTATCAGAGGCAGAGTGTTCATACTGTATATGCAGCGTTATACAGAGTCCCAAAGCACTACTATAACTACATTTTAAGCGTTCGACTGCCCCATAATGTTGAACACCTAATATTCCAAAAATGTCAATTACAATCAAACTATTAGAGGCACGGAGTTAATATTGTATATGCCGCGTTATACAGAGTCCTAAAGCATTACTATAACAACATATTAGGCGTTGGACTGCCCCATGTAGTTGAACACCTAATATTCCAAAAATGTCCATTACAGGCAAACTATTAGAGGCACAGTGTTCATATTGTATATGCAGCGTTATTCAGAGGCCCAAAGCACTACTATAATCACATTTTAAACGTTCGACTGCCCCATATTGTTGAACACCTAATATTCCAAAAATGTCACTTACAAACAAACTATTAAAGGCACGGAGTTAATATTGTATATGCCGCGTTATACAGGGTCCCAAAGCATTTCTGTAACCACATATTAAGCCTTCGACTGCCCCATATTGTTGAACACCTAATATTCCGAAAATATCCTTTACAGCCAAACTATTAGAGGCACAGTGTTCATATTGTATTTGCAGCGTTATTCAGTCGCCTAATGCACTACTATAACCACATTTTAAGCGTTTGACTGCCCGATATTGTTGAACACCTAATATTCTAATAATGCCAATTGCAGGCAAACAATTAGAGGCACGGAGTTAATATTGTATATGCCGCGATATACAAAGTCCCAAAGCATTACTATAACCACATATTAAGCTTTCGACTGCCCCATATTGTTGAACACCAAATATTCCAAAATTGTTAATTACAGGCAAACTATTAGAGGCACAGTGTTCATATTGTATATGCAGCGTTATTTGGAGGCCCATAGCACTACTAAACCACATATTAAGCGCTCGACTGCCCACATAATTGAACACTTAATATTCCGAAAATGTCCTTTACAGCCAAACTATTAGAGGCACAGTGTTCATATTGTCTATGCAGCGTTATTCATAGACCCAAAGCCATAATATAATAACTTATTAAGCGTTCGACTTCCCCATATTGTTGAACACCAAATATTCCAAAATTGTCAATTACAGGCAAACTATTAAAGGCACGGTGTTAATATTGTATATGCCGCGTTATACAGAGTCCCGAAGCATTTCTATAACCACATATTAAGCGTTTGACTGCCACATGTTGATGAACACCTAATATTCCAAAAATGTAAATTACAGGCAAGCTATTAGAGGCACGGAGTTAATATTGTATATGGCGCGTTATACAGAGTCCTAAAGCATTTCTGTAACCACATATTAAGCGTTCGACTGCCCCATATTGTTGAACACCTAATATTCCGAAAATATCCTTTACAGCCAAACTATTAGAGGCACAGTGTTCATATTGTATATGCAGCGTTATTCAGTGGCCCAATGCACTACTATAACCACATTTTAAGCGTTTGACTGCCCGATATTGTTGAACACCTAATATTCCAAAAATGTCAATTACAAACAAACATTTAGAGGCACAGTGTTCATATTGTATATGCCGCGTTATACAAAGTCCCAAAGCATTACTATAACCACATATTAAGCGTTCGACTGCCCACATAGTTGAACACTTAATATTCCGAAAATGTTCTTTACAGCCAAACTATTAGAGGCACAGTGTTCATATTGTCTATGCAGCGTTATTCAGAGTCCCAAAGCATTTCTATAACCATATATTAAGCGTTCGACTGCCCCATATTGATCAACACCTAATATTCCAAAAATGTCAATTACAGGCAAACTATTAGAGGCACGGAGTTAATATTGTTTATGCCGCGTTATACAGAGTCCTAAAGCATTACTATAACAACATATTAGGCGTTGGACTGCCCCATGTAGTTGAACACCTAATATTCCAAAAATGTCCATTACAGCCAAACTATCAGAGGCACAGTGTTCATACTGCTTATGCAAAGTTATACAGAGTCCCAAAGCAATAATATAATCATATATTAAGCGTTGGACTGCCCCATTTGGATGATCACCTAATAATCCAAAATTGTCAATTACAGACAAACTATTGGAGGCACAGTGTTCATATTGTATATGCAGCGTTATTCAAAGACCCAAAGCACTACAGTAACAAAGTTTTAAGCGTTCGACCGGACCATATTGTTGAACACCTAATATTCCGATAATGTCAATTACAAACAAACAATCAGAGGCACAAAGTTCATATTGTGTATGCAGCGTTATTCAGAGACCCAAAGCCATAATATAATAACTTATTAAGCGTTGGAATGCCCCATGTTGTGGAACACCTAATATTACAAAAAATGTCAGTTACAGACAAACTATCAGAGCCAGAGTGTTCATACTGTATATGCAGCGTTATTCAGAGGCCCATAGCACTACTATTACCACATATTAAGCGCTCGACTGCCCCATATCGTTGAACACCTAATATTCCGAAAATGTCCTTTACAGCCAAACCATTAGAGGCACAGTGTTCATATGGTATATGCCGCGTTATACAAAGTCCCAAGGCATTACTATAACCACATATTAAGCGTTCGACTGCCCCATATTGTTGAACACCAAATATTCCAAAATTGTCAATTACAGGCAAACTATTAGAGGCACAGTGTTCATATTGTATATGCAGCGTTTCAGGTGCCAAAGCATTACTAAAATAACTTATTAAGCGTTGGATTGCCCCATGTGGATGAACACCTAATATTTCAAAAATGTCAATTACAGCCAAACTATCAGAGGCACAAAGTTCATATTGTATATGCAGCGTTACTCAGAGGCCCAAAGCCATAATATAATAACTTATTAAGCGTTGGAATGCCCCATGTTGTGGAACACCTAATATTACAAAAAATGTCAATTACAGACAAGCTATTAGGGGCACAGTGTTCATATTGTATATGCCGCGTTATACAGAGTCCCAAAGCATTTCTATAACCACATATTAAGCGTTCGACTGCCCCATATTGTTGAACACCTAATATTCCAAAATTGTCAATTACAGGCAAACTATTAGAGGCACAGTGATCATATTGTGTATGCAGCGTTATTCGGAGGCCCAAAGTACTATTATAACCACATTTTAAGCGTTCGACTGCCCAATATTGTTGAACACCTAATATTCCATAAATGTCAATTACTAACAAACTATTAGAGGCACAGTGTTCATATTGTATATGCAGCGTTACTTAGAGGCCCAAAGCACTACTATAACCACATTTTAAACGTTCGACTGCCCCATATTGTTGAACACCTAATATTCCAAAAATGTCAATTACAAACAAACTATTAAAGGCACGGAGTTAATATTGTATATGCCGCGTTATACAGGGTCCCAAAGCATTTCTGTAACCACATATTAAGCGTTCGACTGCCCCATATTGTTGAACATCTAATATTCCGAAAATATCCTTTACAGCCAAACTATTAGAGGCACAGTGTTAATATTGTATTTGCAGCGTTATTCAGTCGCCCAATGCACTACTATAACCACATTTTAAGCGTTTGACTGCCCGATATTGTTGAACACCTAATATTCCAAAAATGTCAATTACAAACAAACTTTTAGAGGCACAGTGTTCATATTGTATATGCCACGTTATACAAAGTCCCAAAGCATTACTATAACCACATATTAAGCGTTCGACTGCCCCATATTGTTGAACACCTAATATTCCGAAAATATCCTTTACAGCCAAACTATTAGAGGCACAGTGTTCATATTGTATATGCAGCGTTATTTAGAGGCCCATAGCACTACTATAACCACATATTAAGCGCTCGACTGCCCACATAGTTGAACTTTTAATATTCCGAAAATGTCCTTTACAGCCAAACTATTAGACGCACAGTGTTCATATTGTATATGCCGCGTTATACAAAGTCCCAAAGCATTACTATAACCACATATTAAGCGTTCGACTGCCCCATATTGTTGAACACCTAATATTCCAAAAATGTCAATTACAAACAAACTATTAAAGGCACGGAGTTAATATTGTATATGCCGCGTTATACAGAGTCCCAAAGCATTTCAGTAACCACATATTAAGCGATCGACTGCTCCATATTGTTGAACACCTAATATTCCGAAAATATCCTTTACAGCCAAACTATTAGAGGCACAGTGTTCATATTGTATATGCAGCGTTGTTCAGAGGCCCAAAGCACTACTATAGCCACATATTAAGCGCTCGACTGCCCACATAGTTGAACTCTTAATATTCCGAAAATGTCCTTTACAGCCAAACTATTAGACGCACAGTGTTCATATTGTATATGCCGCGTTATACAAAGTCCCAAAGCATTACTATAACCACATATTAAGCGTTCGACTGCCCCATTTTTTTGAACACCTAATATTCCAAAAATGTCCTTTACAGCCAAACTATTAGGGGCACAGTGTTCATATTGTCTATGCAGCGTTATTCAGAGACCCAAAGCCATAATATATTAACTTATTAAGCGTTGGAATGCCCCATGTTTTGGAACACCTAATATTACAAAAAATGTCAGTTACAGACAAACTATTAGAGGCACAATGTTCATATTGTATATGCAGCGTTATTAAGATGCCAAAGCATTATTATAATCACTTATTAAGCGTTGGACTGCCCCTTTTGTTTGAACACATAATATTCCAAAATTGTCAATTACAGGCAAACTATTAGAGGCACAGTGTTCATATTGTATATGCAGCGTTATTCAGAGGCCCAAAGCACTACTATATCACATTTTAAGCGTTCGACTGCCCCATAATGTTGAACACCTAATATTCCAAAAATGTAAATTACAAACAATTAGAGGTACAGTGTTCATATTGTATATGAAGCGTTATATAGAGGCCCATAGCACTACTATAACCACATATTAAGCGCTCGACTGCCCCATATTGTTGAACACCTAATATTCCGAAAATGACAATTACAAACAAACTATTAGAGGCACAGTGTTCATATTGTATATGCCGCGTTATACAAAGTCCCAAAGCATTACTATAACCACATATTAACCGTTCGACTGCCCCATGTAGTTGAACACAAAATATTCCAAAAATGTCAATTACAGCCAAACTATCAGAGGCACAGTGTTCATACTGTATATGCAGCGTTATACAGAGTCCCAATGCAATAATATAATCATATATTAAGCGTTGGACTGCCCCATTTGGTTGAACACCTAATATTTCAAAATTGTCAATTACAGGCAAACTATTAGAGGCACGGAATTAATATTGTATATGCCGCGTAATACAGAGTCCTAAAGCATTAATATAACCACATATTAGGCGTTGGACTGCCCCATGTAGTTGAACACCTAATATTCCAAAATTGTCAATTACAGGCAAACTATTAGAGGCACAGTGTTTATATTGTATATGCAGCGTTATTCAGAGGCCCAAAGCACTACTATAACCACATTTTAAGCGTTTGACTGCCCCATATTGTTGAACACCTAATATTTCAAAAATGTCAATTACAAACAAACTATTAGAGGCACGAAGTTAATATTGTATATGCCGCGTTATACAGAGTCCTAAAGCAATACTATAACCACATATTAGGCGTTCGACTGCCACATGTTGATGAACACCTAATATTCCAAAAATGTCAATTACAGGCAAGCTATTAGAGGCACGGAGTTAATATTGTATATGCAGCGTTATTTAGAGGCCCATAGCACTACTAAACCACATATTAAGCGCTCGACTGCCCACATAATTGAACACTTAATATTCCGAAAATGTCCTTTACAGCCAAACTATTAGAGGCACAGTGTTCATATTGTATATGCAGCGTTATTCAGTGGCCCAAAGCACTACTATATCCACTTTTTAAGCGTTTGACTGCCCGATATTGTTGAACACCTAATATTCCAAAAATGTCAATTACAAACAAACTATTAAAGGCACGGAGTTAATATTGTATATGGCGCGTTATACAGAGTCCTAAAGCATTTCTGTAACCACATATTAAGCGTTCGACTGCCCCATATTGTTGAACACCTAATATTCCGAAAATATCCTTTACAGCCAAACTATTAGAGGCACAGTGTTCATATTGTATATGCAGCGTTATTCAGTGGCCCAATGCACTACTATAACCACATTTTAAGCGTTTGACTGCCCGATATTGTTGAACACCTAATATTCCAAAAATGTCAATTACAAACAAACATTTAGAGGCACAGTGTTCATATTGTATATGCCGCGTTATACAAAGTCCCAAAGCATTACTATAACCACATATTAAGCGTTCGACTGCCCACATAGTTGAACACTTAATATTCCGAAAATGTTCTTTACAGCCAAACTATTAGAGGCACAGTGTTCATATTGTCTATGCAGCGTTATTCAGAGTCCCAAAGCATTTCTATAACCATATATTAAGCGTTCGACTGCCCCATATTGATCAACACCTAATATTCCAAAAATGTCAATTACAGGCAAACTATTAGAGGCACGGAGTTAATATTGTTTATGCCGCGTTATACAGAGTCCTAAAGCATTACTATAACAACATATTAGGCGTTGGACTGCCCCATGTAGTTGAACACCTAATATTCCAAAAATGTCCATTACAGCCAAACTATCAGAGGCACAGTGTTCATACTGCTTATGCAAAGTTATACAGAGTCCCAAAGCAATAATATAATCATATATTAAGCGTTGGACTGCCCCATTTGGATGATCACCTAATAATCCAAAATTGTCAATTACAGACAAACTATTGGAGGCACAGTGTTCATATTGTATATGCAGCGTTATTCAAAGACCCAAAGCACTACAGTAACAAAGTTTTAAGCGTTCGACCGGACCATATTGTTGAACACCTAATATTCCGATAATGTCAATTACAAACAAACAATCAGAGGCACAAAGTTCATATTGTGTATGCAGCGTTATTCAGAGACCCAAAGCCATAATATAATAACTTATTAAGCGTTGGAATGCCCCATGTTGTGGAACACCTAATATTACAAAAAATGTCAGTTACAGACAAACTATCAGAGCCAGAGTGTTCATACTGTATATGCAGCGTTATTCAGAGGCCCATAGCACTACTATTACCACATATTAAGCGCTCGACTGCCCCATATCGTTGAACACCTAATATTCCGAAAATGTCCTTTACAGCCAAACCATTAGAGGCACAGTGTTCATATGGTATATGCCGCGTTATACAAAGTCCCAAGGCATTACTATAACCACATATTAAGCGTTCGACTGCCCCATATTGTTGAACACCAAATATTCCAAAATTGTCAATTACAGGCAAACTATTAGAGGCACAGTGTTCATATTGTATATGCAGCGTTTCAGGTGCCAAAGCATTACTAAAATAACTTATTAAGCGTTGGATTGCCCCATGTGGATGAACACCTAATATTTCAAAAATGTCAATTACAGCCAAACTATCAGAGGCACAAAGTTCATATTGTATATGCAGCGTTACTCAGAGGCCCAAAGCCATAATATAATAACTTATTAAGCGTTGGAATGCCCCATGTTGTGGAACACCTAATATTACAAAAAATGTCAATTACAGACAAGCTATTAGGGGCACAGTGTTCATATTGTATATGCCGCGTTATACAGAGTCCCAAAGCATTTCTATAACCACATATTAAGCGTTCGACTGCCCCATATTGTTGAACACCTAATATTCCAAAATTGTCAATTACAGGCAAACTATTAGAGGCACAGTGATCATATTGTGTATGCAGCGTTATTCGGAGGCCCAAAGTACTATTATAACCACATTTTAAGCGTTCGACTGCCCAATATTGTTGAACACCTAATATTCCATAAATGTCAATTACTAACAAACTATTAGAGGCACAGTGTTCATATTGTATATGCAGCGTTACTTAGAGGCCCAAAGCACTACTATAACCACATTTTAAACGTTCGACTGCCCCATATTGTTGAACACCTAATATTCCAAAAATGTCAATTACAAACAAACTATTAAAGGCACGGAGTTAATATTGTATATGCCGCGTTATACAGGGTCCCAAAGCATTTCTGTAACCACATATTAAGCGTTCGACTGCCCCATATTGTTGAACATCTAATATTCCGAAAATATCCTTTACAGCCAAACTATTAGAGGCACAGTGTTAATATTGTATTTGCAGCGTTATTCAGTCGCCCAATGCACTACTATAACCACATTTTAAGCGTTTGACTGCCCGATATTGTTGAACACCTAATATTCCAAAAATGTCAATTACAAACAAACTTTTAGAGGCACAGTGTTCATATTGTATATGCCACGTTATACAAAGTCCCAAAGCATTACTATAACCACATATTAAGCGTTCGACTGCCCCATATTGTTGAACACCTAATATTCCGAAAATATCCTTTACAGCCAAACTATTAGAGGCACAGTGTTCATATTGTATATGCAGCGTTATTTAGAGGCCCATAGCACTACTATAACCACATATTAAGCGCTCGACTGCCCACATAGTTGAACTTTTAATATTCCGAAAATGTCCTTTACAGCCAAACTATTAGACGCACAGTGTTCATATTGTATATGCCGCGTTATACAAAGTCCCAAAGCATTACTATAACCACATATTAAGCGTTCGACTGCCCCATATTGTTGAACACCTAATATTCCAAAAATGTCAATTACAAACAAACTATTAAAGGCACGGAGTTAATATTGTATATGCCGCGTTATACAGAGTCCCAAAGCATTTCAGTAACCACATATTAAGCGATCGACTGCTCCATATTGTTGAACACCTAATATTCCGAAAATATCCTTTACAGCCAAACTATTAGAGGCACAGTGTTCATATTGTATATGCAGCGTTGTTCAGAGGCCCAAAGCACTACTATAGCCACATATTAAGCGCTCGACTGCCCACATAGTTGAACTCTTAATATTCCGAAAATGTCCTTTACAGCCAAACTATTAGACGCACAGTGTTCATATTGTATATGCCGCGTTATACAAAGTCCCAAAGCATTACTATAACCACATATTAAGCGTTCGACTGCCCCATATTGTTGAACACCTAATATTCCAAAAATGTCCTTTACAGCCAAACTATTAGGGGCACAGTGTTCATATTGTCTATGCAGCGTTATTCAGAGACCCAAAGCCATAATATATTAACTTATTAAGCGTTGGAATGCCCCATGTTTTGGAACACCTAATATTACAAAAAATGTCAGTTACAGACAAACTATTAGAGGCACAATGTTCATATTGTATATGCAGCGTTATTAAGATGCCAAAGCATTAATATAATCACTTATTAAGCGTTGGACTGCCCCTTTTGTTTGAACACATAATATTCCAAAATTGTCAATTACAGGCAAACTATTAGAGGCACAGTGTTCATATTGTATATGCAGCGTTATTCAGAGGCCCAAAGCACTACTATATCACATTTTAAGCGTTCGACTGCCCCATAATGTTGAACACCTAATATTCCAAAAATGTAAATTACAAACAATTAGAGGTACAGTGTTCATATTGTATATGAAGCGTTATATAGAGGCCCATAGCACTACTATAACCACATATTAAGCGCTCGACTGCCCCATATTGTTGAACACCTAATATTCCGAAAATGACAATTACAAACAAACTATTAGAGGCACAGTGTTCATATTGTATATGCCGCGTTATACAAAGTCCCAAAGCATTACTATAACCACATATTAACCGTTCGACTGCCCCATGTAGTTGAACACAAAATATTCCAAAAATGTCAATTACAGCCAAACTATCAGAGGCACAGTGTTCATACTGTATATGCAGCGTTATACAGAGTCCCAATGCAATAATATAATCATATATTAAGCGTTGGACTGCCCCATTTGGTTGAACACCTAATATTTCAAAATTGTCAATTACAGGCAAACTATTAGAGGCACGGAATTAATATTGTATATGCCGCGTAATACAGAGTCCTAAAGCATTAATATAACCACATATTAGGCGTTGGACTGCCCCATGTAGTTGAACACCTAATATTCCAAAATTGTCAATTACAGGCAAACTATTAGAGGCACAGTGTTTATATTGTATATGCAGCGTTATTCAGAGGCCCAAAGCACTACTATAACCACATTTTAAGCGTTTGACTGCCCCATATTGTTGAACACCTAATATTTCAAAAATGTCAATTACAAACAAACTATTAGAGGCACGAAGTTAATATTGTATATGCCGCGTTATACAGAGTCCTAAAGCAATACTATAACCACATATTAGGCGTTCGACTGCCACATGTTGATGAACACCTAATATTCCAAAAATGTCAATTACAGGCAAGCTATTAGAGGCACGGAGTTAATATTGTATATGCAGCGTTATTTAGAGGCCCATAGCACTACTAAACCACATATTAAGCGCTCGACTGCCCACATAATTGAACACTTAATATTCCGAAAATGTCCTTTACAGCCAAACTATTAGAGGCACAGTGTTCATATTGTATATGCAGCGTTATTCAGTGGCCCAAAGCACTACTATATCCACTTTTTAAGCGTTTGACTGCCCGATATTGTTGAACACCTAATATTCCAAAAATGTCAATTACAAACAAACTATTAAAGGCACGGAGTTAATATTGTATATGCCGCGTTATACAGAGTCCCAAAGCATTTCTGTAACCACATATTAAGCGATCGACTGCTCCATATTGTTGAACACCTAATATTCCGAAAATATCCTTTTCAGCCAAACTATTAGAGGCACAGTGTTCATATTGTATATGCAGCGTTATTTTGAGGCCCATAGCACTACTATAACCACATATTAAGCGCTCGACTGCCCACATAGTTGAACTCTTAATATTCCGAAAATGTCCTTTACAGCCAAACTATTAGACGCACAGTGTTCATATTGTATATGCCGCGTTATACAAAGTCCCAAAGCATTCCTATAACCACATATTAAGCGTTCGACTGCCCCATATTGTTGAACACCAAATATTCCAAAATTGTCAATTACAGGCAAACTATTAGAGGCACAGTGTTCATATTGTATATGCAGCGTTATTTAGAGGCCCATAGCACTACTATAACCACATATTAAGCGCTCGACTGCCCCATATCGTTGAACACCTAATATTCCGAAAATGTCCTTTACAGCCAAACTATTAGAGGCACAGTGTTCATATGGTATATGCCGCGTTATACAAAGTCCCAAGGCATTACTATAACCACATATTAAGCGTTCGACTGCCCCATATTATTGAACACCAAATATTCCAAAATTGTCAATTTTAGGCAAACTATTAGAGGCACAGTGTTCATATTGTATATGCAGCGTTTCAGGTGCCAAAGCATTACTAAAATAACTTATTAAGCGTTGGATTGCCCCATGTGGATGAACACCTAATATTTCAAAAATGTCAATTACAGCCAAACTATCAGAGGCACAAAGTTCATATTGTATATGCAGCGTTATTCAGAGGCCCAAAGCCATAATATAATAACTTATTAAGCGTTGGAATGCCCCATGTTGTGGAACACCTAATATTACAAAAAATGTCAATTACAGACAAGCTATTAGGGGCACAGTGTTCATATTGTATATGCCGCGTTATACAGAGTCCCAAAACATTTCTATAACCACATATTAAGCGTTCGACTGCCCCATATTGTTGAACACCTAATATTCCAAAATTGTCAATTACAGGCAAACTATTAGAGGCACAGTGATCATATTGTATATGCAGCGTTATTCGGAGGCCCAAAGTACTATTATATCCACATTTTAAGCGTTCGACTGCCCAATATTGTTGAACACCTAATATTCCATAAATGTCAATTACTAACAAACTATTAGAGGCACAGTGTTCATATTGTATATGCAGCGTTATTTAGAGGCCCAAAGCACTACTATAACCACATTTTAAACGTTCGACTGCCCCATATTGTTGAACACCTAATATTCCAAAAATGTCAATTACAAACAAACTATTAAAGGCACGGAGTTAATATTGTATATGCCGCGTTATACAGGGTCCCAAAGCATTTCTGTAACCACATATTAAGCGTTCGACTGCCCCATATTGTTGAACACCTAATATTCCAAAAATGTCCTTTACAGCCAAACTATTAGGGGCACAGTGTTCATATTGTCTATGCAGCGTTATTCAGAGACCCAAAGCCATAATATATTAACTTATTAAGCGTTAGAATGCCCCATGTTTTGGAACACCTAATATTACAAAAAATGTCAGTTACAGACAAACTATTAGAGGCACAATGTTCATATTGTATATGCAGCGTTATTAAGATGCCAAAGCAATAATATAATCACTTATTAAGCGTTGGACTGCCCATGTGGTTGAACACCTAATATTACAAAAATGTCCTTTACAGCCAAACTATTAGGGGCACAGTGTTCATATTGTCAATGCAGCGTTATTCAGAGACCCAAAGCCATAATATATTAACTTATTAAGCGTTGGAATGCCCCATGTTTTGGAACACCTAATATTACAAAAAATGTCAGTTACAGACAAACTATTAGAGGCACAATGTTCATATTGTATATGCAGCGTTATTAAGATGCCAAAGCATTAATATAATCACTTATTAAGCGTTGGACTGCCCCTTTTGTTTGAACACATAATATTCCAAAATTGTCAATTACAGGCAAACTATTAGAGGCACAGTGTTCATATTGTATATGCAGCGTTATTCAGAGGCCCAAAGCACTACTATATCACATTTTAAGCGTTCGACTGCCCCATAATGTTGAACACCTAATATTCCAAAAATGTAAATTACAAACAATTAGAGGTACAGTGTTCATATTGTATATGAAGCGTTATATAGAGGCCCATAGCACTACTATAACCACATATTAAGCGCTCGACTGCCCCATATTGTTGAACACCTAATATTCCGAAAATGACAATTACAAACAAACTATTAGAGGCACAGTGTTCATATTGTATATGCCGCGTTATACAAAGTCCCAAAGCATTACTATAACCACATATTAACCGTTCGACTGCCCCATGTAGTTGAACACATAATATTCCAAAAATGTCAATTACAGCCAAACTATCAGAGGCACAGTGTTCATACTGTATATGCAGCGTTATACAGAGTCCCAATGCAATAATATAATCATATATTAAGCGTTGGACTGCCCCATTTGGTTGAACACCTAATATTTCAAAATTGTCAATTACAGGCAAACTATTAGAGGCACGGAATTAATATTGTATATGCCGCGTAATACAGAGTCCTAAAGCATTAATATAACCACATATTAGGCGTTGGACTGCCCCATGTAGTTGAACACCTAATATTCCAAAATTGTCAATTACAGGCAAACTATTAGAGGCACAGTGTTTATATTGTATATGCAGCGTTATTCAGAGGCCCAAAGCACTACTATAACCACATTTTAAGCGTTTGACTGCCCCATATTGTTGAACACCTAATATTTCAAAAATGTCAATTACAAACAAACTATTAGAGGCACGAAGTTAATATTGTATATGCCGCGTTATACAGAGTCCTAAAGCAATACTATAACCACATATTAGGCGTTCGACTGCCACATGTTGATGAACACCTAATATTCCAAAAATGTCAATTACAGGCAAGCTATTAGAGGCACGGAGTTAATATTGTATATGCAGCGTTATTTAGAGGCCCATAGCACTACTAAACCACATATTAAGCGCTCGACTGCCCACATAATTGAACACTTAATATTCCGAAAATGTCCTTTACAGCCAAACTATTAGAGGCACAGTGTTCATATTGTATATGCAGCGTTATTCAGTGGCCCAAAGCACTACTATATCCACTTTTTAAGCGTTTGACTGCCCGATATTGTTGAACACCTAATATTCCAAAAATGTCAATTACAAACAAACTATTAAAGGCACGGAGTTAATATTGTATATGCCGCGTTATACAGAGTCCCAAAGCATTTCTGTAACCACATATTAAGCGATCGACTGCTCCATATTGTTGAACACCTAATATTCCGAAAATATCCTTTACAGCCAAACTATTAGAGGCACAGTGTTCATATTGTATATGCAGCGTTTCAGGTGCCAAAGCATTAATATAATAACTTATTAAGCGTTGGATTGCCCCATGTAAATGAACACCTAATATTTCAAAAATGTCAATTACAGCCAAACTATCAGAGGCACAAAGTTCATATTGTATATGCAGCGTTATTCAGTGGCCCAATGCACTACTATAACCACATTTTAAGCGTTTGACTGCCCTATATTGTTGAACACCTAATATTCCAAAAATGTCAATTACAAACAAACATTTAGAGGCACAGTGTTCATATTGTATATGCCGCGTTATACAGAGTCCCAAAGCATTTCTATAACCACATATTAAACGTTCGACTGCCCCATATTGTTGAACACCTAATATTCCAAAATTGTCAATTACAGGCAAACTATTAGAGGCACAGTGATCATATTGTATATGCAGCGTTATTCGGAGGCCCAAAGCACTACTATAACCACATTTTAAAGGTTCGACTGCCCCATATTGTTGAACACCTAATATTCCAAAAATGTCAATTACAAACAAACTATTAAAGGCACGGAGTTAATATTGTATATGCCGCGTTATACAGGGTCCCAAAGCATTTCTGTAACCACATATTAAGCGCTCGACTGCCCCATATCGTTGAACACCTAATATTCCGAAAATGTCCTTTACAGCCAAACTATTAGAGGCACAGTGTTCATATGGTATATGCCGCGTTATACAAAGTCCCAAGGCATTACTATAACCACATATTAAGCGTTCGACTGCCCCATATTGTTGAACACCAAATATTCCAAAATTGTCAATTACAGGCAAACTATTAGAGGCACAGTGTTCATATTGTATATGCAGCGTTTCAGGTGCCAAAGCATTACTAAAATAACTTATTAAGCGTTGGATTGCCCCATGTGGATGAACACCTAATATTCCAAAATTGTCAATTACAGCCAAACTATCAGAGGCACAAAGTTCATATTGTATATGCAGCGTTACTCAGAGGCCCAAAGCCATAATATAATAACTTATTAAGCGTTGGAATGCCCCATGTTGTGGAACACCTAATATTACAAAAAATGTCAATTACAGACAAGCTATTAGGGGCACAGTGTTCATATTGTATATGCCGCGTTATACAGAGTCCCAAAGCATTTCTATAACCACATATTAAGCGTTCGACTGCCCCATATTGTTGAACACCTAATATTTCAAAATTGTCAATTACAGGCAAACTATTAGAGGCACAGTGATCATATTGTATATGCAGCGTTATTCGGAGGCCCAAAGTACTATTATAACCACATTTTAAGCGTTCGACTGCCCAATATTGTTGAACACCTAATATTCCATAAATGTCAATTACTAACAAACTATTAGAGGCACAGTGTTCATATTGTATATGCAGCGTTATTTAGAGGCCCAAAGCACTACTATAACCACATTTTAAACGTTCGACTGCCCCATATTGTTGAACACCTAATATTCCAAAAATGTCAATTACAAACAAACTATTAAAGGCACGGAGTTAATATTGTATATGCCGCGTTATACAGGGTCCCAAAGCATTTCTGTAACCACATATTAAGCGTTCGACTGCCCCATATTGTTGAACATCTAATATTCCGAAAATATCCTTTACAGCCAAACTATTAGAGGCACAGTGTTAATATTGTATTTGCAGCGTTATTCAGTCGCCCAATGCACTACTATAACCACATTTTAAGCGTTTGACTGCCCGATATTGTTGAACACCTAATATTCCAAAAATGTCAATTACAAACTAACTTTTAGAGGCACAGTGTTCATATTGTATATGCCACGTTATACAAAGTCCCAAAGCATTACTATAACCACATATTAAGCGTTCGACTGCCCCATATTGTTGAACACCTAATATTCCGAAAATATCCTTTACAGCCAAACTATTAGAGGCACAGTGTTCATATTGTATATGCAGCGTTATTTAGAGGCCCATAGCACTACTATAACCACATATTAAGCGCTCGACTGCCCACATAGTTGAACTCTTAATATTCCGAAAATGTCCTTTACAGCCAAACTATTAGACGCACAGTGTTCATATTGTATATGCCGCGTTATACAAAGTCCCAAAGCATTACTATAACCACATATTAAGCGTTCGACTGCCCCATATTGTTGAACACCTAATATTCCAAAAATGTCAATTACAAACAAACTATTAAAGGCACGGAGTTAATATTGTATATGCCGCGTTATACAGAGTCCCAAAGCATTTCAGTAACCACATATTAAGCGATCGACTGCTCCATATTGTTGAACACCTAATATTCCGAAAATATCCTTTACAGCCAAACTATTAGAGGCACAGTGTTCATATTGTATATGCAGCGTTGTTCAGAGGCCCAAAGCACTACTATAGCCACATATTAAGCGCTCGACTGCCCACATAGTTGAACTCTTAATATTCCGAAAATGTCCTTTACAGCCAAACTATTAGACGCACAGTGTTCATATTGTATATGCCGCGTTATACAAAGTCCCAAAGCATTACTATAACCACATATTAAGCGTTCGACTGCCCCATATTGTTGAACACCTAATATTCCAAAAATGTCCTTTACAGCCAAACTATTAGGGGCACAGTGTTCATATTGTCTATGCAGCGTTATTCAGAGACCCAAAGCCATAATATATTAACTTATTAAGCGTTAGAATGCCCCATGTTTTGGAACACCTAATATTACAAAAAATGTCAGTTACAGACAAACTATTAGAGGCACAATGTTCATATTGTATATGCAGCGTTATTAAGATGCCAAAGCAATAATATAATCACTTATTAAGCGTTGGACTGCCCATGTGGTTGAACACCTAATATTACAAAAATGTCCTTTACAGCCAAACTATTAGGGGCACAGTGTTCATATTGTCAATGCAGCGTTATTCAGAGACCCAAAGCCATAATATATTAACTTATTAAGCGTTGGAATGCCCCATGTTTTGGAACACCTAATATTACAAAAAATGTCAGTTACAGACAAACTATTAGAGGCACAATGTTCATATTGTATATGCAGCGTTATTAAGATGCCAAAGCATTAATATAATCACTTATTAAGCGTTGGACTGCCCCTTTTGTTTGAACACATAATATTCCAAAATTGTCAATTACAGGCAAACTATTAGAGGCACAGTGTTCATATTGTATATGCAGCGTTATTCAGAGGCCCAAAGCACTACTATATCACATTTTAAGCGTTCGACTGCAACATAATGTTGAATACCTAATATTCCAAAAATGTAAATTACAAACAATTAGAAGTACAGTGTTCATATTGTATATGAAGCGTTATATAGAGGCCCATAGCACTACTATAACCACATATTAAGCGCTCGACTGCCCCATATTGTTGAACACCTAATATTCCGAAAATGACAATTACAAACAAACTATTAGAGACACAGTGTTCATATTGTATATGCCGCGTTATACAAAGTCCCAAAGCATTACTATAACCACATATTAACCGTTCGACTGCCCCATGTAGTTGAACACATAATATTCCAAAAATGTCAATTACAGCCAAACTATCAGAGGCACAGTGTTCATACTGTATATGCAGCGTTATACAGAGTCCCAATGCAATAATATAATCATATATTAAGCGTTGGACTGCCCCATTTGGTTGAACACCTAATATTTCAAAATTGTCAATTACAGGCAAACTATTAGAGGCACGGAATTAATATTGTATATGCCGCGTAATACAGAGTCCTAAAGCATTAATATAACCACATATTAGGCGTTGGACTGCCCCATGTAGTTGAACACCTAATATTCCAAAATTGTCAATTACAGGCAAACTATTAGAGGCACAGTGTTTATATTGTATATGCAGCGTTATTCAGAGGCCCAAAGCACTACTATAACCACATTTTAAGCGTTTGACTGCCCCATATTGTTGAACACCTAATATTTCAAAAATGTCAATTACAAACAAACTATTAGAGGCACGAAGTTAATATTGTATATGCCGCGTTATACAGAGTCCTAAAGCAATACTATAACCACATATTAGGCGTTCGACTGCCACATGTTGATGAACACCTAATATTCCAAAAATGTCAATTACAGGCAAGCTATTAGAGGCACGGAGTTAATAATGTATATGCAGCGTTATTTAGAGGCCCATAGCACTACTAAACCACATATTAAGCGCTCGACTGCCCACATAATTGAACACTTAATATTCCGAAAATGTCCTTTACAGCCAAACTATTAGAGGCACAGGGTTCATATTGTATATGCAGCGTTATTCAGTGGCTCAAAGCACTACTATATCCACTTTTTAAGCGTTTGACTGCCCGATATTGTTGAACACCTAATATTCCAAAAATGTCAATTACAAACAAACTATTAAAGGCACGGAGTTAATATTGTATATGCCGCGTTATACAGAGTCCCAAAGCATTTCTGTAACCACATATTAAGCGATCGACTGCTCCATATTGTTGAACACCTAATATTCCGAAAATATCCTTTACAGCCAAACTATTAGAGGCACAGTGTTCATATTGTATATGCAGCGTTTCAGGTGCTAAAGCATTAATATAATAACTTATTAAGCGTTGGATTGCCCAATGTGGATGAACACCTAATATTTCAAAAATGTCAATTACAGCCAAACTATCAGAGGCACAGTGTTCATACTGCTTATGCAAAGTTATACAGAGTCCCAAAGCAATAATATAATCATATATTAAGCGTTGGACTGCCCCATTTGGATGATCACCTAATAATCCAAAATTGTCAATTACAGACAAACTATTGGAGGCACAGTGTTCATATTGTATATGCAGCGTTATTCAAAGGCCCAAAGCACTACTATAACAAAGTTTTAAGCGTTCGACTGGATCATATTGTTGAACACCTAATATTCCGATAATGTCAATTACACACAAACAATCAGAGGCACAAAGTTCATATTGTGTATGCAGCGTTATTCAGAGACCCAAAGCCATAATATAATAACTTATTAAGCGTTGGAATGCCCCATGTTGTGGAACACCTAATATTACAAAAAATGTCAGTTACAGACAAACTATCAGAGGCAGAGTGTTCATACTGTATATGCAGCGTTATACAGAGTCCCAATGCATTAATATAATCATATATTAAGCGTTGGACTGCCCCATTTGGTTGAACACCTAATATTCCAAAAATGTCAATTACAGCCAAACTATCAGAGGCACAAAGTTCATATTGTGTATGCAGCGTTATTCAATAGCCCAAAGCATTAATATTATCACTTATTAAGCGTTAAACTGCCCTATTTGTTGAACACCTAATATTCTAATAATGTCAATTGCAGGCAAACAATTAGAGGACCGGAGTTAATATTGTATATGCCGCGTTATACAGAGTCCCAAAGCATTACTATAACCACATTTTAAACGTTCGACTGCCCCATATTGTTGAACACCTAATATTCCAAAAATGTCAATTACAAACAAACTATTAAAGGTACGGAGTTAATATTGTATATGCCGCGTTATACAGGGTCCCAAAGCATTTCTGTAACCACATATTAAGCGTTCAACTGCCCCATATTGTTGAACACCTAATATTCCGAAAATATCCTTTACAGCCAAACTATTCGAGGCACAGTGTTTATATTGTATTTGCAGCGTTATTCAGTCGCCTAATGCACTACTATAACCACATTTTAAGCGTTTGACTGCCCGATATTGTTGAACACCTAATATTCTAATAATGTCAATTGCAGGCAAACAATTAGAGGCACGGAGTTAATATTGTATATGCCGCGATATACAAAGTCCCAAAGCATTACTATAACCACATATTAAGCGTTCGACTGCCCCATATTGTTGAACACCAAATATTCCAAAATTGTTAATTACAGGCAAACTATTAGAGGCACAGTGTTCATATTGTATATGCAGCGTTATTTAGAGGCCCATAGCACTACTAAACCACATATTAAGCGCTCGACTGCCCACATAATTGAACACTTAATATTCCGAAAATGTCCTTTACAGCCAAACTATTAGAGGCACAGTGTTCATATTGTCTATGCAGCGTTATTCAGAGACCCAAAGCCATAATATAATAACTTATTAAGCGTTCGACTTCCCCATATTGTTGAACACCAAATATTCCAAAATTGTCAATTACAGGCAAACTATTAAAGGCACGGTGTTAATATTGAATATGCCTCGTTATACAGAGTCCCGAAGCATTTCTATAACCACATATTAAGTGTATTAATTTGACTGCCCCATATTGATGAACACCAAATATTCCAAAATTGTCAATTACAGGCAAACTATTAGAGGCACAGTGTTCATATTGTATATGCAGCGTTATTTAGAGGCCCATAGCACTACTATAACCACATATTAAGCGCTCGACTGCCCACATAGTTGAACACTTAATATTCCGAAAATGTCCTTTACAGCCAAACTATTAGAGGCACAGTGTTCATATTGTATATGCAGCGTTATTCAGAGGCCCAAAGCACTACTATAACCACATTTTAAGCGTTCGACTGCCCCATATTGTTGAACACCTAATATTCCGAAAATGACAATTACAAACAAACTATTAGAGGCACAGTGTTCATATTGTATATGCCGCGTTATACAAAGTCCCAAAGCATTACTATAACCACATATTAACCGTTCGACTGCCCCATGTAGTTGAACATATAATATTCCAAAAATGTCAATTACAGCCAAACTATTAGGGGCACAGTGTTCATATTGTCTATGCAGCGTTATTCAGAGGCCCAAAGCACTACTATAACCACATTTTAAGCGTTCGACTGCCCCATATTGTTGAACACCTAATATTCCGAAAATGACAATTACAAACAAACTATTAGAGGCACAGTGTTCATATTGTATATGCCGCGTTATACAAAGTCCCGAAGCATTACTATAACCACATATTAACCGTTCGACTGCCCCATGTAGTTGAACACATAATATTCCAAAAATGTCAATTACAGCCAAACTATCAGAGGCACAGTGTTCATACTGTATAAGCAGCGTTATACAGAGTCCCAATGCAATAATATAATCATATATTAAGCGTTGGACTGCCCCATTTGGTTGAACACCTAATATTCCAAAATTGTCAATTACAGGCAAACTATTAGAGGCACGGAATTAATATTGTATATGCCGCGTAATACAGAGTCCTAAAGCATTAATATAACCACATATTAGGCGTTGGACTGCCCCATGTAGTTGAACACCTAATATTCCAAAATTGTCAATTACAGGCAAACTATTAGAGGCACAGTGTTCATATTGTATATGCAGCGTTATTTAGAGGCCCATAGCACTACTATAACCACATATTAAGCGCTCGACTGCCCACATAGTTGAACACTTAATATTCCGAAAATGTCCTTTACAGCCAAACTATTAGAGGCACAGTGTTCATATTGTATATGCAGCGTTATTTGGAGGCCCATAGCACTACTATAACCACATATTAAGCGCTCGACTGCCCACATAGTTGAACACTTAATATTCCGAAAATGTCCTTTACAGCCAAACTATTAGAGGCACAATGTTCATATTGTATATGCAGCGTTATTCAGATGCCAAGGCAATAATATAATCACTTATTAAGCGTTGGACTGCCCATGTGGTTGAACACCTAATATTTCAAAAATGTCCTTTACAGCCAAACTATTAGGGGCACAGTGTTCATATTTTCTATGCAGCGTTATTCAGAGGCCCAAAGCCATAATATATTAACTTATTAAGCGTTGGAATGCCCCATGTTTTGGAACACCTAATATTACAAAAAATGTCAGTTACAGACAAACTATTAGAGGCACAATGTTCATATTGTATATGCAGCGTTATTAAGATGCCAAAGCATTAATATAATCACTTATTAAGCGTTGGACTGCCCCTTTTGTTTGAACACATAATATTCCAAAATTGTCAATTACAGGCAAACTATTAGAGGCACAGTGTTCATATTGTATATGCCGCGTTATACAAAGTCCCAAAGCATTACTATAACCACATATTAGCCGTTCGACTGCCCCATGTAGTTGAACACATAATATTCCAAAAATGTCAATTACAGCCAAACTATCAGAGGCACAGTGTTCTTACTGTATATGCAGCGTTATACAGAGTCCCAATGCAATAATATAATCATATATTAAGCGTTGGACTGCCCCATTTGGTTGAACACTTAATATTCCAAAATTGTCAATTACAGGCAAACTATTAGAGGCACGGAATTAATATTGTATATGCCGCGTAATACAGAGTCCTAAAGCATTAATATAACCACATATTAGGCGTTGGACTGCCCCATGTAGTTGAACACCTAATATTCCAAAATTGTCAATTACAGGCAAACTATTAGAGGCACAATGTTTATATTGTATATGCAGCGTTATTCAGAGGCCCAAAGCACTACTATAACCACATTTTAAGCGTTTGACTGCCGCATATTGTTAAACACCTAATATTTCAAAAATGTCAATTACAAACAAACTATTAGAGGCACGAAGTTAATATTGTATATGCCGCGTTATACAGAGTCCTAAAGCAATACTATAACCACATATTAGGCGTTCGACTGCCACATGTTGATGAACACCTAATATTCCAAAAATGTCAATTACAGGCAAGCTATTAGAGGCACGGAGTTAATATTGTATATGCCGCGATATACAGAGTCCTAAAGCATTTTGTAACGACATATTAAGCGTTCGACTGCCCCATATTGTTGAACACCTAATATTCCGAAAATATCCTTTACAGCCAAACTATTAGAGGCACAGTGTTCATATTGTATATGCAGCGTTATACAGAGGCCCAAAGCACTACTATAACCACATTTTAAGCGTTTGACTGCCCGATATTGTTGAACACCTGATATTCCAAAAATGTCAATTACAAACAAACAATTAGAGGCACAGTGTTCATATTGTATATGCCGCGATATGCAAAGTCCCAAAGCATTACTATAACCACATATTAAGCGTTCGACTGCCCCATATTGTTGAACACCAAATATTCCAAAATTGTCAATTACAGGCAAACTATTAGAGGCACAGTGTTCATATTGTCTATGCAGCGTTATTCAGAGACCCAAAGCCATAATATAATAACTTATTAAGCGTTGGAATGCCCCATGTTGTGGAACACCTAATATTACAAAAAATGTCAGTTACAGACAAACTATCAGAGGCAGAGTGTTCATACTGTATATGCAGCGTTATACAGAGTCCCAATGCATTAATATAATCATATATTAAGCGTTGGACTGCCCCATTTGGTTGAACACTTAATATTCCAAAAATGTCAATTACAGCCAAACTATCAGAGGCACAAAGTTCATATTGTGTATGCAGCGTTATTCAATAGCCCAAAGCATTAATATTATCACTTATTAAGCGTTAAACTGCCCTATTTGTTGAACACCTAATATTCTAATAATGTCAATTGCAGGCAAACAATTAGAGGACCGGAGTTAATATTGTATATGCCGCGTTATACAGAGTCCCAAAGCATTACTATAACCACATATTAAGCGTTCGACTGCCCCATATTGTTAAACACCTAATATTCAAAATTGTCAATTACAGGCAAACTATTAGAGGCACAGTGTTCATATTGTATATGCAGCGTTATTTAGAGGCCCAAAGCCATAATATAATAACTTATTAAGCGTTGGAATGCACCATGTGGTGGAACCCCTAATATTAAAAAAAATGTCAGTTACAGACAAGCTACTGGAGGCACAATGTTCATATTGTATATGCAGCGTTATTCAGAGGCCCATAGCACTACTATAACCACATTTTAAGCGTTCGACTGCCCCATACTGTTGAACACCTTATATTCCAAAAATGTCAATTACAAACAAACTCTTAGGGGCACGGAGTTAATATTGTATATGCCGCGTTTTTCAGAGTCCCAAAGCATTTCTATAACTACATATTAAGCGTTCGACTGCCCCATATTGATAAACACCTAATATTCCAAATATGTCCATTACAGCCAAACTATCAGAGGCACAGTGTTCATATAGTATATGCAGCGTTATTCAGAGGCCCAAAGCACTACTATAACCACATTTTAAACGTTCGACTGCCCCATATTGTTGAACACCTAATATTCCAAAAATGTCAATTACAAACAAACTATTAAAGGTACGGAGTTAATATTGTATATGCCGCGTTATACAGGGTCCCAAAGCATTTCTGTAACCACATATTAAGCGTTCAACTGCCCCATATTGTTGAACACCTAATATTCCGAAAATATCCTTTACAGCCAAACTATTCGAGGCACAGTGTTTATATTGTATTTGCAGCGTTATTCAGTCGCCTAATGCACTACTATAACCACATTTTAAGCGTTTGACTGCCCGATATTGTTGAACACCTAATATTCTAATAATGTCAATTGCAGGCAAACAATTAGAGGCACGGAGTTAATATTGTATATGCCGCGATATACAAAGTCCCAAAGCATTACTATAACCACATATTAAGCGTTCGACTGCCCCATATTGTTGAACACCAAATATTCCAAAATTGTTAATTACAGGCAAACTATTAGAGGCACAGTGTTCATATTGTATATGCAGCGTTATTTAGAGGCCCATAGCACTACTAAACCACATATTAAGCGCTCGACTGCCCACATAATTGAACACTTAATATTCCGAAAATGTCCTTTACAGCCAAACTATTAGAGGCACAGTGTTCATATTGTCTATGCAGCGTTATTCAGAGACCCAAAGCCATAATATAATAACTTATTAAGCGTTCGACTTCCCCATATTGTTGAACACCAAATATTCCAAAATTGTCAATTACAGGCAAACTATTAAAGGCACGGTGTTAATATTGAATATGCCTCGTTATACAGAGTCCCGAAGCATTTCTATAACCACATATTAAGTGTATTAATTTGACTGCCCCATATTGATGAACACCAAATATTCCAAAATTGTCAATTACAGGCAAACTATTAGAGGCACAGTGTTCATATTGTATATGCAGCGTTATTTAGAGGCCCATAGCACTACTATAACCACATATTAAGCGCTCGACTGCCCACATAGTTGAACACTTAATATTCCGAAAATGTCCTTTACAGCCAAACTATTAGAGGCACAGTGTTCATATTGTATATGCAGCGTTATTCAGAGGCCCAAAGCACTACTATAACCACATTTTAAGCGTTCGACTGCCCCATATTGTTGAACACCTAATATTCCGAAAATGACAATTACAAACAAACTATTAGAGGCACAGTGTTCATATTGTATATGCCGCGTTATACAAAGTCCCAAAGCATTACTATAACCACATATTAACCGTTCGACTGCCCCATGTAGTTGAACACATAATATTCCAAAAATGTCAATTACAGCCAAACTATTAGGGGCACAGTGTTCATATTGTGTATGCAGCGTTATTCAGAGGCCCAAAGCACTACTATAACCACATTTTAAGCGTTCGACTGCCCCATATTGTTGAACACCTAATATTCCGAAAATGACAATTACAAACAAACTATTAGAGGCACAGTGTTCATATTGTATATGCCGCGTTATACAAAGTCCCGAAGCATTACTATAACCACATATTAACCGTTCGACTGCCCCATGTAGTTGAACACATAATATTCCAAAAATGTCAATTACAGCCAAACTATCAGAGGCACAGTGTTCATACTGTATAAGCAGCGTTATACAGAGTCCCAATGCAATAATATAATCATATATTAAGCGTTGGACTGCCCCATTTGGTTGAACACCTAATATTCCAAAATTGTCAATTACAGGCAAACTATTAGAGGCACGGAATTAATATTGTATATGCCGCGTAATACAGAGTCCTAAAGCATTAATATAACCACATATTAGGCGTTGGACTGCCCCATGTAGTTGAACACCTAATATTCCAAAATTGTCAATTACAGGCAAACTATTAGAGGCACAGTGTTCATATTGTATATGCAGCGTTATTTAGAGGCCCATAGCACTACTATAACCACATATTAAGCGCTCGACTGCCCACATAGTTGAACACTTAATATTCCGAAAATGTCCTTTACAGCCAAACTATTAGAGGCACAGTGTTCATATTGTATATGCAGCGTTATTTGGAGGCCCATAGCACTACTATAACCACATATTAAGCGCTCGACTGCCCACATAGTTGAACACTTAATATTCCGAAAATGTCCTTTACAGCCAAACTATTAGAGGCACAATGTTCATATTGTATATGCAGCGTTATTCAGATGCCAAGGCAATAATATAATCACTTATTAAGCGTTGGACTGCCCATGTGGTTGAACACCTAATATTTCAAAAATGTCCTTTACAGCCAAACTATTAGGGGCACAGTGTTCATATTTTCTATGCAGCGTTATTCAGAGGCCCAAAGCCATAATATATTAACTTATTAAGCGTTGGAATGCCCCATGTTTTGGAACACCTAATATTACAAAAAATGTCAGTTACAGACAAACTATTAGAGGCACAATGTTCATATTGTATATGCAGCGTTATTAAGATGCCAAAGCATTAATATAATCACTTATTAAGCGTTGGACTGCCCCTTTTGTTTGAACACGTAATATTCCAAAATTGTCAATTACAGGCAAACTATTAGAGGCACAGTGTTCATATTGTATATGCCGCGTTATACAAAGTCCCAAAGCATTACTATAACCACATATTAGCCGTTCGACTGCCCCATGTAGTTGAACACATAATATTCCAAAAATGTCAATTACAGCCAAACTATCAGAGGCACAGTGTTCTTACTGTATATGCAGCGTTATACAGAGTCCCAATGCAATAATATAATCATATATTAAGCGTTGGACTGCCCCATTTGGTTGAACACTTAATATTCCAAAATTGTCAATTACAGGCAAACTATTAGAGGCACGGAATTAATATTGTATATGCCGCGTAATACAGAGTCCTAAAGCATTAATATAACCACATATTAGGCGTTGGACTGCCCCATGTAGTTGAACACCTAATATTCCAAAATTGTCAATTACAGGCAAACTATTAGAGGCACAGTGTTTATATTGTATATGCAGCGTTATTCAGAGGCCCAAAGCACTACTATAACCACATTTTAAGCGTTTGACTGCCGCATATTGTTGAACACCTAATATTTCAAAAATGTCAATTACAAACAAACTATTAGAGGCACGAAGTTAATATTGTATATGCCGCGTTATACAGAGTCCTAAAGCAATACTATAACCACATATTAGGCGTTCGACTGCCACATGTTGATGAACACCTAATATTCCAAAAATGTCAATTACAGGCAAGCTATTAGAGGCACGGAGTTAATATTGTATATGCCGCGATATACAGAGTCCTAAAGCATTTTGTAACGACATATTAAGCGTTCGACTGCCCCATATTGTTGAACACCTAATATTCCGAAAATATCCTTTACAGCCAAACTATTAGAGGCGCAGTGTTCATATTGTATATGCAGCGTTATACAGAGGCCCAAAGCACTACTATAACCACATTTTAAGCGTTTGACTGCCCGATATTGTTGAACACCTGATATTCCAAAAATGTCAATTACAAACAAACAATTAGAGGCACAGTGTTCATATTGTATATGCCGCGATATGCAAAGTCCCAAAGCATTACTATAACCACATATTAAGCGTTCGACTGCCCCATATTGTTGAACACCAAATATTCCAAAATTGTCAATTACAGGCAAACTATTAGAGGCACAGTGTTCATATTGTCTATGCAGCGTTATTCAGAGACCCAAAGCCATAATATAATAACTTATTAAGCGTTGGAATGCCCCATGTTGTGGAACACCTAATATTACAAAAAATGTCAGTTACAGACAAACTATCAGAGGCAGAGTGTTCATACTGTATATGCAGCGTTATACAGAGTCCCAATGCATTAATATAATCATATATTAAGCGTTGGACTGCCCCATTTGGTTGAACACTTAATATTCCAAAAATGTCAATTACAGCCAAACTATCAGAGGCACAAAGTTCATATTGTGTATGCAGCGTTATTCAATAGCCCAAAGCATTAATATTATCACTTATTAAGCGTTAAACTGCCCTATTTGTTGAACACCTAATATTCTAATAATGTCAATTGCAGGCAAACAATTAGAGGACCGGAGTTAATATTGTATATGCCGCGTTATACAGAGTCCCAAAGCATTACTATAACCACATATTAAGCGTTCGACTGCCCCATATTGTTAAACACCTAATATTCCAAAATTGTCAATTACAGGCAAACTATTAGAGGCACAGTGTTCATATTGTATATGCAGCGTTATTCAGAGGCCCATAGCACTACTATAACCACATTTTAAGCGTTCGACTGCCCCATACTGTTGAACACCTTATATTCCAAAAATGTCAATTACAAACAAACTCTTAGGGGCACGGAGTTAATATTGTATATGCCGCGTTTTTCAGAGTCCCAAAGCATTTCTATAACTACATATTAAGCGTTCGACTGCCCCATATTGATAAACACCTAATATTCCAAATATGTCAATTACAGGCAAACTATTAGAGGCACGGAGTTAATATTGTTTATGCCGCGTTATACAGAGTCCTAAAGCATTACTATAACAACATATTAGGCATTGGACTGCCCCATGTAGTTGAACACCTAATATTCCAAAAATGTCCATTACAGCCAAACTATCAGAGGCACAGTGTTCATATAGTATATGCAGCGTTATTCAGAGGCCCAAAGCACTACTATAACCACATTTTAAACGTTCGACTGCCCCATATTGTTGAACACCTAATATTCCAAAAATATCAATTACAAACAAACTATTAAAGGTACGGAGTTAATATTGTATATGCCGCGTTATACAGGGTCCCAAAGCATTTCTGTAACCACATATTAAGCGTTCAACTGCCCCATATTGTTGAACACCTAATATTCCGAAAATATCCTTTACAGCCAAACTATTCGAGGCACAGTGTTTATATTGTATTTGCAGCGTTATTCAGTCGCCTAATGCACTACTATAACCACATTTTAAGCGTTTGACTGCCCGATATTGTTGAACACCTAATATTCTAATAATGTCAATTGCAGGCAAACAATTAGAGGCACGGAGTTAATATTGTATATGCCGCGATATACAAAGTCCCAAAGCATTACTATAACCACATATTAAGCGTTCGACTGCCCCATATTGTTGAACACCAAATATTCCAAAATTGTTAATTACAGGCAAACTATTAGAGGCACAGTGTTCATATTGTATATGCAGCGTTATTTAGAGGCCCATAGCACTACTAAACCACATATTAAGCGCTCGACTGCCCACATAATTGAACACTTAATATTCCGAAAATGTCCTTTACAGCCAAACTATTAGAGGCACAGTGTTCATATTGTCTATGCAGCGTTATTCAGAGACCCAAAGCCATAATATAATAACTTATTAAGCGTTCGACTTCCCCATATTGTTGAACACCAAATATTCCAAAATTGTCAATTACAGGCAAACTATTAAAGGCACGGTGTTAATATTGAATATGCCTCGTTATACAGAGTCCCGAAGCATTTCTATAACCACATATTAAGTGTATTAATTTGACTGCCCCATATTGATGAACACCAAATATTCCAAAATTGTCAATTACAGGCAAACTATTAGAGGCACAGTGTTCATATTGTATATGCAGCGTTATTTAGAGGCCCATAGCACTACTATAACCACATATTAAGCGCTCGACTGCCCACATAGTTGAACACTTAATATTCCGAAAATGTCCTTTACAGCCAAACTATTAGAGGCACAGTGTTCATATTGTATATGCAGCGTTATTCAGAGGCCCAAAGCACTACTATAACCACATTTTAAGCGTTCGACTGCCCCATATTGTTGAACACCTAATATTCCGAAAATGACAATTACAAACAAACTATTAGAGGCACAGTGTTCATATTGTATATGCCGCGTTATACAAAGTCCCAAAGCATTACTATAACCACATATTAACCGTTCGACTGCCCCATGTAGTTGAACACATAATATTCCAAAAATGTCAATTACAGCCAAACTATTAGGGGCACAGTGTTCATATTGTGTATGCAGCGTTATTCAGAGGCCCAAAGCACTACTATAACCACATTTTAAGCGTTCGACTGCCCCATATTGTTGAACACCTAATATTCCGAAAATGACAATTACAAACAAACTATTAGAGGCACAGTGTTCATATTGTATATGCCGCGTTATACAAAGTCCCGAAGCATTACTATAACCACATATTAACCGTTCGACTGCCCCATGTAGTTGAACACATAATATTCCAAAAATGTCAATTACAGCCAAACTATCAGAGGCACAGTGTTCATACTGTATAAGCAGCGTTATACAGAGTCCCAATGCAATAATATAATCATATATTAAGCGTTGGACTGCCCCATTTGGTTGAACACCTAATATTCCAAAATTGTCAATTACAGGCAAACTATTAGAGGCACGGAATTAATATTGTATATGCCGCGTAATACAGAGTCCTAAAGCATTAATATAACCACATATTAGGCGTTGGACTGCCCCATGTAGTTGAACACCTAATATTCCAAAATTGTCAATTACAGGCAAACTATTAGAGGCACAGTGTTTATATTGTATATGCAGCGTTATTCAGAGGCCCAAAGCACTACTATAACCACATTTTAAGCGTTTGACTGCCCCATATTGTTGAACACCTGATATTCCAAAAATGTCAATTACAGGCAAACTATTAGAGGCACGGAATTAATATTGTATATGCCGCGTAATACAAAGTCCTAAAGCATTAATATAACCACATATTAGGCGTTGGACTGCCCCATGTAGTTGAACACCTAATATTCCAAAATTGTCAATTACTGGCAAACTATTAGAGGCACAGTGTTTATATTGTATATGCAGCGTTATTCAGATTCCCAAAGCTCTACTATAACCACATTTTAAGCGTTCGACTGCCCCATATTGTTGAACACCTAATATTCCAAAAATGTCAATTACAAACAAACTATTAGAGGCACAGTGTTCATATTGTATATGCCGCGTTATACAAAGTCCCAAAGCATTACTATAACCACATATTAAGCGTTCGACTGCCCCATATTGTTGAACACCAAATATTCCAAAATTTTCAATTACAGGCAAACTATTAGAGGCAAAGAGTTCATATTGTATATGCAGCGTTATTTAGAGGCCCAAAGCCATAATATAATAACTTATTAAGCGTTAGAATGCCCCATGTTTTGGAACACCTAATATTACAAAAAATGTCAGTTACAGACAATCTATTAGAGGCACGGTGTAAATACTGTATATGCAGCGTTATACAGAGTCCCAAAGCATTATTATAATCATATATTAGGCGTTGGACTGCCCCATTTGGTTGAACACCAGATATTCCAAAATTGTCAATTACAGGCAAACTATTAGAGGCACAGTGTCCATATGGTATATGCAGCGTTATACAGAGGCTTAAAGCATTACTATTACCACATATTAAGCGTTCGACTGCCCCATATTGTTGAACACCAAATATTCCAAAATTGTCAATTACAGGCCAACTATTAGAGGCACAGTGTTCATATTGTATATGCAGCGATATTCAGAGACCCAAAGCCATAATATAATAACTTATTAAGCGTTGGAATGCACCATGTTGTGGAACACCTAATATTACAAAAAATGTCTGTTACAGACAAACTATTAAGGGCACAGTGTTCATATTGTATATGCCGCGTTATACAGAGTCCCAAAGCATTACTATAACCACATATTAAGCGTTCGACTGCCCCATATTGTTAAACACCTAATATTCCAAAATTGTCAATTACAGGCAAACTATTAGAGGCACAGTGTTCATATTGTATATGCAGCGTTATTTAGAGGCCCAAAGCCATAATATAATAACTTATTAAGCGTTGGAATGCACCATGTGGTGGAACCCCTAATATTAAAAAAAATGTCAGTTACAGACAAGCTACTGGAGACACAATGTTCATATTGTATATGCAGCGTTATTCAGAGGCCCATAGCACTACTATAACCACATTTTAAGCGTTCGACTGCCCCATACTGTTGAACACCTTATATTCCAAAAATGTCAATTACAAACAAACTCTTAGGGGCACGGAGTTAATATTGTATATGCCGCGTTTTTCAGAGTCCCAAAGCATTTCTATAACTACATATTAAGCGTTCGACTGCCCCATATTGATAAACACCTAATATTCCAAATATGTCAATTACAGGCAAACTATTAGAGGCACGGAGTTAATATTGTTTATGCCGCGTTATACAGAGTCCTAAAGCATTACTATAACAACATATTAGGCATTGGACTGCCCCATGTAGTTGAACACCTAATATTCCAAAAATGTCCATTACAGCCAAACTATCAGAGGCACAGTGTTCATATAGTATATGCAGCGTTATTCAGAGGCCCAAAGCACTACTATAACCACATTTTAAACGTTCGACTGCCCCATATTGTTGAACACCTAATATTCCAAAAATATCAATTACAAACAAACTATTAAAGGTACGGAGTTAATATTGTATATGCCGCGTTATACAGGGTCCCAAAGCATTTCTGTAACCACATATTAAGCGTTCAACTGCCCCATATTGTTGAACACCTAATATTCCGAAAATATCCTTTACAGCCAAACTATTCGAGGCACAGTGTTTATATTGTATTTGCAGCGTTATTCAGTCGCCTAATGCACTACTATAACCACATTTTAAGCGTTTGACTGCCCGATATTGTTGAACACCTAATATTCTAATAATGTCAATTGCAGGCAAACAATTAGAGGCACGGAGTTAATATTGTATATGCCGCGATATACAAAGTCCCAAAGCATTACTATAACCACATATTAAGCGTTCGACTGCCCCATATTGTTGAACACCAAATATTCCAAAATTGTTAATTACAGGCAAACTATTAGAGGCACAGTGTTCATATTGTATATGCAGCGTTATTTAGAGGCCCATAGCACTACTAAACCACATATTAAGCGCTCGACTGCCCACATAATTGAACACTTAATATTCCGAAAATGTCCTTTACAGCCAAACTATTAGAGGCACAGTGTTCATATTGTCTATGCAGCGTTATTCAGAGACCCAAAGCCATAATATAATAACTTATTAAGCGTTCGACTTCCCCATATTGTTGAACACCAAATATTCCAAAATTGTCAATTACAGGCAAACTATTAAAGGCACGGTGTTAATATTGAATATGCCTCGTTATACAGAGTCCCGAAGCATTTCTATAACCACATATTAAGTGTATTAATTTGACTGCCCCATATTGATGAACACCAAATATTCCAAAATTGTCAATTACAGGCAAACTATTAGAGGCACAGTGTTCATATTGTATATGCAGCGTTATTTAGAGGCCCATAGCACTACTATAACCACATATTAAGCGCTCGACTGCCCACATAGTTGAACACTTAATATTCCGAAAATGTCCTTTACAGCCAAACTATTAGAGGCACAGTGTTCATATTGTATATGCAGCGTTATTCAGAGGCCCAAAGCACTACTATAACCACATTTTAAGCGTTCGACTGCCCCATATTGTTGAACACCTAATATTCCGAAAATGACAATTACAAACAAACTATTAGAGGCACAGTGTTCATATTGTATATGCCGCGTTATACAAAGTCCCAAAGCATTACTATAACCACATATTAACCGTTCGACTGCCCCATGTAGTTGAACACATAATATTCCAAAAATGTCAATTACAGCCAAACTATTAGGGGCACAGTGTTCATATTGTGTATGCAGCGTTATTCAGAGGCCCAAAGCACTACTATAACCACATTTTAAGCGTTCGACTGCCCCATATTGTTGAACACCTAATATTCCGAAAATGACAATTACAAACAAACTATTAGAGGCACAGTGTTCATATTGTATATGCCGCGTTATACAAAGTCCCGAAGCATTACTATAACCACATATTAACCGTTCGACTGCCCCATGTAGTTGAACACATAATATTCCAAAAATGTCAATTACAGCCAAACTATCAGAGGCACAGTGTTCATACTGTATAAGCAGCGTTATACAGAGTCCCAATGCAATAATATAATCATATATTAAGCGTTGGACTGCCCCATTTGGTTGAACACCTAATATTCCAAAATTGTCAATTACAGGCAAACTATTAGAGGCACGGAATTAATATTGTATATGCCGCGTAATACAGAGTCCTAAAGCATTAATATAACCACATATTAGGCGTTGGACTGCCCCATGTAGTTGAACACCTAATATTCCAAAATTGTCAATTACAGGCAAACTATTAGAGGCACAGTGTTTATATTGTATATGCAGCGTTATTCAGAGGCCCAAAGCACTACTATAACCACATTTTAAGCGTTTGACTGCCCCATATTGTTGAACACCTGATATTCCAAAAATGTCAATTACAGGCAAACTATTAGAGGCACGGAATTAATATTGTATATGCCGCGTAATACAAAGTCCTAAAGCATTAATATAACCACATATTAGGCGTTGGACTGCCCCATGTAGTTGAACACCTAATATTCCAAAATTGTCAATTACTGGCAAACTATTAGAGGCACAGTGTTTATATTGTATATGCAGCGTTATTCAGATTCCCAAAGCTCTACTATAACCACATTTTAAGCGTTCGACTGCCCCATATTGTTGAACACCTAATATTCCAAAAATGTCAATTACAAACAAACTATTAGAGGCACAGTGTTCATATTGTATATGCCGCGTTATACAAAGTCCCAAAGCATTACTATAACCACATATTAAGCGTTCGACTGCCCCATATTGTTGAACACCAAATATTCCAAAATTTTCAATTACAGGCAAACTATTAGAGGCAAAGAGTTCATATTGTATATGCAGCGTTATTTAGAGGCCCAAAGCCATAATATAATAACTTATTAAGCGTTAGAATGCCCCATGTTTTGGAACACCTAATATTACAAAAAATGTCAGTTACAGACAATCTATTAGAGGCACGGTGTAAATACTGTATATGCAGCGTTATACAGAGTCCCAAAGCATTATTATAATCATATATTAGGCGTTGGACTGCCCCATTTGGTTGAACACCAGATATTCCAAAATTGTCAATTACAGGCAAACTATTAGAGGCACAGTGTCCATATGGTATATGCAGCGTTATACAGAGGCTTAAAGCATTACTATTACCACATATTAAGCGTTCGACTGCCCCATATTGTTGAACACCAAATATTCCAAAATTGTCAATTACAGGCCAACTATTAGAGGCACAGTGTTCATATTGTATATGCAGCGATATTCAGAGACCCAAAGCCATAATATAATAACTTATTAAGCGTTGGAATGCACCATGTTGTGGAACACCTAATATTACAAAAAATGTCTGTTACAGACAAACTATTAAGGGCACAGTGTTCATATTGTATATGCCGCGTTATACAGAGTCCCAAAGCATTACTATAACCACATATTAAGCGTTCGACTGCCTCATATTGATGAACACCTAATATTCCAAAAATGTCAATTACAGGCAAACTATTGGGGGCACGGAGTTAATATTGTATATGCCGCGTTATACAGAGTCCCAAAGCATTACTATAACCACATATTAGGCGTTGGGCTGCCCCATGTAGTTGAACACCTAATACTACAAAATTGTCAATTACAGGTAAACTATTAGATTCACAGTGTTCATATTGTATATGTAGTGTTATTTAGAGGCCCAAAGCCATAATATAATAACTTATTAAGCGTTGGAATGCACCATGTGGTGGAACACCTAATATTACAAAAAATGTCAGTTACAGGCAAACTATTAGAGGCACAGTGTTCATATTGTGTATGCAGCGCTATTTAGAGGCCCATAGCACTACTTAACCACATATTAAGCGCTCGACTGCCCACATAGTTGAACACTTAATATTCCGAAAATGTCCTTTACAGCCAAACTATTAGAGGCACAGTGTTCATATTGACTATGCAGCGTATTCAGAGACCCAAAGCCATAATATAATAACTTATTAAGCGTTGGAATGCCCCATGTTGTGGAACACCTAATATTACAAAAAATGTCAGTTACAGACAAACTATCAGAGGCAGAATGTTTCTACTGTATATGGAGCGTTATACAGAGTCCCAATGCATTAATATAATCATATATTAAGCGTTGGACTGCCCCATTTGGTTGAACACCTAATATTCCAAAAATGTTAATTACAAACAAACTATTAGAGGCACGGAGTTAATACTGTATATGCCGCGTTATACAGAGTCCCAAAGCATTACTATAACCACATATTAAGCGTTCGACTGCCCCATATTGATAAACACCTAATAATCCAAAAATGTTAATTACAAACAAACTATTAGAGGCACGGAGTTAATATTGTATACGCCGCGATATACCGAGTCCTAAAGCATTACTATAACCACATATTAAGCGTTCGACTGCCTCATATTGATGAACACCTAATATTCCAAAAATGTCAATTACAGGCAAACTATTGGAGGCACGGAGTTAATATTGTATATGCCGCGTTATACAGAGTCCTAAAGCATTACTATAACCACATATTAGCCGTTGGACTGCCCCATGTAGTTGAACACCTAATAATCCAAAATTGTCAATTACAGACAAACTATTAGAGGCACAGTGTTCATATTGTATATGCAGCGTTATTCAAAGGCCCAAAGCACTACTATAACAACGTTTTAAGCGTTCGACTGCCCCATATTGTTGAACACCTAATATTCCGATAATGTCAATTACAAACAAACAATCAGAGGCACAAAGTTCATATTGTGTATGCAGCGTTATTCAGAGACCCAAAGCCATAATATAATAACTTATTAAGCGTTGGAATGCCCCATGTTGTGGAACACCTAATATTACAAAAAATGTCAGTTACAATCAAACTATCAGAGGCAGAGTGTTCATACTGTATATGCAGCGTTATACAGAGTCCCAAAGCATTAATATAATTATATATTAAGCGTTGGACTGCCCCATTTGGTTGAACACCTAATATTCCAAAAATGTTAATTACAAACAAACTATTAGAGGCACGGAGTTAATACTGTATATGCCGCGCTATACAGAGTCCCAAAGCATTTCTATAACCTCATATTAAGCTTTCAACTGCCTCAGATTGATGACCACCTAATATTCCAAAAATGTCAATTACAGCCAAACTATCTGAGGCACAGTGTTCATATTGTATATGCAGCGTTATTCAGAGGCCCAAAGCACTACCATAACCATATTTTAAACGTTCGACTGCCCCATATTGTTGAACACCTAATATTCCAAAAATGTCAATTACAAACAAACTTTTAGTGGCACAGTGTTCATATTGTATATGCCGCGTTATACAAAGTCCCAAAGCATTACTATAACCACATATTAAGCGTTCGACTGCCCCAAATTGTTGAACACCAAATATTCCAAAATTGTCAATTACAGGCAAACTATTAGAGGCACGGAGTTAATATTGTATACGCCGCGATATACCGAGTCCTAAAGCATTACTATAACCACATATTAGGCGTTTTACGCCCCATTTAGTTGAACACCTATTATTCCTAATATGTCAATTACATCCAAACTATCAGAGGCACAGTCTTCATATTGTATATGCAGCGTTATTCAGAGGCCCAAAGCACTACTATAACCACATTTTAAGCGTTCGACTGCCCCATATTGTTGAACACCTAATATTCCAAAAATGTCAATTAAAAACAAACTATTAGAGGCACGGTCTTAATATTGTAAATACTGCGTTATATACTGTCCCAAAGCATTACTTTAACCACATATTAAGCGCACGACTGCCCCATATTGTTGAACAATTAATATTCCAAAAATGTCAATTACAGCCAAACTATCAGAGGCAGAGTGTTCATACTGTATATGCAGCGTTATACAGAGTCCCAAAGCAATAATATAATCATATATTAAGCGATGGACTGACCCATTTGGTTGAACACCTAATATTCCAAAATTGTCAATTACAGGCAAACTATTAGAGGCACAGTGTTCATAGTGTATATGCAGCGTTATTCAGAGGCCCAAAGCACTACTATAACCACATTTTAAGCGTTCGACTGCCCCATATTGTTGAACATCTAATATTCCGAAAATATCCTTTACAGCCAAACTATTAGAGGCACAGTGTTCATATTGTATATGCAGCGTTAGTCAGTGGCCCAATGCACTACAATAACCACATTTTAAGCGTTTGACTGCCCGATATTGTTGAACACCTGATATTCCAAAAATGTCAATTACAAACAAACTATTAGAGGCACAGTTTTCATATTGTATATGCCGCGATATGCAAAGTCCCAAAGCATTACTATAACCACATATTAAGCGCTCGACTGCCCACATAGTTGAACACTTAATATTCCGAAAATGTCCTTTACAGCCAAACTATTAGAGGCACAGTGTTCATATGCAGCGTTATTCAGAGACCCAAAGCCATAATATATTAACTTATTAAGCGTTGGAATGCTCCATGTTGTGGAACACCTAATATTACAAAAAATGTCAGTTACAGACAAACTATCAGAGGCAGAGTGTTCATACTGTATATGCAGCGTTATACAGAGTCCCAAAGCTTTTAAAATTCCAAAATTGTCAATTACTGACAAACTATTAGAGGCACAGTGTTCATATGGTATATGCCGCGTTATACAAAGTCCCAAAGCATTATTATAATCACATATTAAGCGTTCGACTACCCCATATTTTTGAACACCAAATATTCCAAAATTGTCAATTACCGGCAAACTATTAGAAGCACAGTGTTCATATTGTATATGCAGCGTTATTCAGAGACCCAACGCCATAATATAATAACTTATTAAGCGTTGGAATGCCCCATGTTGTGGAACACCTAATATTACAAAAAATGTCAGTTACAGACAAACTATTGGAGGCACAATGTTCATATTGTATATGCAGCGTTATTCAGATGCCAAATCATTAATATAATGACTTATAAAGCGTTGGACTGCCCCATGTGGTTGAACACCTAATATTTCAAACATGTCAATTACAGCCAAACTATCAGAGGCACCAAGTTCATATTGTGTATGCAGCGTTATTCAGTGGCCCAAAGCAATAACATAATCACTTATTAAACGTTAAACTGCCCTATTTGTTGAACACCTAATATTCTTATAATGTCAATTGCAGGCAAACAATTAGAGGCACGGAGTTAATATTGTATATGCCGCGTTATACAGAGTCCCAAAGCATTACTATAACCACATATTAAGCGTTCGACTGCCCTATATTGTTGAACACCTAATATTCCGAAAATATCCTTTACAGCCAAACTATTAGAGGCACAGTGTTCATATTGTATATGCAGCGTTATTTAGAGGCCCATAGCACTACTAAACCACATATTAAGCGCTCGACTGCCCTATATTGTTGAACACCTAATATTCCGAAAATATCCTTTACAGCCAAACTATTAGAGGCACAGTGTTCATATTGTATATGCAGCGTTATTTAGAGGCCCATAGCACTACTAAACCACATATTAAGCGCTCGACTGCCCACATAATTGAACACTTAATATTCCGAAAATGTCCTTTACAGCCAAACTATTAGAGGCACAGTGTTCATATTGTCTATGCAGCGTTATTCAGAGACCCAAAGCCATAATATAATAACTTATTAAGCGTTCGACTTCCCCATATTGTTGAACACCAAATATTTCAAAATTGTCAATTACAGGCAAACTATTAAAGGCACGGTGTTAATATTGTATATGCCGCGTTATACAGAGTCCCGAAGCATTTCTATAACCACATATTAAGCGTTCGACTGCCCCATATTGTTGAACACCTAATATTCCAAAATTGTCAGTTACAGGCAAACTATTAGAGGCACAGTGTTCATATTGTATATGCAGCGTTATTCAGAGCCCCAAAGTACTATTATAACCACATATTAAGCGTTTGACTGCCACATGTTGATGAACACCTAATATTCCAAAAATGTCAATTACAGGCAAGCTATTAGAGGCACGTAGTTAATATTGTATATGCCGCGTTATACAGAGTCCTAAAGCATTTTTGTAACCACATATTAAGCGTTCGACTGCCCCATATTGTTGAACACCTAATATTCCGAAAATATCCTTTACCGCCAAACTATTAGAGGCACAGTGTTAATATTGTATATGCAGCGTTATTCAGTGGCCCAATGCACTAATATAACCACATTTTAAGCGTTTGACTGCCCGATATTGTTGAACACCTAATATTCCAAAAATGTCAATTACAAACAAACTTTTAGAGGCACAGTGTTCATATTGTATATGCCGCGTTATACAAAGTCCCAAAGCATTACTATAACCACATATTAAGCGTTCGACTGCCCCATATTGTTGAACACCAAATATTCCAAAATTGTCAATTACAGGCAAACTATTAGAGGCACAGTGTTCATATTGTATATGCAGCGTTATTTAGAGGCCCATAGCACTACTATAACCACATATTAAGCACTCGACTGCCCACATAGTTGAACACTTAATATTCCGAAAATGTCCTTTACAGCCAAACTATTAGAGGCACAGTGTTCATATTGTCTATGCAGCGTTATTCAGAGTCCCAAAGCATTTCTATAACCATATATTAAGCGTTCGACTGCCTCATATTGATGAACACCTAATATTCCAAAAATGTCAATTACAGGCAAACTATTAGAGGCACGGAGTTAATATTGTTTATGCCGCGTTATACAGAGTCCTAAAGCATTACTATAACAACATATTAGGCGTTGGACTGCCCCATGTAGTTGAACACCTAATATTCCAAAAATGTCCATTACAGCCAAACTATCAGAGGCACAGTGTTCATACTGCTTATGCAAAGTTATACAGAGTCCCAAAGCAATAATATAATTATATATTAAGCGTTGGACTGCCCCATTTGGATGATCACCTAATAATCCAAAATTGTCAATTACAGACAAACTATTAGAGGCACAGTGTTCATATTGTATATGCAGCGTTATTCAAAGGCCCAAAGCACTACTATAACAAAGTTTTAAGCGTTCGACCGGACCATATTGTTGAACACCTAATATTCCGATAATGTCAATTACAAACAAACAATCAGAGGCACAAAGTTCATATTGTGTATGCAGCGTTATTCAGAGACCCAAAGCCATAATATAATAACTTATTAAGCGTTGGAATGCCCCATGTTGTGGAACACCTAATATTACAAAAAATGTCAGTTACAGACAAACTATCAGAGGCAGAGTGTTCATACTGTATATGCAGCGTTAATCAGAGGCCCATAGCACTACTATAACCACATATTAAGCGCTCGACTGCCCCATATCGTTGAACACCTAATATTCCGAAAATGTCCTTTACAGCCAAACTATTAGAGGCACAGTGTTCATATGGTATATGCCGCGTTATACAAAGTCCCAAGGCATTACTATAACCACATATTAAGCGTTCGACTGCCCCATATTGTTGAACACCAAATATTCCAAAATTGTCAATTACAGGCAAACTATTAGAGGCACAGTGTTCATGTTGTATATGCAGCGATATTCAGAGGCTTATAGCACTACTATAACCACATATTAAGCGCTCGACTGCCCCATATCGTGGAACACCTAATATTCCGAAAATGTCCTTTACAGCCAAACTATTAGAGGCACAGTGTTCATATTGTATATGCAGCGTTAATCAGAGACCCAAAGCCCTAATATAATAACTTATTAAGCGTTGGAATGCCCCATGTGGTGGAACACCTAATAATACAAAAAATGTCAGTTAGAGACAAACTATTGGAGGCACAATGTTCATATTGTATATGCAGCGTTATTCAGATGCTAAATCATTAATATAATGACTTATTAAGCGTTGGACTGCCCCATGTGGTTGAACACCTAATATTAAAAAAATGTCAATTACAATCAAACAATTAGAGGCACGGAGTTAATATTGTATATGCAGCGTTATACAGAGTCCCAAAGCAATAATATAATCATATATTAAGCGTTGGACTGCCCCATTTGGTTGAACACCTAATATTCCAAAATTGTCAATTACAGGCAAACTATTAGAGGCACAGTGTTCATAGTGTATATGCAGCGTTATTCAGAGGCCCAAAGCAGTACTATAACCACATTTTAAGCGTTCGACTGCCCCATATTGTTGAACACCTAATATTCCGAAAATGTCCTTTACAGCCAAACTATTAGAGGCACAGTGTTCATATTGTATATGCAGCGATATTCAGTGGCCCAAAGCACAACTATAACCACATTTTAAGCGTTCGACTGCCCGATATTGTTGAACACCTAATATTCCAAAAATGTCAATTACAAACAAACTATTAGAGGCACAGTGTTCATATTGTATATGCCGCGTTATACAAACTCATAAAGCATTACTATAACCACATATTAAGCGTTCGACTGCCCCATGTAGTTGAACACATAATATTCCAAAAATGTCAATTACAGCCAAACTATCAGAGGCACAGTGTTCATTCTGTATATGCAACGTTATACAAGGTCCCAATGCAATAATATAATCATATATTAAGCGTTGGACTGCCCCATTTGGTTGAACACCTAATATTCCAAAATTGTCAATTCCAGGCAAACTATTAGAGGCACGGAGGTAATATTGTATATGCCGCGTTATACAGAGTCCCAAAGCATTACTATAACCACATATTAAGCGTTCGACTGCCCCATATTGTTAAACACCTAATATTCCAAAAATGTCAATTACAGGCAAACTATTAGAGGCACGGAGTTAATATTGTTTTGTGGCGTGTTTTCGCGGACCCGAGCCGTTTTCTCGAGCGCCAGGTGTTTTAAGGCAAAACACCAACCGTACCGCGGGTAGACACTCAGTGAAGAAAATACATTTAAAATCCAGGGGTCAATAGTTATTTAATTGCACGTACCGAAATAAAAGAAGTAAAAGAATTGAACTCAAATTAGATTTATTTAACTGGTAATATTGAAAAAAAGAAAAGAAATTAAACACTTGTTGTGAAATAAAATAAATTAAAATCAAACTTACGAAAAATAATAATAAATAAAAATGCGGAGGTACGTTATTCAAACAATCATTCAGGACAAACTATGCGGATAGAAAATAAAATGCAGAAAACACACAATGCAGAATCACAAAGCGGAATCACAGAATTTTCAATCACAAGTAATCCAGTTCCAAAACAACCAAAATGAATCAAAATAAAACTCTTTCAACTTAAAATTTAAACTTAAAACAATTCACACAGATACGCAGTGCCAATAGACAGGCAGATTTACAGCAGACAGATTTTACAGACAGATTTTACAGACAGATTTCCAACTATCACGGGTTTCCCGTTTGGAAATTTTATCGGTCAGAAATAATGAATTTTTAGGCACTTTGCAGCGGATTTTATATGCGGAAATCAGAGAAGGGATTCTGAGTACGCGCGGAAGAGATAATGTCATCAAAAACACCCCAAAAAACTATAGAATTCAGCGGTGGGGTACTAGAAGTACCAAAAGAGCGGGGGGTAATTCATGTAATTTGAATAATTAGCCTTGGCTAATTATTCAGAAAAATAAAAGAAAATAACATAATTCAAAATTAGAAAAGAAAATAAATTGACAGATTCACGTAAAATAAAATGCGGTTGACGACATAACTCACCCCTTCATCTACGGGGTTGATTCATACGAATGAATCAGGACTCAGAAACACACATCAGAAAATATATGCGGATGCGGGGTAAAGTGCAGTAATATTCAGAAAATCAGGGGTTGAACTTGGAAGCGGCGTGGTTGACCACATTCCAATGTTCAATATGCAGAAATTACGATTAAATCAGATAAATGTGACTTACTCTGATAAATGCGGACACATAGTAATCACAATGCAGTTGCAGTTAAGTCACAAAACAACAGAACAAATCAGTAAACTGCACTTTTGTGAAAAATGCACATGTTAGTACTTTTTATCACCAAATTCCAATCGTGATATCTGGTTGCGGAAGTACTCTTAATCGATTATCGATTTTTAAATGTGGCACGGGTGGTTGACTATTGTCAACCAATTAATAATTATTCAGAATCAAAACAAACACTTAACCTTAAAATAATGCAGAAGATTAAATGTTATAAAGCGGGAAATAATCAGGTAATTAATCAGAAGGAGCAATTCGTAATAAATTCATATTAACGAATGCATTTTCCGGTGGCCAAAATGCAGGTTCGTTACAGTTTATGCCGCGTTATACAGAGTCCTAAAGCATTACTATAACAACATATTAGGCGATGGACTGCCCCATGTAGTTGAACACCTAATATTCTAAAAATGTCCATTACAGCCAAACTATCAGAGGCACAGTGTTCATACTGCATATGCAAAGTTATACAGAGTCCCAAAGCAATAATATAATCATATATTAAGCGTTGGACTGCCCCATTTGGATGAAAACCTAATAATCCAAAATTGTCAATTACAGACAAACTATTAGAGGCACAGTGTTCATATTGTATATGCAGCGTTATTCAAATGCCCAAAGCACTACTATAACAACGTTTTAAGCGTTCGACTGCCCCATATTGTTAAACACCTAATATTCCAAAAATGTCAATTACAGCCAAACTATCAGAGGCACAAAGTTCATACTGTGTATGCAGCGTTATTCAGTGGCCCAAAGCATTAATATTATCACTTATTAAGCGTTCAACTGCCTCAGATTGATGACCACCTAATATTCCAAAAATGTCAATTACAGGCAAACTATTAGAGGCACGGAGTTAATATTGTTTATGCCGCGTTATACCGAGTCCTAAAGCATTACTATAACCACATATTAGGCGTTGGACGCCCCATTTAGTTGAACACCTATTATTCCTAATATGTCAATTACATCCAAACTATCAGAGGCACAGTGTTCATATTGTATATGCAGCGTTATTCAGAGGCCCAAAGCACTACTATAACCACATTTTAAGCGTTCGACTGCCCCATATTGTTGAACACCTAATATTCCAAAAATGTCAATTACAAACAAACTATTAAAGGCACGGAGTTAATATTGTATATGCCGCGTTATACAGAGTCCCAAAGCATTTCTGTAACCACATATTAAGCGATCCACTGCTCCATATTGTTGAACACCTAATATTCCGAAAATATCCTTTACAGCCAAACTATTAGAGGCACAGTGCTCATATTGTATATGCAGCGTTTCAGGTGCCAAAGCATTTATATAATCACTTATTAAGCGTTGGATTGCCCCATGTGGATGAACACTTAATATTTCAAAAATGTCAATTACAGCCAAACTATCAGAGGCACAAAGTTCATATTGTATATGCAGCGTTATTCAGAGGCCCAAAGCCATAATATAATAACTTATTAAGCGTTGGAATGCCCCATGTTGTGGAACACCTAATATTATAAAAAATGTCAATTACAGACAAGCTATTAGGGGCACAGTGTTCATATTGTATATGCCGCGTAATACAGAGTCCCAAAGCATTTCTATAACCACATATTAAACGTTTGACTGTCCCATATTGTAGAACACCTAATATTCCAAAATTGTCAATTACAGGCAAACTATTAGAGGCACAGTGTTCATATTGTATATGCAGTGTTATTCAGAGGCCCAAACCATAATATAATAACTTATTAAGCGTTGGAATGCCCCATGTTGTAGAACACCTAATATTACAAAAAATGTCAATTACAGACAAACTATCAGAGGCACAGTGTTCATACTGCATATGCAAAGTTATACAGAGTCCCAAAGCAATAATATAATCATATATTAAGCGTTGGACTGCCCCATTTGGATGAAAACCTAATAATCCAAAATTGTCAATTACAGACAAACTATTAGAGGCACAGTGTTCATATTGTATATGCAGCGTTATTCAAATGCCCAAAGCACTACTATAACAACGTTTTAAGCGTTCGACTGCCCCATATTGTTAAACACCTAATATTCCAAAAATGTCAATTACAGCCAAACTATCAGAGGCACAAAGTTCATACTGTGTATGCAGCGTTATTCAGTGGCCCAAAGCATTAATATTATCACTTATTAAGCGTTCAACTGCCTCAGATTGATGACCACCTAATATTCCAAAAATGTCAATTACAGGCAAACTATTAGAGGCACGGAGTTAATATTGTTTATGCCGCGTTATACCGAGTCCTAAAGCATTACTATAACCACATATTAGGCGTTGGACGCCCCATTTAGTTGAACACCTATTATTCCTAATATGTCAATTACATCCAAACTATCAGAGGCACAGTGTTCATATTGTATATGCAGCGTTATTCAGAGGCCCAAAGGACTACTATAACCACATTTTAAGCGTTCGACTGCCCCATACTGTTGAACACCTAATATTCCAAAAATGTCAATTACAAACAAACTATTAAAGGCACGGAGTTAATATTGTATATGCCGCGTTATACAGAGTCCCAAAGCATTTCTGTAACCACATATTAAGCGATCCACTGCTCCATATTGTTGAACACCTAATATTCCGAAAATATCCTTTACAGCCAAACTATTAGAGGCACAGTGCTCATATTGTATATGCAGCGTTTCAGGTGCCAAAGCATTTATATAATCACTTATTAAGCGTTGGATTGCCCCATGTGGATGAACACTTAATATTTCAAAAATGTCAATTACAGCCAAACTATCAGAGGCACAAAGTTCATATTGTATATGCAGCGTTATTCAGAGGCCCAAAGCCATAATATAATAACTTATTAAGCGTTGGAATGCCCCATGTTGTGGAACACCTAATATTATAAAAAATGTCAATTACAGACAAGCTATTAGGGGCACAGTGTTCATATTGTATATGCCGCGTAATACAGAGTCCCAAAGCATTTCTATAACCACATATTAAACGTTTGACTGTCCCATATTGTAGAACACCTAATATTCCAAAATTGTCAATTACAGGCAAACTATTAGAGGCACAGTGTTCATATTGTATATGCAGTGTTATTCAGAGGCCCAAACCATAATATAATAACTTATTAAGCGTTGGAATGCCCCATGTTGTAGAACACCTAATATTACAAAAAATGTCAATTACAGACAAGCTATTAGGGGCACAGTGTTCATATTGTACATGCCGCGTTATACAGAGTCCCAAAGCATTTCTGTAAATACATATTAAGCGTTCGACTGCCCCATATTGTTGAACACCAAATATTCCAAAATTGTCAATTACAGGCAAACTATTAGAGGCACAGTGTTCATATTGTATATGCAGCGTTATTTAGAGGCCCATAGCACTACTAAACCACATATTAAGCGCTCGACTGCCCACATAATTGAACACTTAATATTCCGAAAATGTCCTTTACAGCCAAACTATTAGAGTCACATTGTTCATATTGTCTATGCAGCGTTATTCAGAGACCCAAAGCCATAATATAATAACTTATTAAGCGTTCGACTGCCCACATAATTGAACACTTAATATTCCGAAAATGTCCTTTACAGCCAAACTATTAGAGGCACAGTGTTCATATTGTATATGCAGCGTTATTCAGAGGCCCAAATTATTACTATAACCACATATTAAGCGCACGACTGCCCCATATTGTTGAACAATTAATATTCCAAAAATGTCAATTACAGCCAAACTATCAGAGGCAGAGTGTTCATACTGTATATGCAGCGTTATACAGAGGCCCAAAGCATTAATATAATCACTTATTAAGCTTTAAACTGCCCTATTTGTTGAACACCTAATATTCCAAAAATAACAATTACAAACAAACAATTAGAGGCACGGAGTTAATATTGTATATGCCGCGTTATACAGGGTCCCAAAGCATTTCTGTAACCACATATAAAGCGTTCGACTGCCCCATATTGTTGAACACCTAATATTCTGAAAATGTCCTTTACAGCCAAAATATTAGAGGCACAGTGTTCATATTGTATATGCAGCGTTATTCAGTGGCCCAAAGCACAACTATAACCACTTTTTAAGCGTTTGCCTGCCCGATATTGTTGAACACCTAATATTCCAAAAATGTCAATTACAAACAAACTATTAGAGGCACAGTGTTCATATTGTATATGCCTCGTTATGCAAAGTCCCAAAGCATTACTATAACCACATATTAAGCGTTCGACTGCCCATATTGTTGAACACCAAATATTCCAAAATTGTCAATTACAGGCAAACTATTAAGGCACAGTGTTCATATTGTCTATGCAGCGTTATTCAGAGACCCAAAGCCATAATATATTAACTTATTAAACGTTGGAATGCCCCATGCTTTGGAACACCTAATATTACAAAAAAAGTCAGTTACAGACAAACTATTAGAGGCACAATGTTCATATTGTATATGCAGCGTTATTCAGATGCCAAAGCATTAATATAATCACTTATTAAGCGTTGGACTGCCCATGTGGTTGAACACCTAATATTTCAAAAATGTCCTTTACAGCCAAACTATTAGGGGCACAGTGTTCATATTGTCTATGCAGCGTTATTCAGAGACCCAAAGCCATAATATATTAACTTATTAAGCGTTGGAATGCCCCATGTTGTGGAATACCTAATATTACAAAAACTGTCAGTTACAGACAAACTATTAGAGGCACAATGTTCATATTGTATATGCAGCGTTATTAAGATGCCAAAGCATTAATATAATCACTTATTAAGCGTTGGACTGCCCCTTTTGTTTGAACACATAATATTCCAAAATTGTCAATTACAGGCAAACTATTAGAGGCACAGTGTTCATATTGTATATGCAGCGTTATTCAGAGGCCCATAGCACTACTATAACCACATTTTAAGCGTTCGACTGCCCCATAATGTTGAACACCTAATATTCCAAAAATGTCAATTACAATCAAACTATTAGAGGCACGGAGTTAATACTGTATATGCCGCGATATACAGAGTCCTAAAGCATTACTATAACCACATATTAGGCGTTGGACGCCCCATTTAGTTGAACACCTAATATTCCAAAATTGTCAATTACAGGCAAACCATTAGAGGCACAGTGTTTATATTGTATATGCAGCGTTATTCAGAGGCCCAAAGTACTATTATAACCACATTTTAAGCGCTCGACTTCCCCATATTGTTGAACACCAAATATTCCAAAATTGTCAATTACAGGCAAACTATTAAAGGCACGGAATTAATATTGTATATGCCGCGTTATACAGAGTCCCGAAGCATTTCTATAACCACATATTAAGCGTTCGACTGCCACATGTTGATAAACACCTAATATTCCAAAAATGCCAATTGCAGGCAAGCTATTAGAGGCACGGAGTTAATATTGTATATGCCGCGATATACAGAGTCCTAAAGCATTTCTGTAACCACATATTAAGCGTTCGACTGCCCCATATTGTTGAACACCAAATATTCCAAAATTGTCAATTACAGGCAAACTATTAGAGGCACAGTGTTCATATTGTATATGCAGCGTTATTTAGAGGCCCATAGCACTACTAAACCACATATTAAGCGCTCGACTGCCCACATAATTGAACACTTAATATTCCGAAAATGTCCTTTACAGCCAAACTATTAGAGGCACAGTGTTCATATTGTCTATGCAGCGTTATTCAGAGACCCAAAGCCATAATATAATAACTTATTAAGCGTTCGACTTCCCCATATTGTTGAACACCAAATATTCCAAAATTGTCAATTACAGGCAAACTATTAAAGGCACGGTGTTAATATTGTATATGCCTCGTTATACAGAGTCCCGAAGCATTTCTATAACCACATATTAAGCGTTTGACTGCCACATGTTGATGAACACCTAATATTCCAAAAATGTCAATTACAGGCAAGCTATTGGAGGCACGGAGTTAATATTGTATATGCCGCGTTATACAGAGTCCTAAAGCATTTCTGTAACCACATATTAAGCGTTCGACTGCCCCATATTGTTGAACACCTAATATTCCGAAAATATCCTTTACCGCCAAACTATTAGAGGCACAGTGTTCATATTGTATATGCAGCGTTATTCAGTGGCCCAATGCACTACTATAACCACATTTTAAGCGTTCGACTGCCCCATATTGTTGAACACCAAATATTCCAAAATTGTCAATTACAGGCAAACTATTAGAGGCACAGTGTTCATATTGTATATGCAGCGTTATTTAGAGGCCCATAGCACTACTATAACCACATATTAAGCACTCGACTGCCCACATAGTTGAACACTTAATATTCCGAAAATGTCCTTTACAGCCAAACTATTAGAGGCACAGTGTTCATATTGTCTATGCAGCGTTATTCAGAGTCCCAAAGCATTTCTATAACCATATATTAAGCGTTCGACTGCCTCATATTGATGAACACCTTATATTCCAAAAATGTCAATTACAGGCAAACTATTAGAGGCACGGAGTTAATATTGTTTGTGCCGCGTTATACAGAGTCCTAAAGCATTACTATAACAACATATTAGGCGTTGGACTGCCCCATGTAGTTGAACACCTAATATTCCAAAAATGTCCATTACAGCCAAACTATCAGAGGCACAGTGTTCATACTGCTTATGCAAAGTTATACAGAGTCCCAAAGCAATAATATAATCATATATTAAGCGTTGAACTGCCCCATTTGGATGATCACCTAATAATCCAAAATTGTCAATTACAGACAAACTATTAGAGGCACAGTGTTCATATTGTATATGCAGCGTTATTCAAAGGCCCAAAGCACTACTATAACAAAGTTTTAAGCGTTCGACCGGACCATATTGTTGAACACCTAATATTCCGATAATGTCAATTACAAACAAACAATCAGAGGCACAAAGTTCATATTGTGTATGCAGCGTTATTCAGAGACCCAAAGCCATAATATAATAACTTATTAAGCGTTGGAATGCCCCATGTTGTGGAACACCTAATATTAAAAAAATGTCAGTTACAGACAAACTATCAGAGGCAGAGTGTTCATACTGTATATGCAGCGTTATACAGAGTCCCAATGCATTAATATAATCATATATTAAGCGTTGGACTGCCCCATTTGGTTGAACACCTAATATTCCAAAAATGTTAATTACAAACAAACTATTAGAGGCACGGAGTTAATACTGTATATGCCGCGTTATACAGAGTCCCAAAGCATTTCTATAACCTCATATTAAGCGTTCAACTGCCTCAGATTGATGACCACCTAATATTCCAAAAATGTCAATTACAGGCAAACTATTAGAGGCACGAAGTTATTATTGTATATGCCGCGTTAATCAGAGTCGTAAAGCATTACTATAACCACATATTAGGCGTTCGACTGCCCCATATTGTTAAACACCTAATATTCCAAAAATGTCAATTACAAACAAACTATTAAAGGCACGGAGTTAATATTGTATATGCCGCGTTATACAGAGTCCTAAAGCATTTCTGTATCCACATATTAAGCGTTCGACTGCCCCATATTGTTGAACACCTAATATTCCGAAAATGTCCTTTACAGCCAAACTATTAGAGGCACAGTGTTCATATTGTCTATGCAGCGTTATTCAGAGTCCCAAAGCATTTCTATAACCATATATTAAGCGTTCGACTGCCTCATATTGATGAACACCTTATATTCCAAAAATGTCAATTACAGGCAAACTATTAGAGGCACGGAGTTAATATTGTTTGTGCCGCGTTATACAGAGTCCTAAAGCATTACTATAACAACATATTAGGCGTTGGACTGCCCCATGTAGTTGAACACCTAATATTCCAAAAATTCCATTACAGCCAAACTATCAGAGGCACAGTGTTCATACTGCTTATGCAAAGTTATACAGAGTCCCAAAGCAATAATATAATCATATATTAAGCGTTGAACTGCCCCATTTGGATGATCACCTAATAATCCAAAATTGTCAATTACAGACAAACTATTAGAGGCACAGTGTTCATATTGTATATGCAGCGTTATTCAAAGGCCCAAAGCACTACTATAACAAAGTTTTAAGCGTTCGACCGGACCATATTGTTGAACACCTAATATTCCGATAATGTCAATTACAAACAAACAATCAGAGGCACAAAGTTCATATTGTGTATGCAGCGTTATTCAGAGACCCAAAGCCATAATATAATAACTTATTAAGCGTTGGAATGCCCCATGTTGTGGAACACCTAATATTAAAAAAATGTCAGTTACAGACAAACTATTAGAGGCACAGTGTTCATATTGTATATGCAGCGTTATTCAGTGGCCCAAAGCACTACTATAACCACATTTTAAGCGTTTGACTGCCCGATATTGTTGAACACCTGATATTCCAAAAATGTCAATTACAAACAAACAATTAGAGGCACAGTGTTCATATTGTATATGCCGCGATATGCAAAGTCCCAAAGCATTACTACAACCACATATTAAGCGTTCGACTGCCCCATATGGTTGAACACCTAATATTCCAAAAATGTCAATTACAATCAAACAATTAGAGGCACGGAGTTAATATTGTATATGCAGCGTTATACAGAGTCCCATAGCATTACTATAAAAATATAGTCAGCGTTGGAATGCTTCATGTGGTTAAACACCTAATATTACAAAAAATGTCAGTTACAGACAAACTATTAGAGGCACAAAGTTCCTATTGTACATGCAGCGTTATACAGTGTCCCAAAGTATTAATATAATCACTTATTTAGCGTTCGACTGCCCCCATTTGGATAAGCATTTAATATTCCAAAATTGTCCGTTACAGCCAAGCTATTAAAGGCACAGTGTTCTTATTGTATATGCAGCGTTATTCAGATGCCATAGCATTAATATAATCACTTATTAAGCGTTGTACTGCCCCATTTAGTTGAACACCTAATATTCGAAAATTGTCAATTACAGGCAAACTATTTGAGGCACGGAGTTAATATTGTATATGCCTCGATATACAGAGTCCTAAAGCATTACTATAACCACATATTAGGCGTTGGACGCCCCATTTAGTTGAACACCTATTATTCCTAATATGTCAATTACAGCCAAACTATTAGAGGCACAGTGTTCATATTGTATATGCAGCGTTATTCAGAGATCCAAAGCCATAATATAATAACTCATTAAGCGTTGGAATGCCCCATGTGGTGGAACACCTAATATTACAAAAAATGTCAGTTACAGACAAGCTATTGGAGGCACAGTGTTCATTTTGTATATGCCCCGTTATACAAAGTCCCAAAGCATTACTATAACCACATATTAAGCGTACGACTGCCCCATTTAGTTGAACACCTATTATTCCTAATATGTCAATTACAGCCAAACTATTAGAGGCACAATGTTCATAATGTATATGCAGCGTTATTCAGTGGCCCAAAGCACTACTATAACCACTTTTTAAGCGTTTGCCTGCCCGATATTGTTGAACACCTAATATTCCAAAAATGTCAATTACAAACAAACTATTAGAGGCACAGTGTTCATTTTGTATATGCCCCGTTATACAAAGTCCCAAAGCATTACTATAACCACATATAAAGCGCTCGACTGCCCACATAGTTGAACACTTAATATTCCGAAAATGTCCTTTACAGCCAAACTATTAGAGGCACAGTGTTCATATTGTCTATGCAGCGTTATTCAGAGACCCAAAGCCATAATATAATAACTTATTAAGCGTTGGAATGCCCCATGTTGTGGAACACCTAATATTACAAAAAATGTCAGTTACAGACAAACTATCAGAGGCAGAGTGTTCATACTGTATATGCAGTGTTATTCAGAGGCCCATAGCACTACTATAACCACATATTAAGCGCTCGACTGCCCCATATCGTTGAACACCTAATATTCCGAAAATGTCCTTTACAGCCAAACTATTAGAGGCACAGTGTTCATATGGTATATGCCGCGTTATACAAAGTCCCAAGGCATTACTATAACCACATATTAAGCGTTCGACTGCCCCATATTGTTGAACACCAAATATTCCAAAATTGTCAATTACAGGCAAACTATTAGAGGCACAGTGTTCATATTGTATATGCAGCGTTATACAAACTCATAAAGCATTACTATAACCACATATTAAGCGTTCGACTTACCCATGTAGTTGAACACATAATATTCCAAAAATGTCAATTACAGCCAAACTATCAGAGGCACAGTGTTCATTCTGTATATGCAACGTTATACAAAGTCCCAATGCAATAATATAATCATATATTAAGCGTTGGACTGCCCCATTTGGTTGAACACCTAATATTCCAAAATTGTCAATTCCAGGCAAACTATTAGAGGCACGGAGGTAATATTGTATATGCCGCGTTATACAGAGTCCCAAAGCATTACTATAACCACATATTAAGCGTTCGACTGCCCCATATTGTTAAACACCTAATATTCCAAAAATGTCAATTACAGGCAAACTATTAAAGGCACGGAGTTAATATTGTTTATGCCGCGTTATACAGAGTCCTAAAGCATTACTGTAACAACATATTAGGCGTTGGACTGCCCCATTTAGTTGAACACCTATTATTCCTAATATGTCAATTACAGCCAAACTATTAGAGGCACAGTGTTCATATTGTATATGCAGCGTTATTCAGAGATCCAAAGCCATAATATAATAACTTATTAAGCGTCGGAATGCCCCATGTGGTGGAACACCTAATATTACAAAAAATGTCAGTTACAGACAAGCTCTTGGAGGCACAATGTTCATATTGTATATGCAGCGTTATTCAGAGGCCCAAATTATTACTATAACCACATATTAAGCGCACGACTGCCCCATATTGTTGAACAATTAATATTCCAAAAATGTCAATTACAGCCAAACTATCAGAGGCAGAGTGTTCATACTGTATATGCAGCGTTATACAGAAGCAATAATATAATCATATATTAAGCGTTGGACTGCCCCATTTGGTTGAACACCTAATATTCCAAAAATGTCAATTACAAACAAACTATTAGAGGCACGGAGTTAATATTGTATATGCCGCGTTATACAGAGTCCCAAAGCATTTCTGTAACCACATATTAAGCGTTCGACTGCCCCATATTGTTGAAAAACTATTATTCGGAAAATGTCCATTACAGGCAAACTATTAGAGGCACGGTGTAAATACTGTATATGCAGCGTTATACAGAGTCCCAAAGCAATAATATAATCATATATTAAGCGTTGGACTGCCCCATTTGGTTGAACACCTAATATTCCAAAAATGTCAATTACAAACAAACTATTAGAGGCACGGAGTTAATATTGTATATGCCGCGTTATACAGAGTCCTAAAGCATTACTATAACCACATATTAGGCGTTGGACTGCCCCATGTAGTTGAACACCTAATATTCCAAAATTGTAAATTACAGGCAAACTATTAGAGGCACAGTGTTCATATTGTATATGCAGCGTTATTCAGAGGCCCAAAGTACTATTATAACCACATTTTAAGCGTTCGACTGCCCAATATTGTTGAACACCTAATATTCCAAAAATGTCAATTACAAACAAACTATTAGAGGAACGGAGTTAATATTGTATATGCCGCGTTATACAGAGTCCTATAGCATTACTATAACCACATATTAGGCGTTGGACTGTCCCATGTAGTTAAACACCTAATATTCTAAATTGTCAATTACAGGCAAACTATTAGGGGCACAGTGTTCATATTGTATATGAAGCGTTATATAGAGGCCCATAGCACTACTATAACCACATATTAAGCGCTCGACTGCCCCATATTGTTGAACACCTAATATTCCGAAAATGTCCTTTACAGCCAAACTATTAGAGGCACAGTGTTCATATTGTATATGCAGCGTTATTCAGAGGCCCAAAGCATTAATATAATCACTTATTAAGCTTTAAACCGCCCTATTTGTTGAACACCTAATATTCCAAAAATAACAATTACAAACAAACTATTAGAGGCACGGAGTTAATATTGTATATGCCGCGTTATACAGAGTCCCAAAGCATTATTATAATCATATATTAGGCGTTGGACTGCCCCATTTGGTAGAACACCTGATATTCCAAAGTGGTCAATTACAGGCAAACTATTAGAGGCACAGTGTTCATAATGTATATGCAGCGTTATTCAGTGGCCCAAAGCACTACTATAACCACTTTTTAAGCGTTTGCCTGCCCGATATTGTTGAACACCTAATATTCCAAAAATGTTAATTACAAACAAACTATTAGAGGCACGGAGTTAATACTGTATATGCCGCGTTATACAGAGTCCCAAAGCATTTCTATAACCTCATATTAAGCGTTCAACTGCCTCAGATTGATGACCACCTAATATTCCAAAAATGTCAATTACAGGCAAACTATTAGAGGCACGAAGTTAATATTGTATATGCCGCGTTAATCAGAGTCGTAAAGCATTACTATAACCACATATTAGGCGTTCGACTGCCCCATATTGTTAAACACCTAATATTCCAAAAATGTCAATTACAAACAAACTATTAAAGGCACGGAGTTAATATTGTATATGCCGCGTTATACAGAGTCCTAAAGCATTTCTGTATCCACATATTAAGCGTTCGACTGCCCCATATTGTTGAACACCTAATATTCCGAAAATATCCTTTACAGCCAAACTATTAGAGGCACAGTGTTCATATTGTATATGCAGCGTTTCAGGTGCCAAAGCATTAATATAATCACTTATTAAGCGTTGGACTGCCCCATGTGGATGAACACCTAATATTTTAAAAATGTCAATTACAGCCAAACTATCAGAGGCACAAGGTTCATATTGTATATGCTGCGTTATACAAAGTCCTAAAGCATTACTATAACCACATATTAAGCGTTCGACTGCCCCATGTAGTTGAACACATAATATTCCAAAAATGTCTATTGCAACCAAACTATCAGAGGCACAGTGTTCATACTGTATATGCAGCGTTATACAGAGTCCCAATGCAATAATATAATCATATATTAAGCGTTGGACTGCCCCATGTAGTTGAACACCTAAAATTCCAAAATTGTCAATTACAGGCAAACTATTAGAGGCACAGTGTTCATATTGTATATGCAGCGTTATTCAGTGGCCCAAAGCACTACTATAACCACATTTTAAGCGTTTGACTGCCCGATATTGTTGAACACCTGATATTCCAAAAATGTCAATTACAAACAAACAATTAGAGGCACAGTGTTCATATTGTATATGCCGCGATATGCAAAGTCCCAAAGCATTACTACAACCACATATTAAGCGTTCGACTGCCCCATATGGTTGAACACCTAATATTCCAAAAATGTCAATTACAATCAAACAATTAGAGGCACGGAGTTAATATTGTATATGCAGCGTTATACAGAGTCCCATAGCATTACTATAAAAATATAGTCAGCGTTGGAATGCTTCATGTGGTTAAACACCTAATATTACAAAAAATGTCAGCTACAGACAAACTATTAGAGGCACAAAGTTCCTATTGTACATGCAGCGTTATACAGTGTCCCAAAGTATTAATATAATCACTTATTTAGCGTTCGACTGCCCCCATTTGGATAAGCATTTAATATTCCAAAATTGTCCGTTACAGCCAAGCTATTAAAGGCACAGTGTTCTTATTGTATATGCAGCGTTATTCAGATGCCATAGCATTAATATAATCACTTATTAAGCGTTGTACTGCCCCATTTAGTTGAACACCTAATATTCGAAAATTGTCAATTACAGGCAAACTATTTGAGGCACGGAGTTAATATTGTATATGCCTCGATATACAGAGTCCTAAAGCATTACTATAACCACATATTAGGCGTTGGACGCCCCATTTAGTTGAACACCTATTATTCCTAATATGTCAATTACAGCCAAACTATTAGAGGCACAGTGTTCATATTGTATATGCAGCGTTATTCAGAGATCCAAAGCCATAATATAATAACTCATTAAGCGTTGGAATGCCCCATGTGGTGGAACACCTAATATTACAAAAAATGTCAGTTACAGACAAGCTATTGGAGGCACAGTGTTCATTTTGTATATGCCCCGTTATACAAAGTCCCAAAGCATTACTATAACCACATATTAAGCGTACGACTGCCCCATTTAGTTGAACACCTATTATTCCTAATATGTCAATTACAGCCAAACTATTAGAGGCACAATGTTCATAATGTAAATGCAGCGTTATTCAGTGGCCCAAAGCACTACTATAACCACTTTTTAAGCGTTTGCCTGCCCGATATTGTTGAACACCTAATATTCCAAAAATGTCAATTACAAACAAACTATTAGAGGCACAGTGTTCATTTTGTATATGCCCCGTTATACAAAGTCCCAAAGCATTACTATAACCACATATAAAGCGCTCGACTGCCCACATAGTTGAACACTTAATATTCCGAAAATGTCCTTTACAGCCAAACTATTAGAGGCACAGTGTTCATATTGTCTATGCAGCGTTATTCAGAGACCCAAAGCCATAATATAATAACTTATTAAGCGTTGGAATGCCCCATGTTGTGGAACACCTAATATTACAAAAAATGTCAGTTACAGACAAACTATCAGAGGCAGAGTGTTCATACTGTATATGCAGTGTTATTCAGAGGCCCATAGCACTACTATAACCACATATTAAGCGCTCGACTGCCCCATATCGTTGAACACCTAATATTCCGAAAATGTCCTTTACAGCCAAACTATTAGAGGCACAGTGTTCATATGGTATATGCCGCGTTATACAAAGTCCCAAGGCATTACTATAACCACATATTAAGCGTTCGACTGCCCCATATTGTTGAACACCAAATATTCCAAAATTGTCAATTACAGGCAAACTATTAGAGGCACAGTGTTCATATTGTATATGCAGCGTTATACAAACTCATAAAGCATTACTATAACCACATATTAAGCGTTCGACTGCCCCATGTAGTTGAACACATAATATTCCAAAAATGTCAATTACAGCCAAACTATCAGAGGCACAGTGTTCATTCTGTATATGCAACGTTATACAAAGTCCCAATGCAATAATATAATCATATATTAAGCGTTGGACTGCCCCATTTGGTTGAACACCTAATATTCCAAAATTGTCAATTCCAGGCAAACTATTAGAGGCACGGAGGTAATATTGTATATGCCGCGTTATACAGAGTCCCAAAGCATTACTATAACCACATATTAAGCGTTCGACTGCCCCATATTGTTAAACACCTAATATTCCAAAAATGTCAATTACAGGCAAACTATTAAAGGCACGGAGTTAATATTGTTTATGCCGCGTTATACAGAGTCCTAAAGCATTACTGTAACAACATATTAGGCGTTGGACTGCCCCATTTAGTTGAACACCTATTATTCCTAATATGTCAATTACAGCCAAACTATTAGAGGCACAGTGTTCATATTGTATATGCAGCGTTATTCAGAGATCCAAAGCCATAATATAATAACTTATTAAGCGTCGGAATGCCCCATGTGGTGGAACACCTAATATTACAAAAAATGTCAGTTACAGACAAGCTCTTGGAGGCACAATGTTCATATTGTATATGCAGCGTTATTCAGAGGCCCAAATTATTACTATAACCACATATTAAGCGCACGACTGCCCCATATTGTTGAACACCTAATATTCCAAAAATGTCAATTACAAACAAACTATTAGAGGCACGGAGTTAATATTGTATATGCCGCGTTATACAGAGTCCCAAAGCATTTCTGTAACCACATATTAAGCGTTCGACTGCCCCATATTGTTGAACAACTATTATTCGGAAAATGTCCATTACAAGCAAACTATTAGAGGCACGGTGTAAATACTGTATATGCAGCGTTATACAGAGTCCCAAAGCAATAATATAATCATATATTAAGCGTTGGACTGCCCCATTTGGTTGAACACCTAATATTCCAAAAATGTCAATTACAAACAAACTATTAGAGGCACGGAGTTAATATTGTATATGCCGCGTTATACAGAGTCCTAAAGCATTACTATAACCACATATTAGGCGTTGGACTGCCCCATGTAGTTGAACACCTAATATTCCAAAATTGTAAATTACAGGCAAACTATTAGAGGCACAGTGTTCATATTGTATATGCAGCGTTATTCAGAGGCCCAAAGTACTATTATAACCACATTTTAAGCGTTCGACTGCCCAATATTGTTGAACACCTAATATTCCAAAAATGTCAATTACAAACAAACTATTAGAGGAACGGAGTTAATATTGTATATGCCGCGTTATACAGAGTCCTATAGCATTACTATAACCACATATTAGGCGTTGGACTGTCCCATGTAGTTAAACACCTAATATTCTAAATTGTCAATTACAGGCAAACTATTAGAGGCACAGTGTTCATATTGTATATGCAGCGTTATTCAGAGGCCCAAAGCATTAATATAATCACTTATTAAGCTTTAAACCGCCCTATTTGTTGAACACCTAATATTCCAAAAATAACAATTACAAACAAACTATTAGAGGCACGGAGTTAATATTGTATATGCCGCGTTATACAGAGTCCCAAAGCATTATTATAATCATATATTAGGCGTTGGACTGCCCCATTTGGTAGAACACCTGATATTCCAAAGTGGTCAATTACAGGCAAACTATTAGAGGCACAGTGTTCATACTGTATATGCAGCGTTATACAGAGGCCTAAAGCATTACTATAACCACATATTAAGCGTTCGACTGCCTCATATTGATGAACACCTAATATTCCAAAAATGTCAATTACAGACAAACTATTAGAGGCACGGTGTAAATACTGTATATGCAGCGTTATACAGAGTCCCAAAGCATTATTATAATCATATATTAGGCGTTGGACTGCCCCATTTGGTTGAACACCTGATATTCCAAAATTGTCAATTACAGGCAAACTATTAGAGGCACAGTGTTCAAACTGTATATGCAGCGTTATACAGAGGCCCAAAGCATTACTATAACCACATATTAAGCGTTCGACTGCCCCATATGGTTGAACACCTAATATTCCAAAAATGTCAATTACAATCAAACAATTAGAGGCACGGAGTTAATATTGCATATGCCGCGTTATACAGAGTCCTAATGCATTACTATAACCACATATTAGGCGTTGGACTGCCCCATGTAGTTGAACACCTATTATTCCAAAATTGTCAATTACTGGCAAACTATTAGAGGCACTGTGTTCATATTGTATATGCAGCGTTATTTAGAGACCCTAAGCATTTCTATAACCACATTTTAAGCGTTCGACTGCCCCATATCGTTGAACACCTAATATTCCAAAAATGTCAATAACAAACAAACTATTAAAGGCACGGAGTTAATATTGTATATGCCGCGTTATACAGAGTCCCAAATCATTTCTGTAACCACATATTAAGCGTTCGACTGCCCCATATTGTTGAACACCTAATATTCCGAAAATGTCAATTACAAGCAAACTATTAGAGGCACAGTGTTCATATTGTATATGCAGCGTTATTTAGAGACCCAAAGCATTTCTATAACCACATATTAAGCGTTCGACTGCCCCATATTGTTGAACACCTAATATTCCAAAATTGTCTGTTACAGGCAAACTATTGGAGGCACAGCGTTCATATTGTATATGCAGCGTTATTCAAAGGCCCTAAGCATTACTATAACCACATATTAAGCGCTCGACTGCCCCATATTGTTGAACACCTAATATTCCAAAATTGTCAATTACAGGCAAACTATTAGAGGCACAGTGTTCATTTTGTCTATGCAGCGTTATTCAGAGACCCAAAGCCATAATATAATAACTTATTAAGCGTTGGAATGCCCCATGTTGTGGAACACCTAATATTACAAAAAATGTCAGTTACAGACAAACTATCAGAGGCAGAGTGTTCATACTGTATATGCAGCGTTATACAGAGTCCCAATGCATTAATATAATCATATATTAAGCGTTGGACTGCCCCATTTGGTTGAACACCTAATATTCCAAAAATGTCAATTACAGCCAAACTATCAGAGGCACAAAGTTCATATTGTGTATGCAGCGTTATTCAATAGCCCAAAGCATTAATATTATCACTTATTAAGCGTTAAACTGCCCTATTTGTTGAACACCTAATATTCTAATAATGTCAATTGCAGGCAAACAATTAGAGGACCGGAGTTAATATTGTATATGCCGCGTTATACAGAGTCCCAAAGCATTACTATAACCACATTTTAAACGTTCGACTGCCCCATATTGTTGAACACCTAATATTCCAAAAATGTCAATTACAAACAAACTATTAAAGGTACGGAGTTAATATTGTATATGCCGCGTTATACAGGGTCCCAAAGCATTTCTGTAACCACATATTAAGCGTTCAACTGCCCCATATTGTTGAACACCTAATATTCCGAAAATATCCTTTACAGCCAAACTATTCGAGGCACAGTGTTTATATTGTATTTGCAGCGTTATTCAGTCGCCTAATGCACTACTATAACCACATTTTAAGCGTTTGACTGCCCGATATTGTTGAACACCTAATATTCTAATAATGTCAATTGCAGGCAAACAATTAGAGGCACGGAGTTAATATTGTATATGCCGCGATATACAAAGTCCCAAAGCATTACTATAACCACATATTAAGCGTTCGACTGCCCCATATTGTTGAACACCAAATATTCCAAAATTGTTAATTACAGGCAAACTATTAGAGGCACAGTGTTCATATTGTATATGCAGCGTTATTTAGAGGCCCATAGCACTACTAAACCACATATTAAGCGCTCGACTGCCCACATAATTGAACACTTAATATTCCGAAAATGTCCTTTACAGCCAAACTATTAGAGGCACAGTGTTCATATTGTCTATGCAGCGTTATTCAGAGACCCAAAGCCATAATATAATAACTTATTAAGCGTTCGACTTCCCCATATTGTTGAACACCAAATATTCCAAAATTGTCAATTACAGGCAAACTATTAAAGGCACGGTGTTAATATTGAATATGCCTCGTTATACAGAGTCCCGAAGCATTTCTATAACCACATATTAAGTGTATTAATTTGACTGCCCCATATTGATGAACACCAAATATTCCAAAATTGTCAATTACAGGCAAACTATTAGAGGCACAGTGTTCATATTGTATATGCAGCGTTATTTAGAGGCCCATAGCACTACTATAACCACATATTAAGCGCTCGACTGCCCACATAGTTGAACACTTAATATTCCGAAAATGTCCTTTACAGCCAAACTATTAGAGGCACAGTGTTCATATTGTATATGCAGCGTTATTCAGAGGCCCAAAGCACTACTATAACCACATTTTAAGCGTTCGACTGCCCCATATTGTTGAACACCTAATATTCCGAAAATGACAATTACAAACAAACTATTAGAGGCACAGTGTTCATATTGTATATGCCGCGTTATACAAAGTCCCAAAGCATTACTATAACCACATATTAACCGTTCGACTGCCCCATGTAGTTGAACATATAATATTCCAAAAATGTCAATTACAGCCAAACTATTAGGGGCACAGTGTTCATATTGTCTATGCAGCGTTATTCAGAGGCCCAAAGCACTACTATAACCACATTTTAAGCGTTCGACTGCCCCATATTGTTGAACACCTAATATTCCGAAAATGACAATTACAAACAAACTATTAGAGGCACAGTGTTCATATTGTATATGCCGCGTTATACAAAGTCCCGAAGCATTACTATAACCACATATTAACCGTTCGACTGCCCCATGTAGTTGAACACATAATATTCCAAAAATGTCAATTACAGCCAAACTATCAGAGGCACAGTGTTCATACTGTATAAGCAGCGTTATACAGAGTCCCAATGCAATAATATAATCATATATTAAGCGTTGGACTGCCCCATTTGGTTGAACACCTAATATTCCAAAATTGTCAATTACAGGCAAACTATTAGAGGCACGGAATTAATATTGTATATGCCGCGTAATACAGAGTCCTAAAGCATTAATATAACCACATATTAGGCGTTGGACTGCCCCATGTAGTTGAACACCTAATATTCCAAAATTGTCAATTACAGGCAAACTATTAGAGGCACAGTGTTCATATTGTATATGCAGCGTTATTTAGAGGCCCATAGCACTACTATAACCACATATTAAGCGCTCGACTGCCCACATAGTTGAACACTTAATATTCCGAAAATGTCCTTTACAGCCAAACTATTAGAGGCACAGTGTTCATATTGTATATGCAGCGTTATTTGGAGGCCCATAGCACTACTATAACCACATATTAAGCGCTCGACTGCCCACATAGTTGAACACTTAATATTCCGAAAATGTCCTTTACAGCCAAACTATTAGAGGCACAATGTTCATATTGTATATGCAGCGTTATTCAGATGCCAAGGCAATAATATAATCACTTATTAAGCGTTGGACTGCCCATGTGGTTGAACACCTAATATTTCAAAAATGTCCTTTACAGCCAAACTATTAGGGGCACAGTGTTCATATTTTCTATGCAGCGTTATTCAGAGGCCCAAAGCCATAATATATTAACTTATTAAGCGTTGGAATGCCCCATGTTTTGGAACACCTAATATTACAAAAAATGTCAGTTACAGACAAACTATTAGAGGCACAATGTTCATATTGTATATGCAGCGTTATTAAGATGCCAAAGCATTAATATAATCACTTATTAAGCGTTGGACTGCCCCTTTTGTTTGAACACATAATATTCCAAAATTGTCAATTACAGGCAAACTATTAGAGGCACAGTGTTCATATTGTATATGCCGCGTTATACAAAGTCCCAAAGCATTACTATAACCACATATTAGCCGTTCGACTGCCCCATGTAGTTGAACACATAATATTCCAAAAATGTCAATTACAGCCAAACTATCAGAGGCACAGTGTTCTTACTGTATATGCAGCGTTATACAGAGTCCCAATGCAATAATATAATCATATATTAAGCGTTGGACTGCCCCATTTGGTTGAACACTTAATATTCCAAAATTGTCAATTACAGGCAAACTATTAGAGGCACGGAATTAATATTGTATATGCCGCGTAATACAGAGTCCTAAAGCATTAATATAACCACATATTAGGCGTTGGACTGCCCCATGTAGTTGAACACCTAATATTCCAAAATTGTCAATTACAGGCAAACTATTAGAGGCACAATGTTTATATTGTATATGCAGCGTTATTCAGAGGCCCAAAGCACTACTATAACCACATTTTAAGCGTTTGACTGCCGCATATTGTTAAACATCTAATATTTCAAAAATGTCAATTACAAACAAACTATTAGAGGCACGAAGTTAATATTGTATATGCCGCGTTATACAGAGTCCTAAAGCAATACTATAACCACATATTAGGCGTTCGACTGCCACATGTTGATGAACACCTAATATTCCAAAAATGTCAATTACAGGCAAGCTATTAGAGGCACGGAGTTAATATTGTATATGCCGCGATATACAGAGTCCTAAAGCATTTTGTAACGACATATTAAGCGTTCGACTGCCCCATATTGTTGAACACCTAATATTCCGAAAATATCCTTTACAGCCAAACTATTAGAGGCACAGTGTTCATATTGTATATGCAGCGTTATACAGAGGCCCAAAGCACTACTATAACCACATTTTAAGCGTTTGACTGCCCGATATTGTTGAACACCTGATATTCCAAAAATGTCAATTACAAACAAACAATTAGAGGCACAGTGTTCATATTGTATATGCCGCGATATGCAAAGTCCCAAAGCATTACTATAACCACATATTAAGCGTTCGACTGCCCCATATTGTTGAACACCAAATATTCCAAAATTGTCAATTACAGGCAAACTATTAGAGGCACAGTGTTCATATTGTCTATGCAGCGTTATTCAGAGACCCAAAGCCATAATATAATAACTTATTAAGCGTTGGAATGCCCCATGTTGTGGAACACCTAATATTACAAAAAATGTCAGTTACAGACAAACTATCAGAGGCAGAGTGTTCATACTGTATATGCAGCGTTATACAGAGTCCCAATGCATTAATATAATCATATATTAAGCGTTGGACTGCCCCATTTGGTTGAACACTTAATATTCCAAAAATGTCAATTACAGCCAAACTATCAGAGGCACAAAGTTCATATTGTGTATGCAGCGTTATTCAATAGCCCAAAGCATTAATATTATCACTTATTAAGCGTTAAACTGCCCTATTTGTTGAACACCTAATATTCTAATAATGTCAATTGCAGGCAAACAATTAGAGGACCGGAGTTAATATTGTATATGCCGCGTTATACAGAGTCCCAAAGCATTACTATAACCACATATTAAGCGTTCGACTGCCCCATATTGTTAAACACCTAATATTCAAAATTGTCAATTACAGGCAAACTATTAGAGGCACAGTGTTCATATTGTATATGCAGCGTTATTTAGAGGCCCAAAGCCATAATATAATAACTTATTAAGCGTTGGAATGCACCATGTGGTGGAACCCCTAATATTAAAAAAAATGTCAGTTACAGACAAGCTACTGGAGGCACAATGTTCATATTGTATATGCAGCGTTATTCAGAGGCCCATAGCACTACTATAACCACATTTTAAGCGTTCGACTGCCCCATACTGTTGAACACCTTATATTCCAAAAATGTCAATTACAAACAAACTCTTAGGGGCACGGAGTTAATATTGTATATGCCGCGTTTTTCAGAGTCCCAAAGCATTTCTATAACTACATATTAAGCGTTCGACTGCCCCATATTGATAAACACCTAATATTCCAAATATGTCAATTACAGGCAAACTATTAGAGGCACGGAGTTAATATTGTTTATGCCGCGTTATACAGAGTCCTAAAGCATTGCTATAACAACATATTAGGCATTGGACTGCCCCATGTAGTTGAACACCTAATATTCCAAAAATGTCCATTACAGCCAAACTATCAGAGGCACAGTGTTCATATAGTATATGCAGCGTTATTCAGAGGCCCAAAGCACTACTATAACCACATTTTAAACGTTCGACTGCCCCATATTGTTGAACACCTAATATTCCAAAAATGTCAATTACAAACAAACTATTAAAGGTACGGAGTTAATATTGTATATGCCGCGTTATACAGGGTCCCAAAGCATTTCTGTAACCACATATTAAGCGTTCAACTGCCCCATATTGTTGAACACCTAATATTCCGAAAATATCCTTTACAGCCAAACTATTCGAGGCACAGTGTTTATATTGTATTTGCAGCGTTATTCAGTCGCCTAATGCACTACTATAACCACATTTTAAGCGTTTGACTGCCCGATATTGTTGAACACCTAATATTCTAATAATGTCAATTGCAGGCAAACAATTAGAGGCACGGAGTTAATATTGTATATGCCGCGATATACAAAGTCCCAAAGCATTACTATAACCACATATTAAGCGTTCGACTGCCCCATATTGTTGAACACCAAATATTCCAAAATTGTTAATTACAGGCAAACTATTAGAGGCACAGTGTTCATATTGTATATGCAGCGTTATTTAGAGGCCCATAGCACTACTAAACCACATATTAAGCGCTCGACTGCCCACATAATTGAACACTTAATATTCCGAAAATGTCCTTTACAGCCAAACTATTAGAGGCACAGTGTTCATATTGTCTATGCAGCGTTATTCAGAGACCCAAAGCCATAATATAATAACTTATTAAGCGTTCGACTTCCCCATATTGTTGAACACCAAATATTCCAAAATTGTCAATTACAGGCAAACTATTAAAGGCACGGTGTTAATATTGAATATGCCTCGTTATACAGAGTCCCGAAGCATTTCTATAACCACATATTAAGTGTATTAATTTGACTGCCCCATATTGATGAACACCAAATATTCCAAAATTGTCAATTACAGGCAAACTATTAGAGGCACAGTGTTCATATTGTATATGCAGCGTTATTTAGAGGCCCATAGCACTACTATAACCACATATTAAGCGCTCGACTGCCCACATAGTTGAACACTTAATATTCCGAAAATGTCCTTTACAGCCAAACTATTAGAGGCACAGTGTTCATATTGTATATGCAGCGTTATTCAGAGGCCCAAAGCACTACTATAACCACATTTTAAGCGTTCGACTGCCCCATATTGTTGAACACCTAATATTCCGAAAATGACAATTACAAACAAACTATTAGAGGCACAGTGTTCATATTGTATATGCCGCGTTATACAAAGTCCCAAAGCATTACTATAACCACATATTAACCGTTCGACTGCCCCATGTAGTTGAACACATAATATTCCAAAAATGTCAATTACAGCCAAACTATTAGGGGCACAGTGTTCATATTGTGTATGCAGCGTTATTCAGAGGCCCAAAGCACTACTATAACCACATTTTAAGCGTTCGACTGCCCCATATTGTTGAACACCTAATATTCCGAAAATGACAATTACAAACAAACTATTAGAGGCACAGTGTTCATATTGTATATGCCGCGTTATACAAAGTCCCGAAGCATTACTATAACCACATATTAACCGTTCGACTGCCCCATGTAGTTGAACACATAATATTCCAAAAATGTCAATTACAGCCAAACTATCAGAGGCACAGTGTTCATACTGTATAAGCAGCGTTATACAGAGTCCCAATGCAATAATATAATCATATATTAAGCGTTGGACTGCCCCATTTGGTTGAACACCTAATATTCCAAAATTGTCAATTACAGGCAAACTATTAGAGGCACGGAATTAATATTGTATATGCCGCGTAATACAGAGTCCTAAAGCATTAATATAACCACATATTAGGCGTTGGACTGCCCCATGTAGTTGAACACCTAATATTCCAAAATTGTCAATTACAGGCAAACTATTAGAGGCACAGTGTTCATATTGTATATGCAGCGTTATTTAGAGGCCCATAGCACTACTATAACCACATATTAAGCGCTCGACTGCCCACATAGTTGAACACTTAATATTCCGAAAATGTCCTTTACAGCCAAACTATTAGAGGCACAGTGTTCATATTGTATATGCAGCGTTATTTGGAGGCCCATAGCACTACTATAACCACATATTAAGCGCTCGACTGCCCACATAGTTGAACACTTAATATTCCGAAAATGTCCTTTACAGCCAAACTATTAGAGGCACAATGTTCATATTGTATATGCAGCGTTATTCAGATGCCAAGGCAATAATATAATCACTTATTAAGCGTTGGACTGCCCATGTGGTTGAACACCTAATATTTCAAAAATGTCCTTTACAGCCAAACTATTAGGGGCACAGTGTTCATATTTTCTATGCAGCGTTATTCAGAGGCCCAAAGCCATAATATATTAACTTATTAAGCGTTGGAATGCCCCATGTTTTGGAACACCTAATATTACAAAAAATGTCAGTTACAGACAAACTATTAGAGGCACAATGTTCATATTGTATATGCAGCGTTATTAAGATGCCAAAGCATTAATATAATCACTTATTAAGCGTTGGACTGCCCCTTTTGTTTGAACACGTAATATTCCAAAATTGTCAATTACAGGCAAACTATTAGAGGCACAGTGTTCATATTGTATATGCCGCGTTATACAAAGTCCCAAAGCATTACTATAACCACATATTAGCCGTTCGACTGCCCCATGTAGTTGAACACATAATATTCCAAAAATGTCAATTACAGCCAAACTATCAGAGGCACAGTGTTCTTACTGTATATGCAGCGTTATACAGAGTCCCAATGCAATAATATAATCATATATTAAGCGTTGGACTGCCCCATTTGGTTGAACACTTAATATTCCAAAATTGTCAATTACAGGCAAACTATTAGAGGCACGGAATTAATATTGTATATGCCGCGTAATACAGAGTCCTAAAGCATTAATATAACCACATATTAGGCGTTGGACTGCCCCATGTAGTTGAACACCTAATATTCCAAAATTGTCAATTACAGGCAAACTATTAGAGGCACAGTGTTTATATTGTATATGCAGCGTTATTCAGAGGCCCAAAGCACTACTATAACCACATTTTAAGCGTTTGACTGCCGCATATTGTTGAACACCTAATATTTCAAAAATGTCAATTACAAACAAACTATTAGAGGCACGAAGTTAATATTGTATATGCCGCGTTATACAGAGTCCTAAAGCAATACTATAACCACATATTAGGCGTTCGACTGCCACATGTTGATGAACACCTAATATTCCAAAAATGTCAATTACAGGCAAGCTATTAGAGGCACGGAGTTAATATTGTATATGCCGCGATATACAGAGTCCTAAAGCATTTTGTAACGACATATTAAGCGTTCGACTGCCCCATATTGTTGAACACCTAATATTCCGAAAATATCCTTTACAGCCAAACTATTAGAGGCACAGTGTTCATATTGTATATGCAGCGTTATACAGAGGCCCAAAGCACTACTATAACCACATTTTAAGCGTTTGACTGCCCGATATTGTTGAACACCTGATATTCCAAAAATGTCAATTACAAACAAACAATTAGAGGCACAGTGTTCATATTGTATATGCCGCGATATGCAAAGTCCCAAAGCATTACTATAACCACATATTAAGCGTTCGACTGCCCCATATTGTTGAACACCAAATATTCCAAAATTGTCAATTACAGGCAAACTATTAGAGGCACAGTGTTCATATTGTCTATGCAGCGTTATTCAGAGACCCAAAGCCATAATATAATAACTTATTAAGCGTTGGAATGCCCCATGTTGTGGAACACCTAATATTACAAAAAATGTCAGTTACAGACAAACTATCAGAGGCAGAGTGTTCATACTGTATATGCAGCGTTATACAGAGTCCCAATGCATTAATATAATCATATATTAAGCGTTGGACTGCCCCATTTGGTTGAACACTTAATATTCCAAAAATGTCAATTACAGCCAAACTATCAGAGGCACAAAGTTCATATTGTGTATGCAGCGTTATTCAATAGCCCAAAGCATTAATATTATCACTTATTAAGCGTTAAACTGCCCTATTTGTTGAACACCTAATATTCTAATAATGTCAATTGCAGGCAAACAATTAGAGGACCGGAGTTAATATTGTATATGCCGCGTTATACAGAGTCCCAAAGCATTACTATAACCACATATTAAGCGTTCGACTGCCCCATATTGTTAAACACCTAATATTCAAAATTGTCAATTACAGGCAAACTATTAGAGGCACAGTGTTCATATTGTATATGCAGCGTTATTTAGAGGCCCAAAGCCATAATATAATAACTTATTAAGCGTTGGAATGCACCATGTGGTGGAACCCCTAATATTAAAAAAAATGTCAGTTACAGACAAGCTACTGGAGGCACAATGTTCATATTGTATATGCAGCGTTATTCAGAGGCCCATAGCACTACTATAACCACATTTTAAGCGTTCGACTGCCCCATACTGTTGAACACCTTATATTCCAAAAATGTCAATTACAAACAAACTCTTAGGGGCACGGAGTTAATATTGTATATGCCGCGTTTTTCAGAGTCCCAAAGCATTTCTATAACTACATATTAAGCGTTCGACTGCCCCATATTGATAAACACCTAATATTCCAAATATGTCAATTACAGGCAAACTATTAGAGGCACGGAGTTAATATTGTTTATGCCGCGTTATACAGAGTCCTAAAGCATTGCTATAACAACATATTAGGCATTGGACTGCCCCATGTAGTTGAACACCTAATATTCCAAAAATGTCCATTACAGCCAAACTATCAGAGGCACAGTGTTCATATAGTATATGCAGCGTTATTCAGAGGCCCAAAGCACTACTATAACCACATTTTAAACGTTCGACTGCCCCATATTGTTGAACACCTAATATTCCAAAAATGTCAATTACAAACAAACTATTAAAGGTACGGAGTTAATATTGTATATGCCGCGTTATACAGGGTCCCAAAGCATTTCTGTAACCACATATTAAGCGTTCAACTGCCCCATATTGTTGAACACCTAATATTCCGAAAATATCCTTTACAGCCAAACTATTCGAGGCACAGTGTTTATATTGTATTTGCAGCGTTATTCAGTCGCCTAATGCACTACTATAACCACATTTTAAGCGTTTGACTGCCCGATATTGTTGAACACCTAATATTCTAATAATGTCAATTGCAGGCAAACAATTAGAGGCACGGAGTTAATATTGTATATGCCGCGATATACAAAGTCCCAAAGCATTACTATAACCACATATTAAGCGTTCGACTGCCCCATATTGTTGAACACCAAATATTCCAAAATTGTTAATTACAGGCAAACTATTAGAGGCACAGTGTTCATATTGTATATGCAGCGTTATTTAGAGGCCCATAGCACTACTAAACCACATATTAAGCGCTCGACTGCCCACATAATTGAACACTTAATATTCCGAAAATGTCCTTTACAGCCAAACTATTAGAGGCACAGTGTTCATATTGTCTATGCAGCGTTATTCAGAGACCCAAAGCCATAATATAATAACTTATTAAGCGTTCGACTTCCCCATATTGTTGAACACCAAATATTCCAAAATTGTCAATTACAGGCAAACTATTAAAGGCACGGTGTTAATATTGAATATGCCTCGTTATACAGAGTCCCGAAGCATTTCTATAACCACATATTAAGTGTATTAATTTGACTGCCCCATATTGATGAACACCAAATATTCCAAAATTGTCAATTACAGGCAAACTATTAGAGGCACAGTGTTCATATTGTATATGCAGCGTTATTTAGAGGCCCATAGCACTACTATAACCACATATTAAGCGCTCGACTGCCCACATAGTTGAACACTTAATATTCCGAAAATGTCCTTTACAGCCAAACTATTAGAGGCACAGTGTTCATATTGTATATGCAGCGTTATTCAGAGGCCCAAAGCACTACTATAACCACATTTTAAGCGTTCGACTGCCCCATATTGTTGAACACCTAATATTCCGAAAATGACAATTACAAACAAACTATTAGAGGCACAGTGTTCATATTGTATATGCCGCGTTATACAAAGTCCCAAAGCATTACTATAACCACATATTAACCGTTCGACTGCCCCATGTAGTTGAACACATAATATTCCAAAAATGTCAATTACAGCCAAACTATTAGGGGCACAGTGTTCATATTGTGTATGCAGCGTTATTCAGAGGCCCAAAGCACTACTATAACCACATTTTAAGCGTTCGACTGCCCCATATTGTTGAACACCTAATATTCCGAAAATGACAATTACAAACAAACTATTAGAGGCACAGTGTTCATATTGTATATGCCGCGTTATACAAAGTCCCGAAGCATTACTATAACCACATATTAACCGTTCGACTGCCCCATGTAGTTGAACACATAATATTCCAAAAATGTCAATTACAGCCAAACTATCAGAGGCACAGTGTTCATACTGTATAAGCAGCGTTATACAGAGTCCCAATGCAATAATATAATCATATATTAAGCGTTGGACTGCCCCATTTGGTTGAACACCTAATATTCCAAAATTGTCAATTACAGGCAAACTATTAGAGGCACGGAATTAATATTGTATATGCCGCGTAATACAGAGTCCTAAAGCATTAATATAACCACATATTAGGCGTTGGACTGCCCCATGTAGTTGAACACCTAATATTCCAAAATTGTCAATTACAGGCAAACTATTAGAGGCACAGTGTTCATATTGTATATGCAGCGTTATTTAGAGGCCCATAGCACTACTATAACCACATATTAAGCGCTCGACTGCCCACATAGTTGAACACTTAATATTCCGAAAATGTCCTTTACAGCCAAACTATTAGAGGCACAGTGTTCATATTGTATATGCAGCGTTATTTGGAGGCCCATAGCACTACTATAACCACATATTAAGCGCTCGACTGCCCACATAGTTGAACACTTAATATTCCGAAAATGTCCTTTACAGCCAAACTATTAGAGGCACAATGTTCATATTGTATATGCAGCGTTATTCAGATGCCAAGGCAATAATATAATCACTTATTAAGCGTTGGACTGCCCATGTGGTTGAACACCTAATATTTCAAAAATGTCCTTTACAGCCAAACTATTAGGGGCACAGTGTTCATATTTTCTATGCAGCGTTATTCAGAGGCCCAAAGCCATAATATATTAACTTATTAAGCGTTGGAATGCCCCATGTTTTGGAACACCTAATATTACAAAAAATGTCAGTTACAGACAAACTATTAGAGGCACAATGTTCATATTGTATATGCAGCGTTATTAAGATGCCAAAGCATTAATATAATCACTTATTAAGCGTTGGACTGCCCCTTTTGTTTGAACACGTAATATTCCAAAATTGTCAATTACAGGCAAACTATTAGAGGCACAGTGTTCATATTGTATATGCCGCGTTATACAAAGTCCCAAAGCATTACTATAACCACATATTAGCCGTTCGACTGCCCCATGTAGTTGAACACATAATATTCCAAAAATGTCAATTACAGCCAAACTATCAGAGGCACAGTGTTCTTACTGTATATGCAGCGTTATACAGAGTCCCAATGCAATAATATAATCATATATTAAGCGTTGGACTGCCCCATTTGGTTGAACACTTAATATTCCAAAATTGTCAATTACAGGCAAACTATTAGAGGCACGGAATTAATATTGTATATGCCGCGTAATACAGAGTCCTAAAGCATTAATATAACCACATATTAGGCGTTGGACTGCCCCATGTAGTTGAACACCTAATATTCCAAAATTGTCAATTACAGGCAAACTATTAGAGGCACAGTGTTTATATTGTATATGCAGCGTTATTCAGAGGCCCAAAGCACTACTATAACCACATTTTAAGCGTTTGACTGCCGCATATTGTTGAACACCTAATATTTCAAAAATGTCAATTACAAACAAACTATTAGAGGCACGAAGTTAATATTGTATATGCCGCGTTATACAGAGTCCTAAAGCAATACTATAACCACATATTAGGCGTTCGACTGCCACATGTTGATGAACACCTAATATTCCAAAAATGTCAATTACAGGCAAGCTATTAGAGGCACGGAGTTAATATTGTATATGCCGCGATATACAGAGTCCTAAAGCATTTTGTAACGACATATTAAGCGTTCGACTGCCCCATATTGTTGAACACCTAATATTCCGAAAATATCCTTTACAGCCAAACTATTAGAGGCACAGTGTTCATATTGTATATGCAGCGTTATACAGAGGCCCAAAGCACTACTATAACCACATTTTAAGCGTTTGACTGCCCGATATTGTTGAACACCTGATATTCCAAAAATGTCAATTACAAACAAACAATTAGAGGCACAGTGTTCATATTGTATATGCCGCGATATGCAAAGTCCCAAAGCATTACTATAACCACATATTAAGCGTTCGACTGCCCCATATTGTTGAACACCAAATATTCCAAAATTGTCAATTACAGGCAAACTATTAGAGGCACAGTGTTCATATTGTCTATGCAGCGTTATTCAGAGACCCAAAGCCATAATATAATAACTTATTAAGCGTTGGAATGCCCCATGTTGTGGAACACCTAATATTACAAAAAATGTCAGTTACAGACAAACTATCAGAGGCAGAGTGTTCATACTGTATATGCAGCGTTATACAGAGTCCCAATGCATTAATATAATCATATATTAAGCGTTGGACTGCCCCATTTGGTTGAACACTTAATATTCCAAAAATGTCAATTACAGCCAAACTATCAGAGGCACAAAGTTCATATTGTGTATGCAGCGTTATTCAATAGCCCAAAGCATTAATATTATCACTTATTAAGCGTTAAACTGCCCTATTTGTTGAACACCTAATATTCTAATAATGTCAATTGCAGGCAAACAATTAGAGGACCGGAGTTAATATTGTATATGCCGCGTTATACAGAGTCCCAAAGCATTACTATAACCACATATTAAGCGTTCGACTGCCCCATATTGTTAAACACCTAATATTCCAAAATTGTCAATTACAGGCAAACTATTAGAGGCACAGTGTTCATATTGTATATGCAGCGTTATTTAGAGGCCCAAAGCCATAATATAATAACTTATTAAGCGTTGGAATGCACCATGTGGTGGAACCCCTAATATTAAAAAAAATGTCAGTTACAGACAAGCTACTGGAGACACAATGTTCATATTGTATATGCAGCGTTATTCAGAGGCCCATAGCACTACTATAACCACATTTTAAGCGTTCGACTGCCCCATACTGTTGAACACCTTATATTCCAAAAATGTCAATTACAAACAAACTCTTAGGGGCACGGAGTTAATATTGTATATGCCGCGTTTTTCAGAGTCCCAAAGCATTTCTATAACTACATATTAAGCGTTCGACTGCCCCATATTGATAAACACCTAATATTCCAAATATGTCAATTACAGGCAAACTATTAGAGGCACGGAGTTAATATTGTTTATGCCGCGTTATACAGAGTCCTAAAGCATTACTATAACAACATATTAGGCATTGGACTGCCCCATGTAGTTGAACACCTAATATTCCAAAAATGTCCATTACAGCCAAACTATCAGAGGCACAGTGTTCATATAGTATATGCAGCGTTATTCAGAGGCCCAAAGCACTACTATAACCACATTTTAAACGTTCGACTGCCCCATATTGTTGAACACCTAATATTCCAAAAATATCAATTACAAACAAACTATTAAAGGTACGGAGTTAATATTGTATATGCCGCGTTATACAGGGTCCCAAAGCATTTCTGTAACCACATATTAAGCGTTCAACTGCCCCATATTGTTGAACACCTAATATTCCGAAAATATCCTTTACAGCCAAACTATTCGAGGCACAGTGTTTATATTGTATTTGCAGCGTTATTCAGTCGCCTAATGCACTACTATAACCATATTTTAAGCGTTTGACTGCCCGATATTGTTGAACACCTAATATTCTAATAATGTCAATTGCAGGCAAACAATTAGAGGCACGGAGTTAATATTGTATATGCCGCGATATACAAAGTCCCAAAGCATTACTATAACCACATATTAAGCGTTCGACTGCCCCATATTGTTGAACACCAAATATTCCAAAATTGTTAATTACAGGCAAACTATTAGAGGCACAGTGTTCATATTGTATATGCAGCGTTATTTAGAGGCCCATAGCACTACTAAACCACATATTAAGCGCTCGACTGCCCACATAATTGAACACTTAATATTCCGAAAATGTCCTTTACAGCCAAACTATTAGAGGCACAGTGTTCATATTGTCTATGCAGCGTTATTCAGAGACCCAAAGCCATAATATAATAACTTATTAAGCGTTCGACTTCCCCATATTGTTGAACACCAAATATTCCAAAATTGTCAATTACAGGCAAACTATTAAAGGCACGGTGTTAATATTGAATATGCCTCGTTATACAGAGTCCCGAAGCATTTCTATAACCACATATTAAGTGTATTAATTTGACTGCCCCATATTGATGAACACCAAATATTCCAAAATTGTCAATTACAGGCAAACTATTAGAGGCACAGTGTTCATATTGTATATGCAGCGTTATTTAGAGGCCCATAGCACTACTATAACCACATATTAAGCGCTCGACTGCCCACATAGTTGAACACTTAATATTCCGAAAATGTCCTTTACAGCCAAACTATTAGAGGCACAGTGTTCATATTGTATATGCAGCGTTATTCAGAGGCCCAAAGCACTACTATAACCACATTTTAAGCGTTCGACTGCCCCATATTGTTGAACACCTAATATTCCGAAAATGACAATTACAAACAAACTATTAGAGGCACAGTGTTCATATTGTATATGCCGCGTTATACAAAGTCCCAAAGCATTACTATAACCACATATTAACCGTTCGACTGCCCCATGTAGTTGAACACATAATATTCCAAAAATGTCAATTACAGCCAAACTATTAGGGGCACAGTGTTCATATTGTGTATGCAGCGTTATTCAGAGGCCCAAAGCACTACTATAACCACATTTTAAGCGTTCGACTGCCCCATATTGTTGAACACCTAATATTCCGAAAATGACAATTACAAACAAACTATTAGAGGCACAGTGTTCATATTGTATATGCCGCGTTATACAAAGTCCCGAAGCATTACTATAACCACATATTAACCGTTCGACTGCCCCATGTAGTTGAACACATAATATTCCAAAAATGTCAATTACAGCCAAACTATCAGAGGCACAGTGTTCATACTGTATAAGCAGCGTTATACAGAGTCCCAATGCAATAATATAATCATATATTAAGCGTTGGACTGCCCCATTTGGTTGAACACCTAATATTCCAAAATTGTCAATTACAGGCAAACTATTAGAGGCACGGAATTAATATTGTATATGCCGCGTAATACAGAGTCCTAAAGCATTAATATAACCACATATTAGGCGTTGGACTGCCCCATGTAGTTGAACACCTAATATTCCAAAATTGTCAATTACAGGCAAACTATTAGAGGCACAGTGTTTATATTGTATATGCAGCGTTATTCAGAGGCCCAAAGCACTACTATAACCACATTTTAAGCGTTTGACTGCCCCATATTGTTGAACACCTGATATTCCAAAAATGTCAATTACAGGCAAACTATTAGAGGCACGGAATTAATATTGTATATGCCGCGTAATACAGAGTCCTAAAGCATTAATATAACCACATATTAGGCGTTGGACTGCCCCATGTAGTTGAACACCTAATATTCCAAAATTGTCAATTACTGGCAAACTATTAGAGGCACAGTGTTTATATTGTATATGCAGCGTTATTCAGATTCCCAAAGCTCTACTATAACCACATTTTAAGCGTTCGACTGCCCCATATTGTTGAACACCTAATATTCCAAAAATGTCAATTACAAACAAACTATTAGAGGCACAGTGTTCATATTGTATATGCCGCGTTATACAAAGTCCCAAAGCATTACTATAACCACATATTAAGCGTTCGACTGCCCCATATTGTTGAACACCAAATATTCCAAAATTTTCAATTACAGGCAAACTATTAGAGGCAAAGAGTTCATATTGTATATGCAGCGTTATTTAGAGGCCCAAAGCCATAATATAATAACTTATTAAGCGTTAGAATGCCCCATGTTTTGGAACACCTAATATTACAAAAAATGTCAGTTACAGACAATCTATTAGAGGCACGGTGTAAATACTGTATATGCAGCGTTATACAGAGTCCCAAAGCATTATTATAATCATATATTAGGCGTTGGACTGCCCCATTTGGTTGAACACCAGATATTCCAAAATTGTCAATTACAGGCAAACTATTAGAGGCACAGTGTCCATATGGTATATGCAGCGTTATACAGAGGCTTAAAGCATTACTATTACCACATATTAAGCGTTCGACTGCCCCATATTGTTGAACACCAAATATTCCAAAATTGTCAATTACAGGCCAACTATTAGAGGCACAGTGTTCATATTGTATATGCAGCGATATTCAGAGACCCAAAGCCATAATATAATAACTTATTAAGCGTTGGAATGCACCATGTTGTGGAACACCTAATATTACAAAAAATGTCTGTTACAGACAAACTATTAAGGGCACAGTGTTCATATTGTATATGCCGCGTTATACAGAGTCCCAAAGCATTACTATAACCACATATTAAGCGTTCGACTGCCTCATATTGATGAACACCTAATATTCCAAAAATGTCAATTACAGGCAAACTATTGGGGGCACGGAGTTAATATTGTATATGCCGCGTTATACAGAGTCCCAAAGCATTACTATAACCACATATTAGGCGTTGGGCTGCCCCATGTAGTTGAACACCTAATACTACAAAATTGTCAATTACAGGTAAACTATTAGATTCACAGTGTTCATATTGTATATGTAGTGTTATTTAGAGGCCCAAAGCCATAATATAATAACTTATTAAGCGTTGGAATGCACCATGTGGTGGAACACCTAATATTACAAAAAATGTCAGTTACAGGCAAACTATTAGAGGCACAGTGTTCATATTGTGTATGCAGCGCTATTTAGAGGCCCATAGCACTACTTAACCACATATTAAGCGCTCGACTGCCCACATAGTTGAACACTTAATATTCCGAAAATGTCCTTTACAGCCAAACTATTAGAGGCACAGTGTTCATATTGACTATGCAGCGTATTCAGAGACCCAAAGCCATAATATAATAACTTATTAAGCGTTGGAATGCCCCATGTTGTGGAACACCTAATATTACAAAAAATGTCAGTTACAGACAAACTATCAGAGGCAGAATGTTTCTACTGTATATGGAGCGTTATACAGAGTCCCAATGCATTAATATAATCATATATTAAGCGTTGGACTGCCCCATTTGGTTGAACACCTAATATTCCAAAAATGTTAATTACAAACAAACTATTAGAGGCACGGAGTTAATACTGTATATGCCGCGTTATACAGAGTCCCAAAGCATTACTATAACCACATATTAAGCGTTCGACTGCCCCATATTGATAAACACCTAATAATCCAAAAATGTTAATTACAAACAAACTATTAGAGGCACGGAGTTAATATTGTATACGCCGCGATATACCGAGTCCTAAAGCATTACTATAACCACATATTAAGCGTTCGACTGCCTCATATTGATGAACACCTAATATTCCAAAAATGTCAATTACAGGCAAACTATTGGAGGCACGGAGTTAATATTGTATATGCCGCGTTATACAGAGTCCTAAAGCATTACTATAATCACATATTAGCCGTTGGACTGCCCCATGTAGTTGAACACCTAATAATCCAAAATTGTCAATTACAGACAAACTATTAGAGGCACAGTGTTCATATTGTATATGCAGCGTTATTCAAAGGCCCAAAGCACTACTATAACAACGTTTTAAGCGTTCGACTGCCCCATATTGTTGAACACCTAATATTCCGATAATGTCAATTACAAACAAACAATCAGAGGCACAAAGTTCATATTGTGTATGCAGCGTTATTCAGAGACCCAAAGCCATAATATAATAACTTATTAAGCGTTGGAATGCCCCATGTTGTGGAACACCTAATATTACAAAAAATGTCAGTTACAATCAAACTATCAGAGGCAGAGTGTTCATACTGTATATGCAGCGTTATACAGAGTCCCAAAGCATTAATATAATTATATATTAAGCGTTGGACTGCCCCATTTGGTTGAACACCTAATATTCCAAAAATGTTAATTACAAACAAACTATTAGAGGCACGGAGTTAATACTGTATATGCCGCGCTATACAGAGTCCCAAAGCATTTCTATAACCTCATATTAAGCTTTCAACTGCCTCAGATTGATGACCACCTAATATTCCAAAAATGTCAATTACAGCCAAACTATCTGAGGCACAGTGTTCATATTGTATATGCAGCGTTATTCAGAGGCCCAAAGCACTACCATAACCATATTTTAAACGTTCGACTGCCCCATATTGTTGAACACCTAATATTCCAAAAATGTCAATTACAAACAAACTTTTAGTGGCACAGTGTTCATATTGTATATGCCGCGTTATACAAAGTCCCAAAGCATTACTATAACCACATATTAAGCGTTCGACTGCCCCAAATTGTTGAACACCAAATATTCCAAAATTGTCAATTACAGGCAAACTATTAGAGGCACAGTGTTCATATTGTATATGCCTCGTTATACAAAGTCCCAAAGCATTACTATAACCACATATTAAGCGCTCGACTGCCCCATATTGTTGAACACCAAATATTCCAAAATTGTCAATTACAGGCAAACTATTAGAGGCACGGAGTTAATATTGTATACGCCGCGATATACCGAGTCCTAAAGCATTACTATAACCACATATTAGGCGTTTTACGCCCCATTTAGTTGAACACCTATTATTCCTAATATGTCAATTACATCCAAACTATCAGAGGCACAGTCTTCATATTGTATATGCAGCGTTATTCAGAGGCCCAAAGCACTACTATAACCACATTTTAAGCGTTCGACTGCCCCATATTGTTGAACACCTAATATTCCAAAAATGTCAATTAAAAACAAACTATTAGAGGCACGGTCTTAATATTGTAAATACTGCGTTATATACTGTCCCAAAGCATTACTTTAACCACATATTAAGCGCACGACTGCCCCATATTGTTGAACAATTAATATTCCAAAAATGTCAATTACAGCCAAACTATCAGAGGCAGAGTGTTCATACTGTATATGCAGCGTTATACAGAGTCCCAAAGCAATAATATAATCATATATTAAGCGATGGACTGACCCATTTGGTTGAACACCTAATATTCCAAAATTGTCAATTACAGGCAAACTATTAGAGGCACAGTGTTCATAGTGTATATGCAGCGTTATTCAGAGGCCCAAAGCACTACTATAACCACATTTTAAGCGTTCGACTGCCCCATATTGTTGAACATCTAATATTCCGAAAATATCCTTTACAGCCAAACTATTAGAGGCACAGTGTTCATATTGTATATGCAGCGTTAGTCAGTGGCCCAATGCACTACAATAACCACATTTTAAGCGTTTGACTGCCCGATATTGTTGAACACCTGATATTCCAAAAATGTCAATTACAAACAAACTATTAGAGGCACAGTTTTCATATTGTATATGCCGCGATATGCAAAGTCCCAAAGCATTACTATAACCACATATTAAGCGCTCGACTGCCCACATAGTTGAACACTTAATATTCCGAAAATGTCCTTTACAGCCAAACTATTAGAGGCACAGTGTTCATATGCAGCGTTATTCAGAGACCCAAAGCCATAATATATTAACTTATTAAGCGTTGGAATGCTCCATGTTGTGGAACACCTAATATTACAAAAAATGTCAGTTACAGACAAACTATCAGAGGCAGAGTGTTCATACTGTATATGCAGCGTTATACAGAGTCCCAAAGCTTTTAAAATTCCAAAATTGTCAATTACTGACAAACTATTAGAGGCACAGTGTTCATATGGTATATGCCGCGTTATACAAAGTCCCAAAGCATTATTATAATCACATATTAAGCGTTCGACTACCCCATATTTTTGAACACCAAATATTCCAAAATTGTCAATTACCGGCAAACTATTAGAAGCACAGTGTTCATATTGTATATGCAGCGTTATTCAGAGACCCAACGCCATAATATAATAACTTATTAAGCGTTGGAATGCCCCATGTTGTGGAACACCTAATATTACAAAAAATGTCAGTTACAGACAAACTATTGGAGGCACAATGTTCATATTGTATATGCAGCGTTATTCAGATGCCAAATCATTAATATAATGACTTATAAAGCGTTGGACTGCCCCATGTGGTTGAACACCTAATATTTCAAACATGTCAATTACAGCCAAACTATCAGAGGCACCAAGTTCATATTGTGTATGCAGCGTTATTCAGTGGCCCAAAGCAATAACATAATCACTTATTAAACGTTAAACTGCCCTATTTGTTGAACACCTAATATTCTTATAATGTCAATTGCAGGCAAACAATTAGAGGCACGGAGTTAATATTGTATATGCCGCGTTATACAGAGTCCCAAAGCATTACTATAACCACATATTAAGCGTTCGACTGCCCTATATTGTTGAACACCTAATATTCCGAAAATATCCTTTACAGCCAAACTATTAGAGGCACAGTGTTCATATTGTATATGCAGCGTTATTTAGAGGCCCATAGCACTACTAAACCACATATTAAGCGCTCGACTGCCCTATATTGTTGAACACCTAATATTCCGAAAATATCCTTTACAGCCAAACTATTAGAGGCACAGTGTTCATATTGTATATGCAGCGTTATTTAGAGGCCCATAGCACTACTAAACCACATATTAAGCGCTCGACTGCCCACATAATTGAACACTTAATATTCCGAAAATGTCCTTTACAGCCAAACTATTAGAGGCACAGTGTTCATATTGTCTATGCAGCGTTATTCAGAGACCCAAAGCCATAATATAATAACTTATTAAGCGTTCGACTTCCCCATATTGTTGAACACCAAATATTCCAAAATTGTCAATTACAGGCAAACTATTAAAGGCACGGTGTTAATATTGTATATGCCGCGTTATACAGAGTCCCGAAGCATTTCTATAACCACATATTAAGCGTTCGACTGCCCCATATTGTTGAACACCTAATATTCCAAAATTGTCAGTTACAGGCAAACTATTAGAGGCACAGTGTTCATATTGTATATGCAGCGTTATTCAGAGCCCCAAAGTACTATTATAACCACATATTAAGCGTTTGACTGCCACATGTTGATGAACACCTAATATTCCAAAAATGTCAATTACAGGCAAGCTATTAGAGGCACGTAGTTAATATTGTATATGCCGCGTTATACAGAGTCCTAAAGCATTTTTGTAACCACATATTAAGCGTTCGACTGCCCCATATTGTTGAACACCTAATATTCCGAAAATATCCTTTACCGCCAAACTATTAGAGGCACAGTGTTAATATTGTATATGCAGCGTTATTCAGTGGCCCAATGCACTAATATAACCACATTTTAAGCGTTTGACTGCCCGATATTGTTGAACACCTAATATTCCAAAAATGTCAATTACAAACAAACTTTTAGAGGCACAGTGTTCATATTGTATATGCCGCGTTATACAAAGTCCCAAAGCATTACTATAACCACATATTAAGCGTTCGACTGCCCCATATTGTTGAACACCAAATATTCCAAAATTGTCAATTACAGGCAAACTATTAGAGGCACAGTGTTCATATTGTATATGCAGCGTTATTTAGAGGCCCATAGCACTACTATAACCACATATTAAGCACTCGACTGCCCACATAGTTGAACACTTAATATTCCGAAAATGTCCTTTACAGCCAAACTATTAGAGGCACAGTGTTCATATTGTCTATGCAGCGTTATTCAGAGTCCCAAAGCATTTCTATAACCATATATTAAGCGTTCGACTGCCTCATATTGATGAACACCTAATATTCCAAAAATGTCAATTACAGGCAAACTATTAGAGGCACGGAGTTAATATTGTTTATGCCGCGTTATACAGAGTCCTAAAGCATTACTATAACAACATATTAGGCGTTGGACTGCCCCATGTAGTTGAACACCTAATATTCCAAAAATGTCCATTACAGCCAAACTATCAGAGGCACAGTGTTCATACTGCTTATGCAAAGTTATACAGAGTCCCAAAGCAATAATATAATTATATATTAAGCGTTGGACTGCCCCATTTGGATGATCACCTAATAATCCAAAATTGTCAATTACAGACAAACTATTAGAGGCACAGTGTTCATATTGTATATGCAGCGTTATTCAAAGGCCCAAAGCACTACTATAACAAAGTTTTAAGCGTTCGACCGGACCATATTGTTGAACACCTAATATTCCGATAATGTCAATTACAAACAAACAATCAGAGGCACAAAGTTCATATTGTGTATGCAGCGTTATTCAGAGACCCAAAGCCATAATATAATAACTTATTAAGCGTTGGAATGCCCCATGTTGTGGAACACCTAATATTACAAAAAATGTCAGTTACAGACAAACTATCAGAGGCAGAGTGTTCATACTGTATATGCAGCGTTAATCAGAGGCCCATAGCACTACTATAACCACATATTAAGCGCTCGACTGCCCCATATCGTTGAACACCTAATATTCCGAAAATGTCCTTTACAGCCAAACTATTAGAGGCACAGTGTTCATATGGTATATGCCGCGTTATACAAAGTCCCAAGGCATTACTATAACCACATATTAAGCGTTCGACTGCCCCATATTGTTGAACACCAAATATTCCAAAATTGTCAATTACAGGCAAACTATTAGAGGCACAGTGTTCATGTTGTATATGCAGCGATATTCAGAGGCTTATAGCACTACTATAACCACATATTAAGCGCTCGACTGCCCCATATCGTGGAACACCTAATATTCCGAAAATGTCCTTTACAGCCAAACTATTAGAGGCACAGTGTTCATATTGTATATGCAGCGTTAATCAGAGACCCAAAGCCCTAATATAATAACTTATTAAGCGTTGGAATGCCCCATGTGGTGGAACACCTAATAATACAAAAAATGTCAGTTAGAGACAAACTATTGGAGGCACAATGTTCATATTGTATATGCAGCGTTATTCAGATGCTAAATCATTAATATAATGACTTATTAAGCGTTGGACTGCCCCATGTGGTTGAACACCTAATATTAAAAAAATGTCAATTACAATCAAACAATTAGAGGCACGGAGTTAATATTGTATATGCAGCGTTATACAGAGTCCCAAAGCAATAATATAATCATATATTAAGCGTTGGACTGCCCCATTTGGTTGAACACCTAATATTCCAAAATTGTCAATTACAGGCAAACTATTAGAGGCACAGTGTTCATAGTGTATATGCAGCGTTATTCAGAGGCCCAAAGCAGTACTATAACCACATTTTAAGCGTTCGACTGCCCCATATTGTTGAACACCTAATATTCCGAAAATGTCCTTTACAGCCAAACTATTAGAGGCACAGTGTTCATATTGTATATGCAGCGATATTCAGTGGCCCAAAGCACAACTATAACCACATTTTAAGCGTTCGACTGCCCGATATTGTTGAACACCTAATATTCCAAAAATGTCAATTACAAACAAACTATTAGAGGCACAGTGTTCATATTGTATATGCCGCGTTATACAAACTCATAAAGCATTACTATAACCACATATTAAGCGTTCGACTGCCCCATGTAGTTGAACACATAATATTCCAAAAATGTCAATTACAGCCAAACTATCAGAGGCACAGTGTTCATTCTGTATATGCAACGTTATACAAGGTCCCAATGCAATAATATAATCATATATTAAGCGTTGGACTGCCCCATTTGGTTGAACACCTAATATTCCAAAATTGTCAATTCCAGGCAAACTATTAGAGGCACGGAGGTAATATTGTATATGCCGCGTTATACAGAGTCCCAAAGCATTACTATAACCACATATTAAGCGTTCGACTGCCCCATATTGTTAAACACCTAATATTCCAAAAATGTCAATTACAGGCAAACTATTAGAGGCACGGAGTTAATATTGTTTTGTGGCGTGTTTTCGCGGACCCGAGCCGTTTTCTCGAGCGCCAGGTGTTTTAAGGCAAAACACCAACCGTACCGCGGGTAAACACTCAGTGAAGAAAATACATTTAAAATCCAGGGGTCAATAGTTATTTAATTGCACGTACCGAAATAAAAGAAGTAAAAGAATTGAACTCAAATTAGATTTATTTAACTGGTAATATTGAAAAAAAGAAAAGAAATTAAACACTTGTTGTGAAATAAAATAAATTAAAATCAAACTTACGAAAAATAATAATAAATAAAAATGCGGAGGTACGTTATTCAAACAATCATTCAGGACAAACTATGCGGATAGAAAATAAAATGCAGAAAACACACAATGCAGAATCACAAAGCGGAATCACAGAATTTTCAATCACAAGTAATCCAGTTCCAAAACAACCAAAATGAATCAAAATAAAACTCTTTCAACTTAAAATTTAAACTTAAAACAATTCACACAGATACGCAGTGCCAATAGACAGGCAGATTTACAGCAGACAGATTTTACAGACAGATTTTACAGACAGATTTCCAACTATCACGGGTTTCCCGTTTGGAAATTTTATCGGTCAGAAATAATGAATTTTTAGGCACTTTGCAGCGGATTTTATATGCGGAAATCAGAGAAGGGATTCTGAGTACGCGCGGAAGAGATAATGTCATCAAAAACACCCCAAAAAACTATAGAATTCAGCGGTGGGGTACTAGAAGTACCAAAAGAGCGGGGGGTAATTCATGTAATTTGAATAATTAGCCTTGGCTAATTATTCAGAAAAATAAAAGAAAATAACATAATTCAAAATTAGAAAAGAAAATAAATTGACAGATTCACGTAAAATAAAATGCGGTTGACGACATAACTCACCCCTTCATCTACGGGGTTGATTCATACGAATGAATCAGGACTCAGAAACACACATCAGAAAATATATGCGGATGCGGGGTAAAGTGCAGTAATATTCAGAAAATCAGGGGTTGAACTTGGAAGCGGCGTGGTTGACCACATTCCAATGTTCAATATGCAGAAATTACGATTAAATCAGATAAATGTGACTTACTCTGATAAATGCGGACACATAGTAATCACAATGCAGTTGCAGTTAAGTCACAAAACAACAGAACAAATCAGTAAACTGCACTTTTGTGAAAAATGCACATGTTAGTACTTTTTATCACCAAATTCCAATCGTGATATCTGGTTGCGGAAGTACTCTTAATCGATTATCGATTTTTAAATGTGGCACGGGTGGTTGACTATTGTCAACCAATTAATAATTATTCAGAATCAAAACAAACACTTAACCTTAAAATAATGCAGAAGATTAAATGTTATAAAGCGGGAAATAATCAGGTAATTAATCAGAAGGAGCAATTCGTAATAAATTCATATTAACGAATGCATTTTCCGGTGGCCAAAATGCAGGTTCGTTACAGTTTATGCCGCGTTATACAGAGTCCTAAAGCATTACTATAACAACATATTAGGCGATGGACTGCCCCATGTAGTTGAACACCTAATATTCTAAAAATGTCCATTACAGCCAAACTATCAGAGGCACAGTGTTCATACTGCATATGCAAAGTTATACAGAGTCCCAAAGCAATAATATAATCATATATTAAGCGTTGGACTGCCCCATTTGGATGAAAACCTAATAATCCAAAATTGTCAATTACAGACAAACTATTAGAGGCACAGTGTTCATATTGTATATGCAGCGTTATTCAAATGCCCAAAGCACTACTATAACAACGTTTTAAGCGTTCGACTGCCCCATATTGTTAAACACCTAATATTCCAAAAATGTCAATTACAGCCAAACTATCAGAGGCACAAAGTTCATACTGTGTATGCAGCGTTATTCAGTGGCCCAAAGCATTAATATTATCACTTATTAAGCGTTCAACTGCCTCAGATTGATGACCACCTAATATTCCAAAAATGTCAATTACAGGCAAACTATTAGAGGCACGGAGTTAATATTGTTTATGCCGCGTTATACCGAGTCCTAAAGCATTACTATAACCACATATTAGGCGTTGGACGCCCCATTTAGTTGAACACCTATTATTCCTAATATGTCAATTACATCCAAACTATCAGAGGCACAGTGTTCATATTGTATATGCAGCGTTATTCAGAGGCCCAAAGCACTACTATAACCACATTTTAAGCGTTCGACTGCCCCATATTGTTGAACACCTAATATTCCAAAAATGTCAATTACAAACAAACTATTAAAGGCACGGAGTTAATATTGTATATGCCGCGTTATACAGAGTCCCAAAGCATTTCTGTAACCACATATTAAGCGATCCACTGCTCCATATTGTTGAACACCTAATATTCCGAAAATATCCTTTACAGCCAAACTATTAGAGGCACAGTGCTCATATTGTATATGCAGCGTTTCAGGTGCCAAAGCATTTATATAATCACTTATTAAGCGTTGGATTGCCCCATGTGGATGAACACTTAATATTTCAAAAATGTCAATTACTGCCAAACTATCAGAGGCACAAAGTTCATATTGTATATGCAGCGTTATTCAGAGGCCCAAAGCCATAATATAATAACTTATTAAGCGTTGGAATGCCCCATGTTGTGGAACACCTAATATTATAAAAAATGTCAATTACAGACAAGCTATTAGGGGCACAGTGTTTATATTGTATATGCCGCGTAATACAGAGTCCCAAAGCATTTCTATAACCACATATTAAACGTTTGACTGTCCCATATTGTAGAACACCTAATATTCCAAAATTGTCAATTACAGGCAAACTATTAGAGGCACAGTGTTCATATTGTATATGCAGTGTTATTCAGAGGCCCAAACCATAATATAATAACTTATTAAGCGTTGGAATGCCCCATGTTGTAGAACACCTAATATTACAAAAAATGTCAATTACAGACAAACTATCAGAGGCACAGTGTTCATACTGCATATGCAAAGTTATACAGAGTCCCAAAGCAATAATATAATCATATATTAAGCGTTGGACTGCCCCATTTGGATGAAAACCTAATAATCCAAAATTGTCAATTACAGACAAACTATTAGAGGCACAGTGTTCATATTGTATATGCAGCGTTATTCAAATGCCCAAAGCACTACTATAACAACGTTTTAAGCGTTCGACTGCCCCATATTGTTAAACACCTAATATTCCAAAAATGTCAATTACAGCCAAACTATCAGAGGCACAAAGTTCATACTGTGTATGCAGCGTTATTCAGTGGCCCAAAGCATTAATATTATCACTTATTAAGCGTTCAACTGCCTCAGATTGATGACCACCTAATATTCCAAAAATGTCAATTACAGGCAAACTATTAGAGGCACGGAGTTAATATTGTTTATGCCGCGTTATACCGAGTCCTAAAGCATTACTATAACCACATATTAGGCGTTGGACGCCCCATTTAGTTGAACACCTATTATTCCTAATATGTCAATTACATCCAAACTATCAGAGGCACAGTGTTCATATTGTATATGCAGCGTTATTCAGAGGCCCAAAGGACTACTATAACCACATTTTAAGCGTTCGACTGCCCCATACTGTTGAACACCTAATATTCCAAAAATGTCAATTACAAACAAACTATTAAAGGCACGGAGTTAATATTGTATATGCCGCGTTATACAGAGTCCCAAAGCATTTCTGTAACCACATATTAAGCGATCCACTGCTCCATATTGTTGAACACCTAATATTCCGAAAATATCCTTTACAGCCAAACTATTAGAGGCACAGTGCTCATATTGTATATGCAGCGTTTCAGGTGCCAAAGCATTTATATAATCACTTATTAAGCGTTGGATTGCCCCATGTGGATGAACACTTAATATTTCAAAAATGTCAATTACAGCCAAACTATCAGAGGCACAAAGTTCATATTGTATATGCAGCGTTATTCAGAGGCCCAAAGCCATAATATAATAACTTATTAAGCGTTGGAATGCCCCATGTTGTGGAACACCTAATATTATAAAAAATGTCAATTACAGACAAGCTATTAGGGGCACAGTGTTCATATTGTATATGCCGCGTAATACAGAGTCCCAAAGCATTTCTATAACCACATATTAAACGTTTGACTGTCCCATATTGTAGAACACCTAATATTCCAAAATTGTCAATTACAGGCAAACTATTAGAGGCACAGTGTTCATATTGTATATGCAGTGTTATTCAGAGGCCCAAACCATAATATAATAACTTATTAAGCGTTGGAATGCCCCATGTTGTAGAACACCTAATATTACAAAAAATGTCAATTACAGACAAGCTATTAGGGGCACAGTGTTCATATTGTACATGCCGCGTTATACAGAGTCCCAAAGCATTTCTGTAAATACATATTAAGCGTTCGACTGCCCCATATTGTTGAACACCAAATATTCCAAAATTGTCAATTACAGGCAAACTATTAGAGGCACAGTGTTCATATTGTATATGCAGCGTTATTTAGAGGCCCATAGCACTACTAAACCACATATTAAGCGCTCGACTGCCCACATAATTGAACACTTAATATTCCGAAAATGTCCTTTACAGCCAAACTATTAGAGTCACATTGTTCATATTGTCTATGCAGCGTTATTCAGAGACCCAAAGCCATAATATAATAACTTATTAAGCGTTCGACTGCCCACATAATTGAACACTTAATATTCCGAAAATGTCCTTTACAGCCAAACTATTAGAGGCACAGTGTTCATATTGTATATGCAGCGTTATTCAGAGGCCCAAATTATTACTATAACCACATATTAAGCGCACGACTGCCCCATATTGTTGAACAATTAATATTCCAAAAATGTCAATTACAGCCAAACTATCAGAGGCAGAGTGTTCATACTGTATATGCAGCGTTATACAGAGGCCCAAAGCATTAATATAATCACTTATAAAGCTTTAAACTGCCCTATTTGTTGAACACCTAATATTCCAAAAATAACAATTACAAACAAACAATTAGAGGCACGGAGTTAATATTGTATATGCCGCGTTATACAGGGTCCCAAAGCATTTCTGTAACCACATATAAAGCGTTCGACTGCCCCATATTGTTGAACACCTAATATTCTGAAAATGTCCTTTACAGCCAAAATATTAGAGGCACAGTGTTCATATTGTATATGCAGCGTTATTCAGTGGCCCAAAGCACAACTATAACCACTTTTTAAGCGTTTGCCTGCCCGATATTGTTGAACACCTAATATTCCAAAAATGTCAATTACAAACAAACTATTAGAGGCACAGTGTTCATATTGTATATGCCTCGTTATGCAAAGTCCCAAAGCATTACTATAACCACATATTAAGCGTTCGACTGCCCATATTGTTGAACACCAAATATTCCAAAATTGTCAATTACAGGCAAACTATTAAGGCACAGTGTTCATATTGTCTATGCAGCGTTATTCAGAGACCCAAAGCCATAATATATTAACTTATTAAACGTTGGAATGCCCCATGCTTTGGAACACCTAATATTACAAAAAAAGTCAGTTACAGACAAACTATTAGAGGCACAATGTTCATATTGTATATGCAGCGTTATTCAGATGCCAAAGCATTAATATAATCACTTATTAAGCGTTGGACTGCCCATGTGGTTGAACACCTAATATTTCAAAAATGTCCTTTACAGCCAAACTATTAGGGGCACAGTGTTCATATTGTCTATGCAGCGTTATTCAGAGACCCAAAGCCATAATATATTAACTTATTAAGCGTTGGAATGCCCCATGTTGTGGAATACCTAATATTACAAAAACTGTCAGTTACAGACAAACTATTAGAGGCACAATGTTCATATTGTATATGCAGCGTTATTAAGATGCCAAAGCATTAATATAATCACTTATTAAGCGTTGGACTGCCCCTTTTGTTTGAACACATAATATTCCAAAATTGTCAATTACAGGCAAACTATTAGAGGCACAGTGTTCATATTGTATATGCAGCGTTATTCAGAGGCCCAAAGCACTACTATAACCACATTTTAAGCGTTCGACTGCCCCATAATGTTGAACACCTAATATTCCAAAAATGTCAATTACAATCAAACTATTAGAGGCACGGAGTTAATACTGTATATGCCGCGATATACAGAGTCCTAAAGCATTACTATAACCACATATTAGGCGTTGGACGCCCCATTTAGTTGAACACCTAATATTCCAAAATTGTCAATTACAGGCAAACCATTAGAGGCACAGTGTTTATATTGTATATGCAGCGTTATTTAGAGGCCCAAAGTACTATTATAACCACATTTTAAGCGCTCGACTTCCCCATATTGTTGAACACCAAATATTCCAAAATTGTCAATTACAGGCAAACTATTAAAGGCACGGAATTAATATTGTATATGCCGCGTTATACAGAGTCCCGAAGCATTTCTATAACCACATATTAAGCGTTCGACTGCCACATGTTGATAAACACCTAATATTCCAAAAATGCCAATTGCAGGCAAGCTATTAGAGGCACGGAGTTAATATTGTATATGCCGCGATATACAGAGTCCTAAAGCATTTCTGTAACCACATATTAAGCGTTCGACTGCCCCATATTGTTGAACACCAAATATTCCAAAATTGTCAATTACAGGCAAACTATTAGAGGCACAGTGTTCATATTGTATATGCAGCGTTATTTAGAGGCCCATAGCACTACTAAACCACATATTAAGCGCTCGACTGCCCACATAATTGAACACTTAATATTCCGAAAATGTCCTTTACAGCCAAACTATTAGAGGCACAGTGTTCATATTGTCTATGCAGCGTTATTCAGAGACCCAAAGCCATAATATAATAACTTATTAAGCGTTCGACTTCCCCATATTGTTGAACACCAAATATTCCAAAATTGTCAATTACAGGCAAACTATTAAAGGCACGGTGTTAATATTGTATATGCCTCGTTATACAGAGTCCCGAAGCATTTCTATAACCACATATTAAGCGTTTGACTGCCACATGTTGATGAACACCTAATATTCCAAAAATGTCAATTACAGGCAAGCTATTGGAGGCACGGAGTTAATATTGTATATGCCGCGTTATACAGAGTCCTAAAGCATTTCTGTAACCACATATTAAGCGTTCGACTGCCCCATATTGTTGAACACCTAATATTCCGAAAATATCCTTTACCGCCAAACTATTAGAGGCACAGTGTTCATATTGTATATGCAGCGTTATTCAGTGGCCCAATGCACTACTATAACCACATTTTAAGCGTTCGACTGCCCCATATTGTTGAACACCAAATATTCCAAAATTGTCAATTACAGGCAAACTATTAGAGGCACAGTGTTCATATTGTATATGCAGCGTTATTTAGAGGCCCATAGCACTACTATAACCACATATTAAGCACTCGACTGCCCACATAGTTGAACACTTAATATTCCGAAAATGTCCTTTACAGCCAAACTATTAGAGGCACAGTGTTCATATTGTCTATGCAGCGTTATTCAGAGTCCCAAAGCATTTCTATAACCATATATTAAGCGTTCGACTGCCTCATATTGATGAACACCTTATATTCCAAAAATGTCAATTACAGGCAAACTATTAGAGGCACGGAGTTAATATTGTTTGTGCCGCGTTATACAGAGTCCTAAAGCATTACTATAACAACATATTAGGCGTTGGACTGCCCCATGTAGTTGAACACCTAATATTCCAAAAATGTCCATTACAGCCAAACTATCAGAGGCACAGTGTTCATACTGCTTATGCAAAGTTATACAGAGTCCCAAAGCAATAATATAATCATATATTAAGCGTTGAACTGCCCCATTTGGATGATCACCTAATAATCCAAAATTGTCAATTACAGACAAACTATTAGAGGCACAGTGTTCATATTGTATATGCAGCGTTATTCAAAGGCCCAAAGCACTACTATAACAAAGTTTTAAGCGTTCGACCGGACCATATTGTTGAACACCTAATATTCCGATAATGTCAATTACAAACAAACAATCAGAGGCACAAAGTTCATATTGTGTATGCAGCGTTATTCAGAGACCCAAAGCCATAATATAATAACTTATTAAGCGTTGGAATGCCCCATGTTGTGGAACACCTAATATTAAAAAAATGTCAGTTACAGACAAACTATCAGAGGCAGAGTGTTCATACTGTATATGCAGCGTTATACAGAGTCCCAATGCATTAATATAATCATATATTAAGCGTTGGACTGCCCCATTTGGTTGAACACCTAATATTCCAAAAATGTTAATTACAAACAAACTATTAGAGGCACGGAGTTAATACTGTATATGCCGCGTTATACAGAGTCCCAAAGCATTTCTATAACCTCATATTAAGCGTTCAACTGCCTCAGATTGATGACCACCTAATATTCCAAAAATGTCAATTACAGGCAAACTATTAGAGGCACGAAGTTATTATTGTATATGCCGCGTTAATCAGAGTCGTAAAGCATTACTATAACCACATATTAGGCGTTCGACTGCCCCATATTGTTAAACACCTAATATTCCAAAAATGTCAATTACAAACAAACTATTAAAGGCACGGAGTTAATATTGTATATGCCGCGTTATACAGAGTCCTAAAGCATTTCTGTATCCACATATTAAGCGTTCGACTGCCCCATATTGTTGAACACCTAATATTCCGAAAATGTCCTTTACAGCCAAACTATTAGAGGCACAGTGTTCATATTGTCTATGCAGCGTTATTCAGAGTCCCAAAGCATTTCTATAACCATATATTAAGCGTTCGACTGCCTCATATTGATGAACACCTTATATTCCAAAAATGTCAATTACAGGCAAACTATTAGAGGCACGGAGTTAATATTGTTTGTGCCGCGTTATACAGAGTCCTAAAGCATTACTATAACAACATATTAGGCGTTGGACTGCCCCATGTAGTTGAACACCTAATATTCCAAAAATGTCCATTACAGCCAAACTATCAGAGGCACAGTGTTCATACTGCTTATGCAAAGTTATACAGAGTCCCAAAGCAATAATATAATCATATATTAAGCGTTGAACTGCCCCATTTGGATGATCACCTAATAATCCAAAATTGTCAATTACAGACAAACTATTAGAGGCACAGTGTTCATATTGTATATGCAGCGTTATTCAAAGGCCCAAAGCACTACTATAACAAAGTTTTAAGCGTTCGACCGGACCATATTGTTGAACACCTAATATTCCGATAATGTCAATTACAAACAAACAATCAGAGGCACAAAGTTCATATTGTGTATGCAGCGTTATTCAGAGACCCAAAGCCATAATATAATAACTTATTAAGCGTTGGAATGCCCCATGTTGTGGAACACCTAATATTAAAAAAATGTCAGTTACAGACAAACTATTAGAGGCACAGTGTTCATATTGTATATGCTGTAATGAACCCATTTTTCTTCGCCTGAAAAATAAAGGAATTAATTGATACCGTAGTATATATTACAAGTACTTACCGCTCTCGTTGACCGCCGCCGATTTGGGATGTCGCCGGAACCCTGAAATAGATAACCGTTTAATAAAATATCGTAAATAAGTACCGTACTTACCGTATTTGCACTTGTTGCACCGGCATTTAATTGTTATTTAGGTTATGTTGCACTTGTTTACATTGTAAACAATCACTGGCTGTCCGTCAACCAGTTATACTGGTTGACAAGTATTAGTTAGGTTATGTTGTCATTGTTTACAATATAAACAAACACTGGGAGTTCGGCAACCAGTTATACCGTCAACCGATTGCACCGGGAATCGCGGCAATACAACATACCGTTTAGTACCGCATACCGATGTTGAAGGCGTGCAGGACCGTCCCGCGGGTATATAAAGCGCCGAAATTTCCGTTAGTAATCAGTTCCGTTCCGAAGACAATTGAAGAACAACAAACAGCAAGTATTAACAACGAATTAACAAAGCAATCAACAAGTAAGTAAAACAATACCGACCGGCATCAAGCACCGAAAATCGCCCAGCGACACCGTTGAATCGCCCTGTGAGAGAGTGAGTATTGGAAGCAGTGTTTGTCGCTTCAAACCACCGACGAAGGCTTCTTAGTGTGGGACCTTCGAGTCCATTCGCACGGAAGTATTTCTGCTTGGCAATCGCCTTGCACAGGACCTGTCAAATAGGTCTAGTGAATGCCATTCCTGGGCACTAGCGCTCTTAGTGTGGGATCTTTGAGTCCATTCGCACGGAGTCGCCGGTTAACCAGCGGGCAGGTCGCATTCGCAATTCGGTTGTGGCGACAGCTAGATCTGACACAGTCCATTCACCGTTTCCTGTCCGAGACTGTGTGGCTCACACCAGGAACTAAGCGTTAGCAAATAAAGAGTGTCTTTACACTCTAGCGAAGCGTCTTAGCGGCAACGGTGTCGACTAATACACCGGGAAGCGACAAATTTGAGTGGAGCGACCAAAAGTCACCTCTCCAGTCCATGTCAACGGCTAGTTAGGCAACACACCGTGCTGAAAGCCATACATTTACCGTTTTACCGTTACCGACCGTATTTTTCTACCTTTTCCCACCGTTTATCATCCCGTATTCCCAAGAACGGCCAACCGAACTATTTGCATGTTAATTATAATTTATATTTTGATTATTTTCCTGTAGTCTTGAGGGTTTAAATAAATTGTATTTTCTTTTTCTGGTTAATAATGTGCTTTAATTGACCCCTAGCATAACCGTATCTCCATTGTGTTACCTGGGACCCGTTTTGGTTTCCTGTTTTCGTCTGTAAAAACAGGTGGCGCTCGAGACAGGCAAATCCGCCGAAAAATAAGCGTCACAAATTGGCGCCCGAGCAGGGACCGTAAAGAAAAGCACCAAGAAAAACACGAAGAAAACCCGTAAGACTAGAAGATGCCTGAAACAAACACCTCAACGACAACCGAAGATACAGCACCGAATACAGCATTTACCGTACCGAATACCGCACCTACCGCATCTACCGCTTCAAATGCTACCAGTGTTAACCCACCCACGCAAAATACCGTACCGCCAACGACCAGTACCGCCTTCGGAACCATAGGATGGGGCAACATCCTAAGGGAAGCACCGTCAACGATCGTCAATATGCTGACGAAAGAGCAGTTGGTCGCAATATTGCAAGAAGTTGGTTTACCGCTGGGAGGCAGCGTGGAAGAGCTGCGAAGAAGAGTTCGAGAGTACCGAAACGAAGTCCGCCGTGTCCGTAGCCCCAGTCCAAGACGTACTGATCCTTCTGGAGGATCACATTTGCACGTACCACCGTCTACCACCCCCGTGGGCCAAATTCCACCGTCGACGGCCCCAATATTAACCCCAACGACCGTCACCGCACCGACAGCAATTCCAACAACGTTACATCCGGCTCTGAAACATCTGCACGAGTGGAAAGTGCAATTTGATGGAAAGTCCGATCCCATCGCGTTCCTGGAAAGACTGGACGAGCTACGAACACTGTATAGAATCCACGAAAATGAGTTGCTACCGGGAATTTCCTTATTACTAAAGGACAACGCTCTTTTATGGTACCGAAATAACCGAGAACGATGGCAGTCTTGGGCCATGTTTGAAGACGAATTCAAACAGTTCTATTTACCGTCCGATTACGCCATTCGCCTGGAAGAGGAAATCGGTAAGCGAACTCAACGTCAAGATGAGCCAGGAACCGATTATGTCATTCAACTACATACACTACTTCGCCGAATACCGTCCCTGTCTCATGACAAAATGATGTACTGGCTCCACCGGAATTTAAGGCCCGATTACCGACAGTTCATTCCGAAATCCAGTGCCCGAAGTCTCCCAGAGCTACTAGAGCGAATCAAGGAATACGAAGAATTGAAGAAGGACCTAATGCGAGTACATTTCAATATACCTGGACCGCCACCGACAAGACCGTCGGGCTATCGTCCAGTGCAACCGTCTACAACGTACCGGTCAACAACACCGCCGCCTTCCAGCTACCGACCAGGCACACCGCCACCATCCGGAGACCGTCCACTGCCCCGAGCCATTACGTACCCACAGGCACCGCCCAGGAACAACAATCCGTTTCAAACGTCAACCAATAACAATTCTCAGTCACAAGGCCGCAATAACAACATTAGTTGCTTCCGTTGTGGCGAAAACGGCCATTTTCGAACTGAATGTCGCAATCCACCCCGTTTATTCTGCTCCAGATGCAAACGACCGGGAATTATGTCACGAGATTGTGATTGCAACAATCCCCAGCCGTCGGAAAACTAACCGCCAGCTGTCCATTCAGGGGGCAAGAACAGTTGGCAGATAGTTTGGCCTCTATTGCAGTGTACGATAATCGCATTTTTCTTCCATTTACCATCGGAGGACACGAGTACCAGGCATTAGTTGACACCGGATCCGTTTACTCGTACGTAGGAGAAAAGGTGAAAGAAAGCAGCCGCCAACTGGCCGCCCTACCGGCCAGATCTACCGTCCGTTTAGCTGATGGAACCACGGTACCAGTCACCGCAGCATTTGAGCTTACCGGTAGTATCCTGGATGTGGAATATACCGGCAAATTTCGGGTATTACCATCGCTGACCGTCGATGTTCTCATTGGAATGGACTGGATGTATCAGCACCGAGTTATCATCGATTTGGACCGTCTGCGCTTATACATCAATGGTGATTTGGTGTTGTCTGCTGAAGAAGAGACTTCAGAATCAATGAACGACGTACACGTGATTGGCGAAGAAACCCGCTTGCAAGAAAGTGAACAACAGCGGTTGGAAACTTTACTGAACACCGAATTACCGTTATTTGACTGCATCACCGGACCGACGCCTCTTGTAGAGCACCACATCCGGTTGACCAATCCAACGCCGATTAAGCAACGCTACAGACCACTTAATCCGAAAATGCAAGCTGCTGTCAACGAGCAAATTGACGACATGCTCAAGAAAGGCGTGATAGAGCGATCCGAAAGTCCGTGGAGCTCGCCCATCGTAGTTGTTCCAAAGAAGGACGGCCGTTACCGCATCTGTGTGGATTTCAGGAAAGTCAATGAGGTGACCGAAAAGGATGCATACCCGTTGCCACAGATCAACGCTATTTTGGACCGGCTACGAGAAGCGAAATACATCAGCAGTATTGACTTGCAAAACGGCTATTGGCTCGTCCCGTTGACCGAAGAGAGCAAACCGATTACCGCCTTCACAATCCCCGGCCGAGGACTTTTCCAATTTAGGGTAATGCCGTTCGGCTTACATTCCGCACCGGCAACGTTTCAACGCCTGCTGGACCGAATCATAGGACCGGAAATGGAACCGCGTGCTTTCGCATACTTAGACGACATCATTGTATTAGGCCGTACTTTCGACGAACATATGGACAATTTACGTGAGGTTTTCCACCGTCTTCGAGCCGCCAATCTAATTCTAAACGCGGAAAAGTGCCAATTTGGAAAGAAATCGCTTAAATATTTAGGCCACGTCGTCACCGAAAACGGAGTCCATACCGATCCTGACAAAATCGCATCTATCATGGAAATGCCACCACCGAAGAATATCCGGGAATTACGACGATTTTTGGGCACCGCATCCTGGTACCGTCGCTTTATTAAAGATTTTTCCAAGGAAGTCGCCCCATTAACCCGATTGCTTCGCAAGAATTATCGCTGGAGATGGGATGCCGAACAAGACCAGGCATTCAACACACTCAAAAAGCGACTGACCGAAGCGCCAGTATTAGCGTGTCCCGATTTCGAACTACCGTTCAATCTCCAAACCGACGCATCTGACTATGGACTGGGTGTCGCATTGACACAGAACATTGATGGACAGGACCGAGTCATCGCGTACGCTAGCCGAACACTCTCTCCGCCTGAAAAGAACTATTCGGTGACTGAAAAAGAGTGTTTGGCTATTGTGTGGGGTATTGAAAAGATGCGACCGTATTTGGAGGGATATCATTTCACCGTAACCACCGATCATCAATCACTCCGGTGGCTGCACTCAATCAAAAGTCCGACAGGCCGTTTAGCGAGGTGGAGCATCTTTCTGCAGCAGTACGATTTCGAAATTGTGTACCGGAAAGGCGCATTAAACCGAGTAGCCGATGCATTGTCCCGGCAACCGCTTCAAGCAACCGAACCAGGCCAAGACACACCAGAAATCTGTTCTTTAGAGGAAGGAGAGAAGTGCTCCTGGTATAGCAATAAACTGAAGGAAATTAGAGAGAAGCCCGCTGATTTTCCGGACTATTGCGAAAAGGATGGACGCCTTTATCGTCACTTCTGGGATTCGAAGGATTTGCGTGAGGAAGACATGGCACAGCCGTGGAAACTATGTGTTCCGAAGCCACTCCGTCAGAAAGTTCTAGAAGAAAACCACGATGTTCCGACCGCTGGACACTTAGGAGTAGCAAAAACGATTTCCCGAGTTGCAGACCGATATTATTGGCCCGGCATGTTTCGGGATGTATCCAAATACGTGAGAAAATGTCTCACATGTCAACGCTACAAAGTCAGCCAGCAGAAGACACCAGGAAAAATGCAGCCGTCCATCACCGTTCGACCGTGGCAAACAGTCAGCACCGATCTTGTGGGACCGTTACCAAGATCAAAAAAGGGTCACACGTACATGGTAGTTTTCCATGACCGTTTCACCAAATGGGTGCATTGTCGACCTCTTCGTAACGCCACCGCTCGCTTAGTCACCCAAGCGTTATATGAAGACATTGTCACGAAGTTTGGGTGTCCCGAAACTGTCATTAGTGACAACGGCACTCAATTTGACAGTCGTTTGTTTCGCAACCTGTTAAAGGACTTGGGGATAAACCACCGTTTTACACCGCCGTATACACCGCAAGCCAACCCCGTTGAAAGGACTAACCGGACGTTAAAGACCATGATCGCGCAGTTTTGTGAAAGGGATCACAAAGAGTGGGACAGATACCTGCCTGATTTCCTATTCGCAATAAATTCAGCTCGACATGAGTCCACTGGATACACACCGGCCTTTTTGAATTTTGGTCGTGAGATGGACGTCCCAAAAGCCTTGTACCGATCACCACCAGGAAATACAGCCGATGAGACCGCCGATAATACCGCCGAGTTACCTGCCGTTGATCCGTCCCACCGACTTGTACAGCTCCACAAGCTCAAAGAAACGTTCGATCTTGTTCGCACGAATTTAGAGCGAGCCTTCACCGAACAGAGCAGAGCATACAACTTACGTCGCCGGGAATGGAGATGTCATTTAGGAGATACCGTGTTCAAAAAGGAGCACCATCTTTCATCCGCGGCCCAGAGTTTCGCGGCTAAGTTAGCGCCTAAATATTCGGGTCCTTATACCGTTACCAAAGTCCTTTCCCCCGTTGTGTACGATCTAACCGATGCTCAGGGGCGGCGGTGCAAACGAGTCCATATCAAGGACTTAAAGCCCGCGCCAGTCACTGGCAATGAAGAGTAACCGTTTTCTGTTTCAGTTAATCAGGTGAAGATGTCCGACATCGAAAAGGAAATGTTCCTAATGTCCGCCGGTCTCGACCAATGGAGTGATTCCCCTTTATCCGACGAGTCGTGGTTGGATTTGGCTTCATCGCCTCTCCCAGGAGACCCCGTTGCTGAATGGATGCGGGAGAATGAGTTGCCGATGTCTTCGCAGCCTGTCCTGGTTCCTGAACCACCAAGAATACCGTCCAAAATCGTACCGCGCACCATTGTGACCCGGGGACGCGGCCACGTTATGCCGATTACCGAAACTACCATAGGGTTACCCGTTTCATCCACCGTCAAACCCACTACCGAACATCGGGAGAGACATCGAGATCGAACACCGGAACTGAAGACAACGCGACCTAAAACTACCGTCAACACTAAACGCCACACGGAAATGGTGTATGAGCCTGATGAAGAGGACATTCCCTCCATGAAGTTGAAGGCGAGTCGAGAGTTATCCGACCGAAGACGTTCTCGCCATCACCGTAAACCGTCGGAACGACATAGGAGCCATGACCGTGCTTCGTCAAAACGACCGAAATTGGTAGACCGTACGACCCAAACAAATTTCCCGACGCCAACGATGATAAGAAATTGTTATAATCCGGACTGTTGTTGGCATTGTGGGCAGACAGGGCATACCAGAAATGAATGTCGAAATCCCGGAACCAAATTTTGTTCGAAGTGTGGAAAAATAGGCGTAATGTCGGACGCCTGTTGTCGCCGTAGAAGTGCCTCATAAATCAAACGTACCGCAAATTATTCAACAATTTTTTTTTTCCGACCGTTGATACCGCCAATCTAGTAGCTACAAGCACCGTCTCCGTCAACAATGGCCATCCTACCGTTAACAAATTCATGTCCCACCATCCCGTTCAAAAATAATTCTCTGGATTCTATGGACTTTATCATTGTAATTATCTTCTTACAGTATGTCCAAAGAAAACGCTCCAGCTGCTAGATCAATGCCTTCCCTGGATCTCGAGCCAGATCCGACAATTCGTCGACCGACTAGACCACTGAAGCCCGTACAACCGACTCGAGCGCCCACCATGTCATGCCCAGGAAAGCCACGGATCGAAACGCCTGCTCCAAAACCCGACTTAGTCGCGAGCATTATATCCGCTCGCTGGAAGGAGTTAATGGGGTCGGGAGGCAGGCAGCGCCTGATCAAAGTAGTGGAGGCGATAAATCCTCCGGTAAAAGGGAAGCGGACCAGAGGATTGCCAATAAAGGGGTCAAGTTGTTCGAAGCCGTCCACATCATGTGTACCATTGCCAGCGATCACAAAACCACCATCGCCGAACAGCGAAGAACTACCGCAGATCACTAATCCTTCCCTAATAGCGTGCTCGAGACAGTACTTACCGGAACTTTCGACCCCGGAGGTGGCCATCCTTCATCCAGGGCCGTCCACATCTAGCGACGTCCACCCACCGGAGGTGTTCGAGTGGAAATTGGCAAATCGCAACAAGGAGGGTCGACACCTGTTCCCACCGCTGAAACGACTTAAGGAGGAACCCCCAACGCCGCCTACAATATACAAAACGAAAATCCGCATACTGAGTGACGTGGTCATTAAACCAGCCACCGGGACCACTCCGCACTCAACACAAATACCGACGCCAACTACTACACCGATTCCAGTGTCCAGATCGATGATTCCAGCTCCAATTATTATCGCGGACAACGTTCTACCGGCTGTACCCGCCGAACGACGCCATCGGCGACGTCGGGAGACCGTGAAGTTGCCAGGTGGGGTCCGCTACTGGAGACGGTCCGACACACCGCCACGTCAATAATTTTTTTTGTTATTTTATTTTATTGGGAGAGAAAAAGAAGGCTTTATTTGTTTGTAAACACCAATAGTTTATTGAATAGAATGTTGTTTCCGTTAACATGGTATTATTGGTAGTCATTTGTCACGTCTTTTAAGGAATTTGTCGCAATCCACCGTTTCGCTGGATACCGATTCTTCACCGTTGAGTTTTGATTTCTCACCGTTGGTCTTTCTTCCATCACCGTACCGTCACCGTTCTGAAAAGAGCAAAGCTCTTTTCTTCCGACGAAAGAGGGGGGTGTAATGAACCCATTTTTCTTCGCCTGAAAAATAAAGGAATTAATTGATACCGTAGTATATATTACAAGTACTTACCGCTCTCGTTGACCGCCGCCGATTTGGGATGTCGCCGGAACCCTGAAATAGATAACCGTTTAATAAAATATCGTAAATAAGTACCGTACTTACCGTATTTGCACTTGTTGCACCGGCATTTAATTGTTATTTAGGTTATGTTGCACTTGTTTACATTGTAAACAATCACTGGCTGTCCGTCAACCAGTTATACTGGTTGACAAGTATTAGTTAGGTTATGTTGTCATTGTTTACAATATAAACAAACACTGGGAGTTCGGCAACCAGTTATACCGTCAACCGATTGCACCGGGAATCGCGGCAATACAACATACCGTTTAGTACCGCATACCGATGTTGAAGGCGTGCAGGACCGTCCCGCGGGTATATAAAGCGCCGAAATTTCCGTTAGTAATCAGTTCCGTTCCGAAGACAATTGAAGAACAACAAACAGCAAGTATTAACAACGAATTAACAAAGCAATCAACAAGTAAGTAAAACAATACCGACCGGCATCAAGCACCGAAAATCGCCCAGCGACACCGTTGAATCGCCCTGTGAGAGAGTGAGTATTGGAAGCAGTGTTTGTCGCTTCAAACCACCGACGAAGGCTTCTTAGTGTGGGACCTTCGAGTCCATTCGCACGGAAGTATTTCTGCTTGGCAATCGCCTTGCACAGGACCTGTCAAATAGGTCTAGTGAATGCCATTCCTGGGCACTAGCGCTCTTAGTGTGGGATCTTTGAGTCCATTCGCACGGAGTCGCCGGTTAACCAGCGGGCAGGTCGCATTCGCAATTCGGTTGTGGCGACAGCTAGATCTGACACAGTCCATTCACCGTTTCCTGTCCGAGACTGTGTGGCTCACACCAGGAACTAAGCGTTAGCAAATAAAGAGTGTCTTTACACTCTAGCGAAGCGTCTTAGCGGCAACGGTGTCGACTAATACACCGGGAAGCGACAAATTTGAGTGGAGCGACCAAAAGTCACCTCTCCAGTCCATGTCAACGGCTAGTTAGGCAACACACCGTGCTGAAAGCCATACATTTACCGTTTTACCGTTACCGACCGTATTTTTCTACCTTTTCCCACCGTTTATCATCCCGTATTCCCAAGAACGGCCAACCGAACTATTTGCATGTTAATTATAATTTATATTTTGATTATTTTCCTGTAGTCTTGAGGGTTTAAATAAATTGTATTTTCTTTTTCTGGTTAATAATGTGCTTTAATTGACCCCTAGCATAACCGTATCTCCATTGTGTTACCTGGGACCCGTTTTGGTTTCCTCTTTTCGTCTGTAAAAACAGGTGGCGCTCGAGACAGGCAAATCCGCCGAAAAATAAGCGTCACAATGCAGCGTTATTCAGTGGCCCAAAGCACTACTATAACCACATTTTAAGCGTTTGACTGCCCGATATTGTTGAACACCTGATATTCCAAAAATGTCAATTACAAACAAACAATTAGAGGCACAGTGTTCATATTGTATATGCCGCGATATGCAAAGTCCCAAAGCATTACTACAACCACATATTAAGCGTTCGACTGCCCCATATGGTTGAACACCTAATATTCCAAAAATGTCAATTACAATCAAACAATTAGAGGCACGGAGTTAATATTGTATATGCAGCGTTATACAGAGTCCCATAGCATTACTATAAAAATATAGTCAGCGTTGGAATGCTTCATGTGGTTAAACACCTAATATTACAAAAAATGTCAGTTACAGACAAACTATTAGAGGCACAAAGTTCCTATTGTACATGCAGCGTTATACAGTGTCCCAAAGTATTAATATAATCACTTATTTAGCGTTCGACTGCCCCCATTTGGATAAGCATTTAATATTCCAAAATTGTCCGTTACAGCCAAGCTATTAAAGGCACAGTGTTCTTATTGTATATGCAGCGTTATTCAGATGCCATAGCATTAATATAATCACTTATTAAGCGTTGTACTGCCCCATTTAGTTGAACACTTAATATTCGAAAATTGTCAATTACAGGCAAACTATTTGAGGCACGGAGTTAATATTGTATATGCCTCGATATACAGAGTCCTAAAGCATTACTATAACCACATATTAGGCGTTGGACGCCCCATTTAGTTGAACACCTATTATTCCTAATATGTCAATTACAGCCAAACTATTAGAGGCACAGTGTTCATATTGTATATGCAGCGTTATTCAGAGATCCAAAGCCATAATATAATAACTCATTAAGCGTTGGAATGCCCCATGTGGTGGAACACCTAATATTACAAAAAATGTCAGTTACAGACAAGCTATTGGAGGCACAGTGTTCATTTTGTATATGCCCCGTTATACAAAGTCCCAAAGCATTACTATAACCACATATTAAGCGTACGACTGCCCCATTTAGTTGAACACCTATTATTCCTAATATGTCAATTACAGCCAAACTATTAGAGGCACAATGTTCATAATGTATATGCAGCGTTATTCAGTGGCCCAAAGCACTACTATAACCACTTTTTAAGCGTTTGCCTGCCCGATATTGTTGAACACCTAATATTCCAAAAATGTCAATTACAAACAAACTATTAGAGGCACAGTGTTCATTTTGTATATGCCCCGTTATACAAAGTCCCAAAGCATTACTATAACCACATATAAAGCGCTCGACTGCCCACATAGTTGAACACTTAATATTCCGAAAATGTCCTTTACAGCCAAACTATTAGAGGCACAGTGTTCATATTGTCTATGCAGCGTTATTCAGAGACCCAAAGCCATAATATAATAACTTATTAAGCGTTGGAATGCCCCATGTTGTGGAACACCTAATATTACAAAAAATGTCAGTTACAGACAAACTATCAGAGGCAGAGTGTTCATACTGTATATGCAGTGTTATTCAGAGGCCCATAGCACTACTATAACCACATATTAAGCGCTCGACTGCCCCATATCGTTGAACACCTAATATTCCGAAAATGTCCTTTACAGCCAAACTATTAGAGGCACAGTGTTCATATGGTATATGCCGCGTTATACAAAGTCCCAAGGCATTACTATAACCACATATTAAGCGTTCGACTGCCCCATATTGTTGAACACCAAATATTCCAAAATTGTCAATTACAGGCAAACTATTAGAGGCACAGTGTTCATATTGTATATGCAGCGTTATACAAACTCATAAAGCATTACTATAACCACATATTAAGCGTTCGACTTACCCATGTAGTTGAACACATAATATTCCAAAAATGTCAATTACAGCCAAACTATCAGAGGCACAGTGTTCATTCTGTATATGCAACGTTATACAAAGTCCCAATGCAATAATATAATCATATATTAAGCGTTGGACTGCCCCATTTGGTTGAACACCTAATATTCCAAAATTGTCAATTCCAGGCAAACTATTAGAGGCACGGAGGTAATATTGTATATGCCGCGTTATACAGAGTCCCAAAGCATTACTATAACCACATATTAAGCGTTCGACTGCCCCATATTGTTAAACACCTAATATTCCAAAAATGTCAATTACAGGCAAACTATTAAAGGCACGGAGTTAATATTGTTTATGCCGCGTTATACAGAGTCCTAAAGCATTACTGTAAGAACATATTAGGCGTTGGACTGCCCCATTTAGTTGAACACCTATTATTCCTAATATGTCAATTACAGCCAAACTATTAGAGGCACAGTGTTCATATTGTATATGCAGCGTTATTCAGAGATCCAAAGCCATAATATAATAACTTATTAAGCGTCGGAATGCCCCATGTGGTGGAACACCTAATATTACAAAAAATGTCAGTTACAGACAAGCTCTTGGAGGCACAATGTTCATATTGTATATGCAGCGTTATTCAGAGGCCCAAATTATTACTATAACCACATATTAAGCGCACGACTGCCCCATATTGTTGAACAATTAATATTCCAAAAATGTCAATTACAGCCAAACTATCAGAGGCAGAGTGTTCATACTGTATATGCAGCGTTATACAGAGTCCCAAAGCAATAATATAATCATATATTAAGCGTTGGACTGCCCCATTTGGTTGAACACCTAATATTCCAAAAATGTCAATTACAAACAAACTATTAGAGGCACGGAGTTAATATTGTATATGCCGCGTTATACAGAGTCCCAAAGCATTTCTGTAACCACATATTAAGCGTTCGACTGCCCCATATTGTTGAACAACTATTATTCGGAAAATGTCCATTACAGGCAAACTATTAGAGGCACGGTGTAAATACTGTATATGCAGCGTTATACAGAGTCCCAAAGCAATAATATAATCATATATTAAGCGTTGGACTGCCCCATTTGGTTGAACACCTAATATTCCAAAAATGTCAATTACAAACAAACTATTAGAGGCACGGAGTTAATATTGTATATGCCGCGTTATACAGAGTCCTAAAGCATTACTATAACCACATATTAGGCGTTGGACTGTCCCATGTAGTTGAACACCTAATATTCCAAAATTGTAAATTACAGGCAAACTATTAGAGGCACAGTGTTCATATTGTATATGCAGCGTTATTCAGAGGCCCAAAGTACTATTATAACCACATTTTAAGCGTTCGACTGCCCAATATTGTTGAACACCTAATATTCCAAAAATGTCAATTACAAACAAACTATTAGAGGAACGGAGTTAATATTGTATATGCCGCGTTATACAGAGTCCTATAGCATTACTATAACCACATATTAGGCGTTGGACTGTCCCATGTAGTTAAACACCTAATATTCTAAATTGTCAATTACAGGCAAACTATTAGGGGCACAGTGTTCATATTGTATATGAAGCGTTATATAGAGGCCCATAGCACTACTATAACCACATATTAAGCGCTCGACTGCCCCATATTGTTGAACACCTAATATTCCGAAAATGTCCTTTACAGCCAAACTATTAGAGGCACAGTGTTCATATTGTATATGCAGCGTTATTCAGAGGCCCAAAGCATTAATATAATCACTTATTAAGCTTTAAACCGCCCTATTTGTTGAACACCTAATATTCCAAAAATAACAATTACAAACAAACTATTAGAGGCACGGAGTTAATATTGTATATGCCGCGTTATACAGAGTCCCAAAGCATTATTATAATCATATATTAGGCGTTGGACTGCCCCATTTGGTAGAACACCTGATATTCCAAAGTGGTCAATTACAGGCAAACTATTAGAGGCACAGTGTTCATAATGTATATGCAGCGTTATTCAGTGGCCCAAAGCACTACTATAACCACTTTTTAAGCGTTTGCCTGCCCGATATTGTTGAACACCTAATATTCCAAAAATGTTAATTACAAACAAACTATTAGAGGCACGGAGTTAATACTGTATATGCCGCGTTATACAGAGTCCCAAAGCATTTCTATAACCTCATATTAAGCGTTCAACTGCCTCAGATTGATGACCACCTAATATTCCAAAAATGTCAATTACAGGCAAACTATTAGAGGCACGAAGTTAATATTGTATATGCCGCGTTAATCAGAGTCGTAAAGCATTACTATAACCACATATTAGGCGTTCGACTGCCCCATATTGTTAAACACCTAATATTCCAAAAATGTCAATTACAAACAAACTATTAAAGGCACGGAGTTAATATTGTATATGCCGCGTTATACAGAGTCCTAAAGCATTTCTGTATCCACATATTAAGCGTTCGACTGCCCCATATTGTTGAACACCTAATATTCCGAAAATATCCTTTACAGCCAAACTATTAGAGGCACAGTGTTCATATTGTATATGCAGCGTTTCAGGTGCCAAAGCATTAATATAATCACTTATTAAGCGTTGGACTGCCCCATGTGGATGAACACCTAATATTTTAAAAATGTCAATTACAGCCAAACTATCAGAGGCACAAGGTTCATATTGTATATGCTGCGTTATACAAAGTCCTAAAGCATTACTATAACCACATATTAAGCGTTCGACTGCCCCATGTAGTTGAACACATAATATTCCAAAAATGTCTATTGCAACCAAACTATCAGAGGCACAGTGTTCATACTGTATATGCAGCGTTATACAGAGTCCCAATGCAATAATATAATCATATATTAAGCGTTGGACTGCCCCATGTAGTTGAACACCTAAAATTCCAAAATTGTCAATTACAGGCAAACTATTAGAGGCACAGTGTTCATATTGTATATGCAGCGTTATTCAGTGGCCCAAAGCACTACTATAACCACATTTTAAGCGTTTGACTGCCCGATATTGTTGAACACCTGATATTCCAAAAATGTCAATTACAAACAAACAATTAGAGGCACAGTGTTCATATTGTATATGCCGCGATATGCAAAGTCCCAAAGCATTACTACAACCACATATTAAGCGTTCGACTGCCCCATATGGTTGAACACCTAATATTCCAAAAATGTCAATTACAATCAAACAATTAGAGGCACGGAGTTAATATTGTATATGCAGCGTTATACAGAGTCCCATAGCATTACTATAAAAATATAGTCAGCGTTGGAATGCTTCATGTGGTTAAACACCTAATATTACAAAAAATGTCAGCTACAGACAAACTATTAGAGGCACAAAGTTCCTATTGTACATGCAGCGTTATACAGTGTCCCAAAGTATTAATATAATCACTTATTTAGCGTTCGACTGCCCCCATTTGGATAAGCATTTAATATTCCAAAATTGTCCGTTACAGCCAAGCTATTAAAGGCACAGTGTTCTTATTGTATATGCAGCGTTATTCAGATGCCATAGCATTAATATAATCACTTATTAAGCGTTGTACTGCCCCATTTAGTTGAACACCTAATATTCGAAAATTGTCAATTACAGGCAAACTATTTGAGGCACGGAGTTAATATTGTATATGCCTCGATATACAGAGTCCTAAAGCATTACTATAACCACATATTAGGCGTTGGACGCCCCATTTAGTTGAACACCTATTATTCCTAATATGTCAATTACAGCCAAACTATTAGAGGCACAGTGTTCATATTGTATATGCAGCGTTATTCAGAGATCCAAAGCCATAATATAATAACTCATTAAGCGTTGGAATGCCCCATGTGGTGGAACACCTAATATTACAAAAAATGTCAGTTACAGACAAGCTATTGGAGGCACAGTGTTCATTTTGTATATGCCCCGTTATACAAAGTCCCAAAGCATTACTATAACCACATATTAAGCGTACGACTGCCCCATTTAGTTGAACACCTATTATTCCTAATATGTCAATTACAGCCAAACTATTAGAGGCACAATGTTCATAATGTAAATGCAGCGTTATTCAGTGGCCCAAAGCACTACTATAACCACTTTTTAAGCGTTTGCCTGCCCGATATTGTTGAACACCTAATATTCCAAAAATGTCAATTACAAACAAACTATTAGAGGCACAGTGTTCATTTTGTATATGCCCCGTTATACAAAGTCCCAAAGCATTACTATAACCACATATAAAGCGCTCGACTGCCCACATAGTTAAACACTTAATATTCCGAAAATGTCCTTTACAGCCAAACTATTAGAGGCACAGTGTTCATATTGTCTATGCAGCGTTATTCAGAGACCCAAAGCCATAATATAATAACTTATTAAGCGTTGGAATGCCCCATGTTGTGGAACACCTAATATTACAAAAAATGTCAGTTACAGACAAACTATCAGAGGCAGAGTGTTCATACTGTATATGCAGTGTTATTCAGAGGCCCATAGCACTACTATAACCACATATTAAGCGCTCGACTGCCCCATATCGTTGAACACCTAATATTCCGAAAATGTCCTTTACAGCCAAACTATTAGAGGCACAGTGTTCATATGGTATATGCCGCGTTATACAAAGTCCCAAGGCATTACTATAACCACATATTAAGCGTTCGACTGCCCCATATTGTTGAACACCAAATATTCCAAAATTGTCAATTACAGGCAAACTATTAGAGGCACAGTGTTCATATTGTATATGCAGCGTTATACAAACTCATAAAGCATTACTATAACCACATATTAAGCGTTCGACTGCCCCATGTAGTTGAACACATAATATTCCAAAAATGTCAATTACAGCCAAACTATCAGAGGCACAGTGTTCATTCTGTATATGCAACGTTATACAAAGTCCCAATGCAATAATATAATCATATATTAAGCGTTGGACTGCCCCATTTGGTTGAACACCTAATATTCCAAAATTGTCAATTCCAGGCAAACTATTAGAGGCACGGAGGTAATATTGTATATGCCGCGTTATACAGAGTCCCAAAGCATTACTATAACCACATATTAAGCGTTCGACTGCCCCATATTGTTAAACACCTAATATTCCAAAAATGTCAATTACAGGCAAACTATTAAAGGCACGGAGTTAATATTGTTTATGCCGCGTTATACAGAGTCCTAAAGCATTACTGTAACAACATATTAGGCGTTGGACTGCCCCATTTAGTTGAACACCTATTATTCCTAATATGTCAATTACAGCCAAACTATTAGAGGCACAGTGTTCATATTGTATATGCAGCGTTATTCAGAGATCCAAAGCCATAATATAATAACTTATTAAGCGTCGGAATGCCCCATGTGGTGGAACACCTAATATTACAAAAAATGTCAGTTACAGACAAGCTCTTGGAGGCACAATGTTCATATTGTATATGCAGCGTTATTCAGAGGCCCAAATTATTACTATAACCACATATTAAGCGCACGACTGCCCCATATTGTTGAACACCTAATATTCCAAAAATGTCAATTACAAACAAACTATTAGAGGCACGGAGTTAATATTGTATATGCCGCGTTATACAGAGTCCCAAAGCATTTCTGTAACCACATATTAAGCGTTCGACTGCCCCATATTGTTGAACAACTATTATTCGGAAAATGTCCATTACAAGCAAACTATTAGAGGCACGGTGTAAATACTGTATATGCAGCGTTATACAGAGTCCCAAAGCAATAATATAATCATATATTAAGCGTTGGACTGCCCCATTTGGTTGAACACCTAATATTCCAAAAATGTCAATTACAAACAAACTATTAGAGGCACGGAGTTAATATTGTATATGCCGCGTTATACAGAGTCCTAAAGCATTACTATAACCACATATTAGGCGTTGGACTGCCCCATGTAGTTGAACACCTAATATTCCAAAATTGTAAATTACAGGCAAACTATTAGAGGCACAGTGTTCATATTGTATATGCAGCGTTATTCAGAGGCCCAAAGTACTATTATAACCACATTTTAAGCGTTCGACTGCCCAATATTGTTGAACACCTAATATTCCAAAAATGTCAATTACAAACAAACTATTAGAGGAACGGAGTTAATATTGTATATGCCGCGTTATACAGAGTCCTATAGCATTACTATAACCACATATTAGGCGTTGGACTGTCCCATGTAGTTAAACACCTAATATTCTAAATTGTCAATTACAGGCAAACTATTAGGGGCACAGTGTTCATATTGTATATGAAGCGTTATATAGAGGCCCATAGCACTACTATAACCACATATTAAGCGCTCGACTGCCCCATATTGTTGAACACCTAATATTCCGAAAATGTCCTTTACAGCCAAACTATTAGAGGCACAGTGTTCATATTGTATATGCAGCGTTATTCAGAGGCCCAAAGCATTAATATAATCACTTATTAAGCTTTAAACCGCCCTATTTGTTGAACACCTAATATTCCAAAAATAACAATTACAAACAAACTATTAGAGGCACAAAGTTAATATTGTATATGCCGCGTTATACAGAGTCCCAAAGCATTATTATAATCATATATTAGGCGTTGGACTGCCCCATTTGGTAGAACACCTGATATTCCAAAGTGGTCAATTACAGGCAAACTATTAGAGGCACAGTGTTCATACTGTATATGCAGCGTTATACAGAGGCCTAAAGCATTACTATAACCACATATTAAGCGTTCGACTGCCTCATATTGATGAACACCTAATATTCCAAAAATGTCAATTACAGACAAACTATTAGAGGCACGGTGTAAATACTGTATATGCAGCGTTATACAGAGTCCCAAAGCATTATTATAATCATATATTAGGCGTTGGACTGCCCCATTTGGTTGAACACCTGATATTCCAAAATTGTCAATTACAGGCAAACTATTAGAGGCACAGTGTTCAAACTGTATATGCAGCGTTATACAGAGGCCCAAAGCATTACTATAACCACATATTAAGCGTTCGACTGCCCCATATGGTTGAACACCTAATATTCCAAAAATGTCAATTACAATCAAACAATTAGAGGCACGGAGTTAATATTGCATATGCCGCGTTATACAGAGTCCTAATGCATTACTATAACCACATATTAGGCGTTGGACTGCCCCATGTAGTTGAACACCTATTATTCCAAAATTGTCAATTACTGGCAAACTATTAGAGGCACTGTGTTCATATTGTATATGCAGCGTTATTTAGAGACCCTAAGCATTTCTATAACCACATTTTAAGCGTTCGACTGCCCCATATCGTTGAACACCTAATATTCCAAAAATGTCAATAACAAACAAACTATTAAAGGCACGGAGTTAATATTGTATATGCCGCGTTATACAGAGTCCCAAATCATTTCTGTAACCACATATTAAGCGTTCGACTGCCCCATATTGTTGAACACCTAATATTCCGAAAATGTCAATTACAAGCAAACTATTAGAGGCACAGTGTTCATATTGTATATGCAGCGTTATTTAGAGACCCAAAGCATTTCTATAACCACATATTAAGCGTTCGACTGCCCCATATTGTTGAACACCTAATATTCCAAAATTGTCTGTTACAGGCAAACTATTGGAGGCACAGCGTTCATATTGTATATGCAGCGTTATTCAAAGGCCCTAAGCATTACTATAACCACATATTAAGCGCTCGACTGCCCCATATTGTTGAACACCTAATATTCCAAAATTGTCAATTACAGGCAAACTATTAGAGGCACAGTGTTCATTTTGTCTATGCAGCGTTATTCAGAGACCCAAAGCCATAATATAATAACTTATTAAGCGTTGGAATGCTCCATGTTGTGGAACACCTAATATTACAAAAAATGTCAGTTACAGACAATCTATTAGAGGCACGGTGTAAATACTGTATATGCAGCGTTATACAGAGTCCCAAAGCATTATTATAATCATATATTAGGCGTTGGACTGCCCCATTTGGTTGAACACCTGATATTCCAAAATGGTCAATTACAGGCAAACTATTAGAGGCACAGTGTTCATACTGTATATGCAGCGTTATACAGAGGCCTAAAGCATTACTATAACCTCATATTAAGCGTTCGACTGCCTCATATTGATGAACACCTAATATTCCAAAAATGTCAATTACAGACAAACTATTAGAGGCACGGTGTAAATACTGTATATGCAGCGTTATACAGAGTCCCAAAGCATTAATATAATCATATATTAAGCGTTGGACTGCCCCATTTGGTTGAACACCTAATACTCCAAAATTGTCAATTACAGGCAAACTATTAGAGGCACAGTGTTCATATTGTATATGCAGCGTTATTTAGAGACCCAAAGCCTTAAATAATAACTTATTAAGCGTTGGACCTCCCCATGTGGTTGAACACCTAATATTTCAAAAATGTCAATTACAGCCAAACTATCAGAGGCCCAAAGCATTAATATAATCACTTATTAAGCTTTAAACTGCCCTATTTGTTGAACACCTAATATTCCAAAAATGTCAATTACAAACAAACTATTAGAGGCACGGAGTTAATATTGTATATGCCGCGTTATAAGGAGTCCCAAAGCATTTCTGTAACCACATATTAAGCGTTCGACTGCCCCATATTGTTGAACACCTAATATTCTGAAAATGTCCTTTACAGCCAAAATATTAGAGGCACAGTGTTCATATTGTATATGCAGCGTTTTTCAGTGGCCCAAAGCACTACTATAACCACTTTTAAAGCGTTTGACTGCCCGATATTGTTGAACACCTAATATTCCAAAAATGTCAATTACAAACAAACTATTAGAGGCACAGTGTTCATATTGTATATGCCCCGTTATACAAAGTCCCAAAACATCACTATAACCACATATTAAGCGTTGGACTGCCCCATATTGTTGAACACCTAATATTCCAAAATTGTCAATTACAGGCAAACTATTTGAGGCACAGAGTTCATCTATATAATAAAGCGTGATGTGGCTATTTGCGTTGCACACTGTCATGGCGGCGAGGGGGTTTTTTTGTGTTTTTTCAATTATGCTTTTTTCTGAGTTTAAATACAAATAGCCTATGCATAAGAACTTTTTACGCTTGATTTTTTGATATTTTTTTCAGATATTTTACGATTAATGGGAATTGAGTTAGTGAGGTATAAATTTGATTTTCTATCCACTGTTAAACAATTGGAGACGTGTTCTGAATACCAAAAAACACTCTGAACAACACTGATTTTGGCAGCCCTGAAATTAATGGAGTTGGTGAGAAAACTGTCAATGGTCGGGCGAGTGATTTAAAAATTTGCTGAAAAATGAATTAAAATCAATAGAAATTACAAGAAAATGGTTAAATATCAAGTAAAATGTAAGTAAAATACCATATATAAGCATTTAATACTGTTCAAATTGTTTTAGGTGGTGAAATGGGTAAAAATCCGTTTGGAGCTTTTTTCCGACAAAAAAAAGCTCCGATGAAATTTGGACAAAAATGATCCGATGGAAGAGTAAAAAGTATGAAAATGTAAGTAAATCAACATAGTCTAACAATTATTAGTGATATTTTTCAGATCCGAGTCCAAGAAAATTCAAAAAACAGGACAAATGTGTTTTATACGGAAAAAATTCCATAGATGGTCCTCTTTTTGCCGTTTGCCTCTATGTATGGAAAAAAAAGGGTCTAAAATCCATGGAATCGCCTGGGAATCGGTGTAAACGTAAGCAAGGTGCCCTTTTAAATCAATTTTTGAAGAAAAACACGAAAAAAAACATATTTGAATTTGAAAAAGACAAGATGGCACAGCACATAAAACTTTAAATTTAAAAGTGAGAAAATCGGAATAAAATGGAATAATTACTCAAATGTAAGTACTTAAGATGATAAAAGAACATACAATTTAATGTTTTCGTTTCAGATTCATGGGCCATAAACTGATTTTGTACCTTTTGGGAACAACGGAAAAGTTCACTTGGACATTGAAATAAAATTTATAAAAAAAGCATTTAAATCGAATGGAAGGAATCGAATAGCAATTGAAATGGAAGTAGAAAGGTCTGTAGATACGTAATTTATTTATCCGCGTTCTCTAATTATTTTATTTTTTAGGTAAAATGCAAATTTTTCTAAAAGTGAGGTTAACCGGGTTTTGGCTGTTACAAAACTGGAACCAAAGCCATAAAAACAACTGGAAATGGTGCAACAAAAGACAAGAGGATAAATTTAAGCCCTTCTGAAGGTATATTTTCAAACATTTTTGAGTTATTTTATCAATTAATTGATTTATAGGTGTTTCGTGTTCTTTGGGAAGTCATTCGGAAACCGTTTGGGAACAACACATTGAATTTCATATCTACATCAACTTGAAACAACACTTGAAGGGTAAATATCATTACAATACGTCTTACATTTACTCATTTTAACATTTTTTATAGGGTTCAATGGAAATGGGAAAAATTTTAACCGTTTTTGTGGCTTTGGGAAACGAATCGTCAATCAACAGGAAGAAAATCGATTTTAAATCAATTAAAACCAATTGAATGAGACAAATATCAACTGAAATAGAATGAGAAAGGTATGTAGTTATATATTTAATTAACATATAGCATCTAATTTATTTATTTTTTAGGTAAAAATGGTAATAAAGAAAAATTGAGGTTATGTTCGACTTCCCAAAAAAGAATATTGTCTCCAAACAATTAAAAGCGGCCGAAATGGAACATCTATAGGAAGAAACGATAACTTTGAATGTTTGCGAAAGTAAATATATTGTTTTTGTGGAGATATTTGGTTAAATATTTAATTTACAGGCGTTTCGTGTTCTGCTTGGAGATTTGCGGTTTCCGAAGAGAGAAATTAGTTCCCAAAACCTTAAAAACAGTCAAAGATGCGGGGTCCAAAGGAAGAAATCATAACTTTGGAAGCGTCTGAAGGTGAGTGTGCAGTTATTTCAATTATATCATATTAATTATTTAAATTACAGGCGATTCGTGTTTTGATGACCGCCCATCGGAGAGCACTACAAACTGAAACTGGAATTCGACCATGAATTGAAGGACCAAAGAAAAAAACGACAACTTTAATCGCTTCTAAAGATAAATATACCAATATATTAAAGATATTTTATTAATTATTGAAATTACAGGCTATTCGTGTTCCGAAGACCCTCCGTTGGATAGGGTTTCATAGTAAAACATGGAATTTCGACTTAACTGGAGCACTAATGGTCTTCTAATGGATTGAAATAGAAGCAAATAAAGAGAAATAGCAAGTCACAAGAATTTAATGTAAATTATTAATGTATTTAATTGTTTTTTATGTATTAAGAAGATACGATTATTATATATACAATTTATAATAAGTTGATTTCTCTGACATATTATAAAAACTTATTTTATAGAAATGAAATTAGAGAAATTAACTAAAATGTCTTTATAAAGACAATTTTGTATATATTTTTTGATAAGAATTTTACATTTCTCTTAAATATGAACAGAAAAACGTCTTTTTCAAGGCGATTTTTCAGTATATTAAACGTTTCGTTCATTATAGAGAAAAAATTTATTACCAAAAACAATAATCGTTTTTTTTAACAATAAAAACCGTCTTTCTAAAGACGAACAAAAATGTAATAATAATCCATTGTATAAATTCATTTTATAATATATAATATTTAAACTTATTTCCTCTAATATCAATTACTTAATATGAAATTAAATAAATTTACAACTGTATTATTAATAACAGAGATAAATAAATGTTTAATTTTGATTAAAAGTGAGTTTTATTGAAGATATATTAGAAATATTATAAAATTAATTGCATAAAAATATACAAATCATCAGAGAGATTAACTGAAATGTCTTTAAAAAGACAATTTTACATGGCATTTTTTTGGTGATAATCTGCTCTTAAATATGAACAGTAAAACGCCGTTTTCAAGGAGATTTTTCATCACTATATTAAACGTTGTTCATGAAAGAGCAATAATTCATTACCAAAAGAAAAGTTGTTCCATCTAAATAATTATACCGCCTTTATAAAGGCGAAAATGGAAAACAGAATATATTATTAAAAAAAATAGAGATAATAGAGTTGTAAACTAAGTTGGAAAATCGCAATTTTAACCACTTAATCGAATAGATTGTAATAAAAGAAATGATTTGTCATTAAAATTTAATCGGATTTGAATATATTTAATTAGTTATTAATGAACAAAGTTTAAATTTTAATGAAAGCCGCGATTTTAACCACGTGGGGTCGACATCACGAACAAACATCCAATGGGGAGGGAGTTGTTTGTTGGTGCGCTCCGGACTATAATTTTACCTGAAATCGAGCAGGTAGAGTATAAGTTCAGGTACCAACGAAAAAAGCGATCCACTGTTTACAAGAGACAGAGTTGTTTGATTTTGAGAGGATCGAGTGTGACGTCACGAACAAATCGGCTCGAGGTTCGAGTGCTGTCGAAATTTTAATTTTTAATAATTAATTACGCGAAAATTATAAACATTTAGCCCCTCCCAAATATACCATTATGTTTTGAATTCACCATACTTTGGATATAGATACATTTTAAAAAATAGTTTACAACTCTATTAAAATATTTTTGTTAATGGTATTATTTTATTTATATTGTTATATAATGCAACTCATTCTCGCTCATCAATGTAATTAATATATTGTTAATTTAAAATTAAATAAATTTTCACATAATTTTAAATTACTTTGTTTTATTTAAAAATATAATTTACAATTTAAAAAAAAGCAATATATTATACCATTTTCGGCTGAGAGATTTGGTTCAACCCTGGATTGCTCCGTAGCAATATTTTATTGTTTAAGCAATGCTAATAATATTTTATTTTTATTGAAACATTAAATGCGATAAAGATTGCTCCGGCAAATCCAGGCACCACAACAGTCAGGCATCGCTGGAAATATACCTTCGCAATCACACTGTTTTCCTACAATTTGCGCTATAATTTTTTTTCTATTCATCCTAATTGGTTCAAATTTGCTCCATTTACGTAATTTTACATTCTGATTAAGAATATTCAAGTGAATTTTTTAATGGGAGCAAAAAGTAATATCTTTTGATCGAGCATCGTTTCGTTTTTCACTTTTTTCTTCAAAACTTTTAAGTTTGTTAATTTTTTTGCTGCTTATTATTAACTTTAGAACATTTCCGTTTACATAATCATAATCAGCACCCTCAAGTGCACCCATGACCAAAATTTCAGCCAATTTGGATCATTTTTATTTTTTCATAAAAAACAGAAGGGGATCGATCTCCTCTTAGGATTTTTTTCGAAAAACAAAAAAATTGTCCTAAAAATCTGAAAAAATTCCGAGAGATAGAACTTTTTACGCTGATTTCAAAAACCTACTATGTTCATATAAAATTGTTTACGTTTTCGAAATAATCGGTCATAAATGGTCAAATTTGGCACTTTTAGTCAATTTTGGAATTTTTTTCTGGAAAAACTATAAGACATAGGGCAAAACTAATTTGATATACATTATCAGCGCTATCAACTCTATGTATGTGATTTTTTTTGTAACGATCGGACTGTAAATAAAAAAGTCGAATTTTCTAGCTGAAATTTTCGATAAAAATTGTATGTTTTTTACATTCTTCAAGAAAATTCTAAAAAAAATCTCATTAATAGAGTTTTTCATGCTGAATTCAAATATGCAAACAGTTTTCACCTATTCATTATAGTTTTCGAGAAAAAAATAAATAATCAAACCGCCTTTATAAAGGCGAAAAATGCCATGAAAAATTAATAGAAATTTATATAGAAGATAATAATTTAAATAAATCAATAAAACAATTATTTAAAAGTTTTTTAAGTTTCATTTATTAATAATTAAAGTTGCGAAGACTAAATAAAAATTAATTTTGGCTACCCGAAAGGAAATTGTATCCTCCGGAAATCGCGAAAAAGTACTTGCCCCACAATTATTTATCTATAACCATTTTCCTAATTGATAGACACAGTTTATATTGTGCAATTTTGATACAGTTTTTGTTGCAGTTTTCAAATATGTAATTGGTTTTTCCACTGGGCAATAAATTAGATCCGTTGGCTGGACATCGGCATATCAATTTTTAGAAACCTCTAAAACGCTCATTTCTAACAATCTAAGCCTATAACAATTTTCCTAATTGACGGACACAATTTATATTGTGCAATTTTAATAGAGATTTTGTTGCAGTTTTCAAATATGTAATTGGTTTTTCCACTAGGCAATAAATTAGATCCGTTGGCTGGACATCGGCATATCAGTTTTTAGAAACCTCTAAAACGCTCATTTCTAACAATCTAAGCTTATAACAATTTTCCTAATTGACGGACACAATTTATATTGTGCAATTTTAATATAGTTTTTGTTGCAGTTTTCAAATATGTAATTGGTTTTTCCACTGGGCAATAAATTAGATCCGTTGGCTGGACACCGGCACATCAGTTTTTTGAAACCTCTAAAACGCTCATTTCTAACAATCTAAGCCTATAACAATTTTCCTAATTGACGGACACAGTTTATATTGTGCAATTTTAATATAGTTTTTGTTGCAGTTTTCAAATATGTAATTGGTTTTTCCACTGGGCAATAAATTAGATCCGTTGGCTGGACATCGGCACATCAGTTTTTTGAATCCTCTAAAACGCTCATTTCTAACTATCTAAGCTTATAACAATTTTCCTAATTGACGGACAGATTATATATTGTGCAATTTTAATATAGTTTTTGTTGCACTTTTCAAATATGCAATTAGTTTTTCCACTGGGCAATAAATTAGATCCGTTGGCTGGACATCGGCACATCAGTTTTTAGAAACCTTTAAAACGCTCATTTCTAACAATCTAAGCTTATAACAATTTTCCTAATTGACGGACACAATTTATATTGTGCAATTTCAATATAGTTTTTGTTGTAGTTTTCAAATATGTAATTGGTTTTTTCACTGGGCAATAAATTAGATCCGTTGGCTGGACATCGGCACATCAGTTTTTTGAATCCTCTAAAACGCTCATTTCTAACAATCTAAGCCTATAACAATTTTCCTAATTGACGGACACAGTTTATATTGTGCAATTTTAATATAGTTTTTGTTGCAGTTTTTAAATATGTAATTGGTTTTTTCACTGGGCAATAAATTAGATCCGTTGGCTGGACATCAGCACATCAGTTTTTAGAAACCTCTAAAACGCTCATTTCTAACAATCTAAGCTTATAACAATTTTCCTAATTGACGGACACAGTTTATATTGTGCAATTTTAATATAGTTTTTGTTGCAGTTTTCAAATATGTAATTGGTTTTTTCACTGGGCAATAAATTAGATCCGTTGGCTGGACATCGGCACATCAGTTTTTAGAAACCTTTAAAACGCTCATTTCTAACAATCTAAGCTTATAACAATTTTCCTAATTGACGGACACAATTTATATTGTACAATTTTAATATAGTTTTTGTTGTAGTTTTCAAATATGTAATTGGTTTTTCCACTGGGCAATAAATTAGATCCGTTGGCTGGACACCGGCACATCAGTTTTATGAAACCTCTAAAACGCTCATTTCTAACAATCTAAGCTTATAACGATTTTCTTAATTGACGGACACAATTTATATTGTGCAATTTTAATATAGTTTTTGATGTTGTTTTCAAATATGTAATTGGTTTTTCCACTGGGCAATAAATTAGATTCATTGGCTGGACACCGGCACATCAGTTTTTAGAAACCTCTAAAACGCTCATTTCTAACAATCTATGCTTATAACAATTTTCCTAATTGAGGGAAACAGATGATAATTTGTATAATAACATAGTTTCATATGTGAATTTTTAATAAATAATTGGTTTTTTCATTGGGCAATAAATTAGACTTGCGGGAAAGACATCGGTGTCCGAAAGACCGAAAAACGTTGTATCCTAACAATTGTCTGTCTATAACAATTTTTCTAAACGGCGGAAACAGTTTATTTTGTATAATTTTAATATAGTTTTATTTGCAGTTTTCAATTATGCAATTGGTTTTTCCACTGGACAATAAATTAGATCCGTTGGCAGATCACCGGCATTTCAGTTTTTTGAACCTTTAAAACGCTGATTTCTAACAATCTATGCTTATAACAATTTTCCTAATTGAGGAAAACAGATGATATTTTGTGTATTAACGTAGTTTCATATGTATATTTTAAATAAATAATTGGTTTTTCCATTAGGCAATAAATTAGACTTGCGGGAAAGACATCGGAGTCCGAAAGACCGAAAAACGTTGTATCCTAACAATTGTCTGTCTATAAAAATTTTTCTAATTGACGGACACTGTTAATTTTTTCCACATTAGTGCAGTTTAATGTGTAGATTTTAAATATGTAATTGGTTTTTTCACTGGGCAATAAATTAGATCTGTTGGCTGGACACCGGTATATCAGTTTTTTGAACCTTTAAAATGCTGATTTCTAACAATCTATGCTTATAACAATTTTCCTAATTGAGGGAAACAGATGATAATTTGTATAATAACATAGTTTCACATGTGAATTTTAAATAAATAATTGGTTTTTCCATTGGGCAATAAATTAGACTTGCGGGAAAGACATCGGTTTCCAAAAGATAGAAAAACGTTGTATCCTAACAATTGTCCGCCTATAACAATTTTTCTAAACGGCGGAAACAGTTTATTTTGTATAATTTTAATATAGTTTTATTTGCAGTTTTCAATTATGCAATTGGTTTTTCCACTGGACAATAAATTGGATTCGTTGGCTGGACACCGGCATATCAGTTTTTTGATCCTTTAAAACGCTGATTTCTAACAATCTATGCTTATAACAATTTTCCTAATTGAGGGAAACAGTTGTATTAGGTATATATATGCATTTACACTTACTGATTACGATTACGAAAACTTATTATCATTTTCATTCAAAACACAATTCATTTATTTGCTCTTAACAGAGTTATAATAATTAAATTAATGTTTTGTTCTAAAATTTAGGAATATTATTTGATTTTTTTAGTTAGAATAATAATTCAGTCTTTGATATTTACAGTTTGATGCAACCAGCAATACAAACATTCATTACAATTTTAATGATAACATTTTTATTGATATATTTAATTACTATAGTTTAATTGTATTAAATTTAGTTTCAACAATAGATTTATTACATAATTATAAATTTATTTCTATAATAAATTGCACTTTTGTTAAATCATTACAGTTTTCTGTAATTGTTTATTGTGTTGTTTGTGTTTAACAAAAACAACCTAACTTTGAATTCAAATTCAATATGGCCGGTAAGTTAAATTTAATTTATACACATTTTCACACTTTTCATTATTAAATTCATAACATTACACGAATAATTTATTCACATTCAATTAAAAACAATTCATACTACACGTTAAATGCATTTTTTCATAGTTTGCTTTGGCAAAAAAACCTATTTACACAAATTTTCAACAATTATGAATGCGAAGGAAATATTAATAGAAATTATTCATATTTCAATCTTTTGCATAATTATGACCAACAAAATAATATTATTTATACATATATACACATAATATAAATCTATAATCTTTGTTTCTGTTTTAGATGAAATTCAAAAAACAAACAAACAAACTTCTGTAAGTATTTTGCAAATTTGAAAAGAATTGATTATTATTTTTAATTTCTTATATATGATTTAGGAAACTATGGTAATTGATGGCGATGAAAAGTCTGAAGAGGCTGGAACTGGGAGCTCCAACAGTAATTTTTTTTCTTATTACACCAAAATGATTTAATAATTTTAAATTTGATTTTACAGACACAACAACCTTCTGCCCCATTAAGCCAGAGTGCAATAGTAAATTAAAAAAAATACATACATTTTTTAAAAGTATTCCAACAAAACATTTTTATTTCAGTTAGAAAAATTTTTACAAAAACTTAATAAATTGGAAAAAGAACATGAAGAAATGAAGAATATTAAAAATGTAACACCAAAAATATATGAAAACAAGAAAAAGAAAAAAAATAAATCAAATAAAAAATGGATATATAAAAAGTAAGTCTGGTATCCTATTATAAATTTTAATTAATTAATAAATATGTTCTTTTTTTTAGTAATAATAACAGCAAAAGAGGCTGTGGTAGAGGAAGAAGGGGTGGTAGAGGTGGACGTTGGGGAGGCGGTGGCAATTCGGGACGCAATATAATTATTAATTACAATTAAAAATTATATTCAAATTAAATAAATAATTAATATATTAAATATAATCAAATTAATTCAATACATATATACACAATTTCTTTTTTTCTAAACTAATGAAGTTAGAAATAAAGAACATATTAACACAATACTTGAATCTAAACTTTTATTTATTACATTATTTAAAGAGGAAAATGTTTAAAATTTTGTCAATTACGTATTGGAGTAGTTCAAAATGTATGTACATTTCACTTCATTTGCCCGAGTCCCATTCACATTGGCAATTCCTGCTTTTCGTGAAAATTTTTGTTTCAATTTTGGATATTTGATTAATTATAGTTATTATTAAATTATTGAGTTAAAAAGTTTTATTCTTTATTATTACCCCAATTGACAATATTTGTATGTTCAGTTAAAACAACCTTATAGAATGTCGACGTTCACATCACATTCAATAATATAAACATTCCCATCATTACCTGTTACTTCAAAGTTACAACAAAATCGTAAAATAAATGTGAAAATATGACTAAATTGGTTTGTTCAATTGTGATTTATTTAGTAATTTTTATTTATAATGCGCAATAATATTAAAGAACATCAAATTTAAATTTAAAATAAACTTTTGCACAGAGTAGTTCAAATGTACACATGTTTAGTAGGTATACTATGTTTTTGCTTAAGGGCGTACATGATGAAATTCCAAAAAATTAAGGGGAGATCAAACAAATGTTTTGTTTCAAAATTTTGGTCATGGTCATCTCGCAAACACATTCTTAACCTTATATAAACGAACCTATAGGTAAAAACTGTACAAACACGAGCCCGTAGGGCCGTGAATGGCTTCTAGTATTGTATATGTAGCGATATTCAGAGACACAATGCCATAATATAATAACTTATTAAGCGTTGGAATGCCCCAAGTGGTGGAACACCTAATATTACAAAAAATGACAGTTACAGACAAACTATTTAGAGACACAGTGTTCATATTGTATATGCAGCGATATTCAGTGGCCCAAAGCCATAATATAATAACTTATTAAGCGTTGGACTGCCCCATTTGGTTGAACACCTAATATTCCAAAATTGTCAATTACAGGCAAGCTATTAGAGGCACGGAGTTAATATTGTATATGCCGCGTTATACAGAGTCCTAAAGCATTACTATAACCACATATTAGGCGTTGGACTGCCCCATGTAATTGAACACCTAATATTCCAAAATTGTAAATTACAGGCAAACTATTAGAGGCACAGTGTTCATATTGTATATGCTGCGTTATTCGGAGGCCCAAAGTACTATTATAACCACATTTTAAGCGTTCGACTGCCCAATATTGATGAACACCTAATATTCCGAAAATGTCAATTACAAACAAACTATTAGAGGCACGGAGTTAATATTGCATATGCCGCGTTATACAGAGTTCTAAAGCATTACTATAACCACATATTAGGCGTTGGACTGCCCCATGTAGTTGAACACCTAATATTCCAAATTGTCAATTACAGGCAAACTATTAGAGGCAGTGTTCATATTGTATATGCAGCGTTATTCAGAGACCCAAAGCCATAATATAATAACTTATTAAGCGTTAGAATGTCCCATGTTGTGGAACACCTAATATTACAAAAAATGCCAGTTACAGACAAACTATTAGAGGCACAATGTTCATATTGTATATGCAGCGTTATTCAGAGGCCCAAAGCACTACTATAACCACATTTTAAGCGTTCGACTGCCCCATATTGTTGAACACCTAATATTCCGAAAATGTCCTTTACAGCCAAACTATTAGAGGCACAGTGTTCATATTGTATATGCAGCGTTATTTAGTGGCCCAAAGCACTACTATAACCACATTTTAAGCGTTCGACTGCTCGATATTGTTGAACACCTAATATTCCAAAAATGTCAATTACAAACAAACTATTAGAGGCACAATGTTCATATTGTATATGCAGCGTTATTCAGAGGCCCAAAGCACTACTATAACCACATTTTAAGCGTTCGACTGCTCGATATTGTTGAACACCTAATATTCCAAAAATGTCAATTACAAACAAACTATTAGAGGCACAGTGTTCATATTGTATATGCCGCGTTATACAAAGTCCCAAAGCATTACTATAACCACATATTAAGTGTTCGACTGCCCCATGTAATTGAACACATAATATTCCAAAAATGTCAATTACAGCCAAACTATCAGAGGCACAGTGTTCATTCTGTATATGCAGCGTTATACAGGGTCCCAATGCAATAATATAATCATATATTAAGCGTTGGACTGCCCTATTTGGTTGAACACCTAATATTCCAAAATTGTCAATTACAGGCAAACTATTAGAGGCACGGAGTTAATATTGTATATGCCGCGTTATACAGAGTCCCAAAGCATTATTATAATCATATATTAGGCGTTGGACTGCCCCATTTGGTTGAACACCTGATATTCCAAAATGGTCAATTACAGGCAAACTATTAGAGGCACAGTGTTCATACTGTATATGCAGCGTTATACAGAGGCCTAAAGCATTACTATAACCTCATATTAAGCGTTCGACTGCCTCATATTGATGAACACCTAATATTCCAAAAATGTCAATTACAGACAAACTATTAGAGGCACGGTGTAAATACTGTATATGCAGCGTTATTCAGAGGCTCAAAGCACTACTATAACCACATTTTAAGCGTTCGACTGCCCCATATTGTTGAACACCTAATATTCCGAAAATGTCCTTTACAGCCAAACTATTAGAGGCACAGTGTTCATATTGTATATGCAGCGTTATTTAGTGGCCCAAAGCACTACTATATCCACATTTTAAGCGTTCGACTGCCCGATATTGTTGGACACCAAATATTCCAAAAATGTCAATTATAGGCAAACTATTGGAGGCACGGAGGTAATATTGTATATGCCGCGTTATACAGAGTCCTAAAGCATTACTATAACCACATATTAGGCGTTGGACTGCCCCATGTAGTTAAACACCTAATACTCCAAAATTGTCAATTACAGGCAAACTATTAGAGGCACAGTGTTCATATTGTATATGCCGCGTTATACAAAGTCCCAAAGCATTACTATAACCACATATTAAGCGTTCGACTGCCCCATTGATGTTGTTGAACACCAAATATTCCAAAATTGTCAATTACAGGCAAACTATTTGAGGCACAGTGTTCATATTGTATATGCCGCGTTATACAAAGTCCCAAAGCATTACTATAACCACATATTAAGCGCTCGACTGCCCCATATTGTTGAACACCTAATATTCCAAAATTGTCAATTACAGGGAAACTATTAGAGGCACAGAGTTCATATTGTATATGTAGCGATAATCAGAGACACAAAGCCATAATATAATAACTTATTAAGCGTTGGAATGCCCCAAGTGGTGGAACACCTAATATTACAAAAAATGACAGTTACAGACAAACTATTTAGAGGCACAGTGTTCATATTGTATATGCAGCGATATTCAGTGGAACAAAGCACTACTATAACCACATTTTAAGCGTTTGACTGCCCGATATTGTTGAACACCAAATATTCCAAAAATGTCAATTACAAACAAACTATTAGAGGCACAGTGTTCATATTGTATATGCCGCGTTATACCAAGTCCCAAAGCATTACTATAACCACATATTAAGCGTTCGACTGCCCCATATTGTTGAACACCAAATATTCCAAAATTGTCAATTACAGGCAAACTATTACAGGCACCGAGTTCATATTGTATATGCAGCGTTATTTAGAGGCCCATAGCACTACTATAACCACATATTAAGCGCTCGACTGCCCATATAGTTGAACACTAAATATTCCGAAAATGTCCTTTACAGTTAAACTATTAGAGGCACAGTGTTCATATTGTCTATGCAGCGTTATTCAGAGACCCAAAGCCATAATATAATAACCTATTAAGCGTTGGAATGCCCCATGTTGTGGAACACCTAATATTACAAAAAATGTCAGTTATAGACAAACTATTAGAGGCACGGTGTAAATACTGTATATGGAGCGTTATACAGAGTCCCAAAGCATTATTATAATCATATATTAGGCGTTGGACTGCCCCATTTGGTTGAACACCTGATATTCCAAAATGGTCAATTACAGGCAAACTATTAGAGGCACAGTGTTCATACTGTATATGCAGCATTATACAGAGGCCTAAAGCATTACTATAACCACATATTAAGCGTTCGACTGCCTCATATTGATGAACACCTAATATTCCAAAAATGTCAATTACAGACAAACTATTAGAGGCACGGTGTAAATACTGTATATGCAGCGTTATACAGAGTCCCAAAGCATTATTATAATCATATATTAGGCGTTGGACTGCCCCATTTGGTTGAACACCTGATATTCCAAAATTGTCAATTACAGGCAAACTATTAGAGGCACAGTGTTCAAACTGTATATGCAGCGTTATACAGAGGCCCAAAGCATTACTATAACCACATATTAAGCGTTCGACTGCCCCATATGGTTGAACACCTAATATTCCAAAAATGTCAATTACAATCAAACAATTAGAGGCACGGAGTTAATATTGTACATGCCGCGTTATACAGAGTCCCAAAGCATTTCTATAACCACACATTAAACGTTCGACTACCCCATATTGTTGAACAATAAAATTTTCCAAAATTGTCAATTACAGGCAAACTATTACAGGCACCGAGTTCATATTGTATATGCAGCGTTATTTAGAGGCCCATAGCACTACTATAACCACATATTAAGCGCTCGACTGCCCATATAGTTGAACACTAAATATTCCGAAAATGTCCTTTACAGTTAAACTATTAGAGGCACAGTGTTCATATTGTCTATGCAGCGTTATTCAGAGACCCAAAGCCATAATATAATAACCTATTAAGCGTTGGAATGCCCCATGTTGTGGAACACCTAATATTACAAAAAATGTCAGTTATAGACAAACTATTAGAGGCACGGTGTAAATACTGTATATGCAGCGTTATACAGAGTCCCAAAGCATTATTATAATCATATATTAGGCGTTAAACTGCCCCATTTGGTTGAACACCTGATATTCCAAAATGGTCAATTACAGGCAAACTATTAGAGGCACAGTGTTCATATTGTATATGCCCCGTTATACAAAGTCCCAAAGCATTACTATAACCACATATTAAGCGTTCGACTGCCCCATATTGTTGAACACTATATATTCCGAAAATGTCAATTACAAACAAACTATTAGAGGCACAGTGTTCATATTGTATATGCCGCGTTATACAGAGTCCTAAAGCATTACTATAACCACATATTAGGCGTTGGACTGCCCCATGTAGTTGAACACCTAATATTACAAAAAATGCCAGTTTCAGACAAACTATTAGAGGCACAATGTTCATATTGTATATGCAGCGTTATTCAGAGGCCCAAAGCACTACTATAACCACATTTTAAGCGTTCGACTGCCCCATAATGTTGAACACCAAATAATCCAAAAATGTCAATTACAATCAAACTATTAGAGGCACGGAGTTAATATTGTATATGCCGCGTTATACAGAGTCCTAAAGCATTACTATAACCACATATTAGGCGTTGGACTGCCCCATGTAGTTGAACACCTAATATTCCAAAATTGTCAATTACAGGCAAACTATTAGAGGCACAGTGTTCATATTGTATATGCAGCGTTATTCAGAGGCCCAAAGTACTATTATAACCACATTTTAAGCGTTCGACTGCCCAATATTGTTGAACACCTAATATTCCAAAAATTTCAATTACAAACAAACTATTAGAGGAACGGAGTTAATATTGTATATGCCGCGTTATACAGAGTCCTAAAGCATTACTATAACCACATATTAGGCGTTGGACTGCCCCATGTAGTTGAACACCTAATATTCCAAATTGTCAATTACAGGCAAACTATTAGAGGCACAGTGTTCATATTGTATATGCAGCGTTATATAGAGGCTTATAGCACTACTATAACCACATATTAAGCGCTCGACTGCCCCATATTGTTGAACACCTAATATTCCGAAAATGTTCTTTACAGCCAAACTATTAGAGGCACAGTGTTCATATTGTATATGCAGCGTTATTCAGAGGCCCAAAGCACTATTATAACCACATTTTAAGCGTTCGACTGCCCCATAATGTTGAACACCTAATAATCCAAAAATGTCAATTACAAACAAACTATTAGAGGCACGGAGTTGATATTGCATATGCCGCGTTATACAGAGTCCTAAAGCATTACTATAACCACATATTAGGCGTTGGACTGCCCCATGTAGTTGAACACCTAATATTCCAAATTGTCAATTACAGGCAAACTATTAGAGGCAGTGTTCATATTGTATATGCAGCGTTATTCAGAGACCCAAAGCCATAATATAATAACTTATTAAGCGTTGGAATGCCCCATGTTGTGGAACACCTAATATTACAAAAAATGCCAGTTACAGACAAACTATTAGAGGCACAATGTTCATATTGTATATGCAGCGTTATTCAGAGGCCCAAAGCACTACTATAACCACATTTTAAGCGTTCGACTGCCCCATATTGTTGAACACCTAATATTCCGAAAATGTCCTTTACAGCCAAACTATTAGAGGCACAGTGTTCATATTGTATATGCAGCGTTATTTAGTGACCCAAAGCACTACTATAACCACATTTTAAGCGTTCGACTGCCCGATATTGTTGGACACCTAATATTCCAAAAATGTCAATTACAAACAAACTATTAGAGGCACAATTTTCATATTGTATATGCCGCGATATGCAAAGTCCCAAAGCAATACTATAACCACATATTAAGCGCTCGACGGCCCACATAGTTGAACACTTAATATTCCGAAAATGTCCTTTACAGCCAAACTATTAGAGTCACAGTGTTCATATTGTCTATGCAGCGTCATTCAGAGGCCCAAAGCACTACTATAACCACATTTTAAGCGTTCGACTGCCCCATATTGTTGAACACCTAATATTCCAAAAATAACAATTACAAACAAACTATTAGAGGCACGGAGTTAATATTGTATATGCCGCGTTATACAGAGTCCTAAAGCATTTCTGTAACCACTTATTAAGCGTTCGACTGCCCCATATTGTTGAACACCTAATATTCTGAAAATGTCCTTTACAGCCAAAATATTAGAGGCACAGTGTTCATATTGTATATGCAGCGATATTCAGTGGCCCAAAGCACTACTATAACCACTTTTTAAGCGTTTGACTGCCCGATATTGTTGAACACCTAATATTCCAAAAATGTCAATTACAAACAAACTATTAGAGGCACAGTGTTCATATTGTATATGCCCCGTTATACAAAGTCCCAAAGCATTACTATAACCACATATTAAGCGTTCGACTGCCCCATATTGTTGAACACCATATATTCCAAAATTGTCAATTACAGGCAAACTATTAGAGGCACAGTGTTCATATTGTATGTGCAGTGTTATTTACAGGCCCATAGCACTACTATAACCACATATTAAGCGCTCGACTGCCCATATAGTTGAACACTTAATTTTCCGAAAATGTCCTTTACAGCCAAACTATTAGGGGCACAGTGTTCATATTGTCTATGCAGCGTTATTCAGAGACCCAAAGCCATAATATATTAACTTATTAAGCGTTGGAATGCCCCATGTTTTGGAACACCTAATATTACAAAAAATGTCAGTTACAGACAAACTATTAGAGGCACAATGTTCATATTGTATATGCATCGTTATTCAGATGCCAAAGCATTAATATAATCACTTATTAAGCGTTGGACGGCCCATGTGGTTGAACACCTAATATTTCAAAAATGTCCTTTACAGCCAAACTATTAGGGGCACAGTGTTCATATTGTCTATGCAGCGTTATTCAGAGACTTAAAGCCATAATATATTAACTTATTAAGCGTTGGAATGCCCCATGTTGTGGAATACCTAATATTACAAAAAATGTCAGTTACAGACAAACTATTAGAGGCACAATGTTCATATTGTATATGCAGCGTTATTAAGATGCCAAAGCATTACTATAACCACATATTAAGCGTTCGACTGCCCCATAATGTTGAACACCTAATAATCCAAAAATGTCAATTACAATCAAACTATTAGAGGCACGGGGTTAATATTGTATATGCCGCGTTATACAGAGTCCTAAAGCATTACTATAACCACATATTAGGCGTTGGACTGCCCCATGTAGTTGAACACCTAATATTCCAAATTGTCAATTACAGGCAAACTATTAGAGGCACAGTGTTCATATTGTATATGCAGCGTTATTCAGAGGCCCAAAGTACTATTATAACCACATTTTAAGCGTTCGACTGCCCAATATTGTTGAACACCTAATATTCCAAAAATTTCAATTACAAACAAACTATTAGAAGAACGGGGTTAATATTGTATATGCCGCGTTATACAGAGTCCTAAAGCATTACTATAACCACATATTAGGCGTTGGACTGCCCCATGTAGTTGAACACCTAATATTCCAAATTGTCAATTACAGGCAAACTATTAGAGGCACAGTGTTCATATTGTATATGCAGCGTTATTCAGAGGCCCAAAGTACTATTATAACCACATTTTAAGCGTTCGACTGCCCAATATTGTTGAACACCTAATATTCCAAAAATTTCAATTACAAACAAACTATTAGAAGAACGGGGTTAATATTGTATATGCCGCGTTATACAGAGTCCTAAAGCATTACTATAACCACATATTAGGCGTTGGACTGCCCCATGTAGTTGAACACCTAATATTCCAAATTGTCAATTACAGGCAAACTATTAGAGGCACAGTGTTCATATTGTATATGCAGCGTTACATAGAGGCTTATAGCACTACTATAACCACATATTAAGCGCTCGACTGCCCCATATTGTTGAACACCTAATATTCCGAAAATGTCCTTTACAGCCAAACTATTAGAGGCACAGTGTTCATATTGTATATGCAGCGTTATTCAGAGGCCCAAAGCACTATTATAACCACATTTTAAGCGTTCGACTGCCCCATATTGTTGAACACCTAATATTCCGAAAATGTCAATTACAAACAAACTATTAGAGGCACAGTGTTCATATTGTATATGCAGCGTTATTCAGAGGCCCATAGCACTACTATAACCACATATTAAGCGCTCGACTGCCCCATATCGTTGAACACCTAATATTCCGAAAATGTCCTTTACAGCCAAACTATTAGAGGCACAGTGTTCATATGGTATATGCCGCGTTATACAGAGTCCCAAAGCATTTCTATAACCACATATTAAACGTTCGACTGCCCCATATTGTTGAACACTAAATATTCCAAAATTGTCAATTACAGGCAAACTATTAGAGGCACAGTGTTCATATTGTATATGCAGCGTTATTCAGAGGCCCATAGCACTACTATAACCACATATTAAGCGCTCGACAGCCCCATATCGTTGAACACCTAATATCCCGAAAATATCCTTACAGCCAAACTATTAGAGGCACAGTGTTCATATTGTATATGCAGCGTTATTCAGAGACCCAAAGCCATAATATAACAACTTATTAAGCGTTGGAATTCCCTATGTGGTGGAACACCTTATATTAAAAAAAATGTCAGTTACAGACAAGCTACTGGAGGCACAATGTTCATATTGTATATGCAGCGTTATTCAGAGGCCCATAGCACTACTACAACCACATTTTAAGCGTTCGACTGCCCCATATTGTTGAACACCTTATATTCCAAAAATGTCAATTACAAACAAACTCTTAGAGGCACGGAGTTAATATTGTATATGCCGCGTTTTTCAGAGTCCCAAAGCATTTGTATAACCACATATTAAGCGTTCGACTGCCCCATATTGATGAACACCTAATATTCCAAAAATGTCAATTACAGGCAAACTATTAGAGGCACGGAGTTGATATTGTTTATGCCGCGTTATTCAAAGTCCCAAAGCATTACTACATCCACATATTATGCGTTCGACTGCCCCATATGGTTGAACACCTAATATTCCAAAAATGTCAATTACAGGCAAACAATTAGAGGCACGGAGTTAATATTGTATATGCCGCGTTATACAGAGTCCTAAAGCATTACTATAACCACATATTAGGCGTTGGACTGCCCCATGTAGTTGAACACCTAATACTCCAAAATTGTCAATTCAAGGCAAACTATTAGAGGCACAGTGTTCATATTGTATATGCAGCGTTATTTAGAGGCCCATAGCACTACTATAACCTCATAATAAGCGCTCGACTGCCCCATATTGTTGAACACCTAATATTCAGAAAATGTCCTTTACAGCCAAACTATTAGAGGCACAGTGTTCATATTGTATATGCAGCGTTATTCAGAGACCCGAAGCCATAATATAATAACTTATTAAGCGTTGGAATGCCCCATGTTGTGGAACACCTAATATTACAAAAAATGTCAGTTACAGACAAACTATCAGAGGCACAATGTTCATATTGTATATGCAGCGGTATTCAGATGCCAAAGCATTACTATAACCACATATTAAGCGTTCGACTGCCCCATATTGTTGAACAATTAATATTCCAAAAATGTCAATTACAGCCAAACTATCAGAGGCAGAGTGTTCATATTGTATATGCAGCGTTATTCAGAGGCCCAAAGTACTATTATAACCACATTTTAAGCGTTCGACTGCCCAATATTGTTGAACACCTAATATTCCAAAAATTTCAATTACAAACAAACTATTAGAAGAACGGGGTTAATATTGTATATGCCGCGTTATACAGAGTCCTAAAGCATTACTATAACCACATATTAGGCGTTGGACTGCCCCATGTAGTTGAACACCTAATATTCCAAATTGTCAATTACAGGCAAACTATTAGAGGCACAGTGTTCATATTGTATATGCAGCGTTATATAGAGGCTTATAGCACTACTATAACCACATATTAAGCGCTCGACTGCCCCATATTGTTGAACACCTAATATTCCGAAAATGTCCTTTACAGCCAAACTATTAGAGGCACAGTGTTCATATTGTATATGCAGCGTTATTCAGAGGCCCAAAGCACTATTATAACCACATTTTAAGCGTTCGACTGCCCCATATTGTTGAACACCTAATATTCCGAAAATGTCAATTACAAACAAACTATTAGAGGCACAGTGTTCATATTGTATATGCAGCGTTATTCAGAGGCCCATAGCACTACTATAACCACATATTAAGCGCTCGACTGCCCCATATCGTTGAACACCTAATATTCCGAAAATGTCCTTTACAGCCAAACTATTAGAGGCACAGAGTTCATATGGTATATGCCGCGTTATACAGAGTCCCAAAGCATTTCTATAACCACATATTAAACGTTCGACTGCCCCATATTGTTGAACACTAAATATTCCAAAATTGTCAATTACAGGCAAACTATTAGAGGCACAGTGTTCATATTGTATATGCAGCGTTATTCAGAGGCCCATAGCACTACTATAACCACATATTAAGCGCTCGACAGCCCCATATCGTTGAACACCTAATATCCCGAAAATATCCTTACAGCCAAACTATTAGAGGCACAGTGTTCATATTGTATATGCAGCGTTATTCAAAGACCCAAAGCCATAATATAACAACTTATTAAGCGTTGGAATTCCCTATGTGGTGGAACACCTTATATTAAAAAAAATGTCAGTTACAGACAAGCTACTGGAGGCACAATGTTCATATTGTATATGCAGCGTTATTCAGAGGCCCATAGCACTACTACAACCACATTTTAAGCGTTCGACTGCCCCATATTGTTGAACACCTTATATTCCAAAAATGTCAATTACAAACAAACTCTTAGAGGCACGGAGTTAATATTGTATATGCCGCGTTTTTCAGAGTCCCAAAGCATTTGTATAACCACATATTAAGCGTTCGACTGCCCCATATTGATGAACACCTAATATTCCAAAAATGTCAATTACAGGCAAACTATTAGAGGCACGGAGTTGATATTGTTTATGCCGCGTTATTCAAAGTCCCAAAGCATTACTACATCCACATATTATGCGTTCGACTGCCCCATATGGTTGAACACCTAATATTCCAAAAATGTCAATTACAGGCAAACAATTAGAGGCACGGAGTTAATATTGTATATGCCGCGTTATACAGAGTCCTAAAGCATTACTATAACCACATATTAGGCGTTGGACTGCCCCATGTAGTTGAACACCTAATACTCCAAAATTGTCAATTCAAGGCAAACTATTAGAGGCACAGTGTTCATATTGTATATGCAGCGTTATTTAGAGGCCCATAGCACTACTATAACCTCATAATAAGCGCTCGACTGCCCCATATTGTTGAACACCTAATATTCAGAAAATGTCCTTTACAGCCAAACTATTAGAGGCACAGTTTTCATATTGTATATGCAGCGTTATTCAGAGACCCGAAGCCATAATATAATAACTTATTAAGCGTTGGAATGCCCCATGTTGTGGAACACCTAATATTACAAAAAATGTCAGTTACAGACAAACTATCAGAGGCACAATGTTCATATTGTATATGCAGCGGTTTTCAGATGCCAAAGCATTACTATAACCACATATTAAGCGTTCGACTGCCCCATATTGTTAAACACCTAATATTCCAAAAATGTCAATTACAGGCAAACTATTAGAGGCACGGAGTTAATATTGTATATGCCGCGATATACAGAGTCCTAAAGCATTACTATAACCACATATTAGGCGTTGGACGGCTTATTTAGTTGAACACCTATTATTCCTAATATGTCAATTACAGCCAAACTATTAGAGGCACAGTGTTCATACTGTATATGCAGCGTTATACAGAGTCCCAAAGCATTAATATAATCATATATTAAGCGTTGGAATGCCCCATATTGTTAAACACCTAATATTACAAAAAATGTCAGTTACAGACAAACTATTAGAGGCACAAAGTTCCTATTGTAAATGCAGCGTTATACAGTGTCCCAAAGTATTAATATAATCACTTATTTAGCGTTCGACTGCCCCCATTTGGTTAAGCATTTAATATTCCAAAATTGTCCGTTACAGCCAAGCTATTAAAGGCACAGTGTTCATATTGTATATGCCGCGTTATACAAAGTCCCAAAGCATTACTATAACCACATATTAAGCGTTGGACTGCCCCATGTAGTTGAACACCTAATATTCCAAAATTGTCAATTACAGGCAAACTATTAAAGGCACAGTGTTCATATTGTATATGCAGCGTTATTCAGATGCCAAAGCATTAATATAATCACTTATTAAGCGTTGGACTGCCCCATTTAATTGAACACCTAATATTCCAAAATTGTCAATTCCAGGCAAACAATTAGAGGCACGGAGTTAATATTGTATATGCAGCGTTATTCAGAGGCCCAAAGCATTAATATAATTGTGGAACACCTAATATTACAAAAAATGTCAGTTACAGACAAACTATCAGAGGCAGAGTGTTCATACTGTATATGCAGCGTTATACAGAGTCCCAAAGCATTAATATAATCATATATTAAGCGTTGGACTGCCCCATTTGGTTTAACACCTATTATTCCGAAAATGTCCATTACAGGCAAACTATTAGAGGCACGGTGTAAATACTGTATATGCAGCGTTATACAGAGTTCCAAAGCATTATTATAATCATATATTAGGAGTTGGACTGCCCCATTTGGTTGAACACCTGATATTCCAAAATTGTCAATTACAGGCAAACTATTAGAGGCACAGTGTTCATATTGTATATGCAGCGTTATTTAGTAGACCAAAGCACTATTATAACCACATTTTATGAGTTCGACTGCCCGATATTGTTGAACACCTAATATTCCAAAAATGTCAATTACATACAAACTATTAGAGGCACAGTGTTCATATTCTATATGCCGCGTTATACAAAGTCCCAAAGCATTACTATAACCACATATTAAGCGTTCGACTGCCCCATGTAGTTGAACACATAATATTCCAAAAATGTCAATTACAGCCAAACTATCAGAGGCACAGTGTTCATATTGTATATGCAGCGTTATTCAGAGGCCCAAAGCACTACTATAACCACATTTTAAGCGTTTGACTGCCCCATATTGTTGAACACCTAATATTTCAAAAATGTCAATTACAAACAAACTATTAGAGGCACGGAGTTAATATTGTATATGCCGCGTTATACAGAGTCCTAAAGCATTACTATAACCACATATTAGGCGTTGGACTGCCCCATGTAGTTGAACACCTAATATTCCAAAAATGTCAATTAAAAACAAACTATTAGAGGCACGGTGTTAATATTGTAAATACTGCGTTATATACTGTCCCAAAGCATTACTTTAACCACATATTAAGCGCACGACTGCCCCATATTGTTGAACAATTAATATTCCAAAAATGTCAATTACAGCCAAACTATCAGAGGCAGAGTGTTCATACTGTATATGCAGCGTTATACAGAGTCCCAAAGCAATAATATAGTCATATATTAAGCGTTGGACTGCCCCATTTGGTTAAAAACCTAATATTCCAAAATTGTCAATTACAGGCAAACTATTAGAGGCACAGTGTTCATAGTGTATATGCAGCGTTATTCAGAGGCCCAAAGCACTACTATAACCACATTTTAAGCGTTCGACTGCCCCATATTGTTGAACACCTAATATTCCAAAAATGTCAATTACAAACAAACTATTAGAGGCACAGTGTTCATATTGTATATGCCGCGTTATACAAAGTCCCAAAGCATTACTATAACCACATATTAAGCGTTCGACTGCCCCATATTGTTGAACACCTAATATTCCAAAAATGTCAATTACAGCCACACTATCAGAGGCACAGTGTTCATTCTGTATCTGCAGCGTTATACAGAGTCCCAATGCAATAATATAATCATATATTAAGCGTTGGACTGCCCCATTTGGTTAAACACCTAATATTCCAAAATTGTCAATTCCAGGCAAACTATTAGAGGCACGGAGGTAATATTGTATATGCCGCGTTATACAGAGTCCTAAAGCATTACTATAACCACATATTAGGCGTTGGACTGCCCCATGTAGTTAAACACCTAATATTCCAAAATTGTCAATTACAGGCAAACTATTAGAGGCACAGTGTTCATATTGTATATGCAGCGTTATTCAGATGCCAAAGCATTAATATAATCACTTATTAAGCGTTGTACTGCCCCATTTGGTTGAACACCTAATATTCCAAAATTGTCAATTACAGGCAAACTATTAGAGGCACGGAGTTAATATTGTATATGCAGCGTTATTCAAAGGCCCAAAGCATTAATATAATTGTGGAACACCTAATATTACAAAAAATGTCAGTTACAGACAAACTATTAGAGGCACAGTGTTCATACGGTATATGCAAAGTTATACAGAGTTCCATAGCAATAATATAATCATATATTAAGCGTAGTCCCAAAGCATTTCTATAACCACATATTAGGCGTTCGACTACCCCATGTAGTTGAACACCTAATACTCCAAAATTGTCAATTACAGGCAAACTATTAGAGGCACAGTGTTCATATTGCATATGCAGCGTTATTTAGAGACCCAAAGCCTTAATATAATAACTTATTAAGCGGTGGAATGCCCATGTGGTGGAACACCTAATATTACAAAAAATGTCAGTTACAGACAAACTATTAGAGGCACAATGTTCATATTGTATATGCAGCGTTATTCAGGTGCCAAAGCATTAATATAATCACTTATTAAGCGTTGGACCTCCCCATGTGGTTGAACCCCTAATATTTCAGAAATGTCAATTACAGCCAAACTATCAGAGGCACAAAGATCATATTGTGTATGCAGCGTTATTCAGAGGCCCAAAGCATTAATATAATCACTTAATAAGCTTTAAACTGCCCTATTTGTTGAACACCTAATATTCCAAAAATGTCAATTACAAACAAACTATTAGAGGCACGGAGTTAATATTGTATATGCCGCGTTTTTTAGAGTCCCAAAGCATTTCTATAACCACCTATTAAGCGTTCGACTGCCCCATATTGATGAACACCTAATATTCCAAAAATGTCAATTACAGGCAAACTATTAGAGGCACGGAGTTAATATTGTTTATGCCGCGTTATACAGAGTCCTAAAGCTTTACTATAACAACATATTAGGCGTTGGACTGCCCCATGTAGTTGAACACCTAATATTCCAAAAATGACCATTACAGCCAAACTATCAGAGGCACAGTGTTCATACTGCATATGCAGCGTTATACAGAGTCCCAAAGCATTAATATAATCATATATTAAGCGTTGGACTGCCCCATTTGGATGAACACCTAATAATCCAAAATTGTCAATTACCGACAAACTATTAGAGGCACAGTGTTCATATTGTATATGCAGCGATATTCAATGGCCCAAAGCACTACTATAACAACGTTTTAAGCATTCGACTGCCCCATATTGTTGAACACCTAATATTCCGATAATGTCAATTACAAACAAACAATCAGAGGCACAAAGTTCATATTGTGTATGCAGCGTTATTCAGAGACCCAAAGCCATAATATAATAACTTATTAAGCGTTGGAATGCCCCATGTTGTGGAACACCTAATATTACAAAAAATGTCAGTTACAGACAAACTATCAGAGGCAGAGTGTTCATACTGTATATGCAGCGTTATACAGAGTCCCAAAGCATTAATATAATCATATATTAAGCGTTGGACTGCCCCATTTGGTTGAACACCTAATATTCCAAAATTGTCAATTACAGGCAAACTATTAGAGGCACAGTGTTCATAGTGTATATGCAGCGTTATTCAGAGGCCCAAAGCACTACTATAACCACATTTTAAGCGTTCGACTGCCCCATATTGTTGAACACCTAATATTCCAAAAATGTCAATTACAGGCAAACTATTAGAGGCACGGAGTTAATATTGTATACGCCGCGATATACCGAGTCCTAAAGCATTACTATAACCACATATTAGGCGTTGGACGCCCCATTTAGTTGAACACCTATTATTCCTAATATGTCAATTACAGCCAAACTATCAGAGGCACAGTTTTCATACTGTATATGCAAAGTTATACAGAGTCCCAAAGCAATAATATAATCATATATTAAGCATAGTCCCAATGCATTTCTATAACCACATATTAAGCGTTTGACTGCCTCATATTGATGAACACCTAATATTCCAAAAATGTCAATTACAGGCAAACTATTGGAGGCACGGAGTTAATATTGTATATGCCGCGTTATACAGAGTCCTAAAGCATTACTATAACCACATATTAGGCGTTGGACTGCCCCATGTAGTTGAACACCAAATACTCCAAAATTGTCAATTTAAGGCAAACTATTAGAGGCACAGTGTTCATATTGTATATGCAGCGTTATTTAGAGGCGCATAGCACTACTATAACCACATATTAAGCGCTCGACTGCCCCATATTGTTGAACACCTAATATTCCGAAAATGTCCTTTACAGCCAAACTATTAGAGGCACAGTGTTCATAATGTATATGCAGCGTTATTCAGAGACCCGAAGCCATAATATAATAACTTATTAAGCGTTGGAATGCCCCATGTTGTGGAACACCTAATATTACAAAAAATCTCAGTTACAGACAAACTATCAGAGGCACAATGTTCATATTGTATATGCAGCGTTATTCAGATGCCAAAGCATTACTATAACCACATATTAAGCGTTCGACTGCCCCATATTGTTAAACACCTAATATTCCAAAAATGTCAATTACAGGCAAACTATTAGAGGCACGGAGTTAATATTGTATATGCCGCGATATACAGAGTCCTAGAGCATTACTATAACCACATATTAGGCGTTGGACGCCCCATTTAGTTGAACACCTATTATTCCTAATATGTCAATTACAGCCAAACTATTAGAGGCACAGTGTTCATATTGTATATGCAGCGTTATTCAGAGATCCAAAGCCATAATATAATAACTTATTAAGCGTTGGAATGCCATATGTGGTGGAACACCTAATATTACAAAAAATGTCAGTTACAGACAAGCTATTGGAGGCACATTGTTCATATTGTATATGCAGCGTTATACAGAGGCCCAAATTATTACTATAACCACATATTAAGCGCACGACTGCCCCATATTGTTGAACAATTAATATTCCAAAAATGTCAATTACAGCCAAACTATCAGAGGCAGAGTGTTCATACTGTATATGCAGCGTTATACAGGGTCCCAAAGCAATAATATAATCATATATTAAGCGTTGGACTGCCCCATTTGGTTGAACACCTAATATTCCAAAATTGTCAATTACAGGCAAACTATTAGAGGCACAGTGTTCATAGTGTATATGCAGCGTTATTCAGAGGCCCAAAGCACTACTATAACCACATTTTAAGCGTTCGACTGCCCCATATTGTTGAACACCTAATATTCCAAAAATGTCAATTACAGCCAAACTATCAGAGGCACAGTGTTCATTCTGTATCTGCAGCGTTATACAGAGTCCCAGTGCAATAATATAATCATATATTAAGCGTTGGACTGCCCCATTTGGTTAAACACCTAATATTCCAAAATTGTCAATTCCAGGCAAACTATTAGAGGCACAGTGTTCATATTGTATATGCCGCGTTATACAGAGTCCTAAAGCATTACTATAATTACATATTAGGCGTTGGACTGCCCCATATTGTTGAACACCAAATATTCCAAAATTGTCAATTACAGGCAAACTATTAGAGGCACAGTGTTCATATTGTATATGCAGCGTTATTCAGAGACCCAAAGCCATAATATAATAACTTATTAACCGTTGGAATGCCCCATGTTGTGGAATACCTAATATTACAAAAAATGTCAGTTACAGACAAACTATTAGAGGCACAATGTTCATATTGTATATGCAGCGTTATTCAGATGCCAAAGCATCAATTTAATCACTTATTAAGCGTTGGACTGCCCCATTTGGTTGAACACCTAATATTCCAAAATTGTCAATTACAGGCAAACTATTAGAGGCACGGAGTTAATATTGTATATGCCGCGTTATACAGAGTCCCAAAGCATTTCTATAATCACATATTAAGCGTTCGACTGCCCCATATTGTTGAACAATAAAATTTTCGAAATTGTCAATTACAGGCAAACTATAAGAGGCACACTGTTCATATTGTATATGCAGCGTTATTCAAAGGCCCAAAGCACTACTATAACCACATTTAAAGCGTTCGACTGCTCCATATTGTTGAACACCTAATATTCCGAAAATGTCAATTACAAACAAACTATTAGTGGCACAGTGTTCATATTGTATATGCCGCCTTATACAAAGTCCCAAAGCATTACTATAACCACATATTAATCGTTCGACTGCCCCATTGATGTTGTTGAACACCAAATATTCCAAAATTGTCAATTACAGGCAAACTATTACAGGCACAGTGTTCATATTGTATATGCAGCGATATTCAGAGACACAAAGCCATAATATAATAACTTATTAAGCGTTGGAATGCCCCAAGTGGTGGAACACCTAATATTACAAAAAATGTCAGTTACAGACAAACTAATTAGAGGGACAGTGTTCATATTGTATATGCAGCGTTATTCAGTGGCCCAAAGCACTACTATAACCACATTTTAAGCGTTTGACTGTCCGATATTGTTGAACACCAAATATTCCAAAAATGTCAATTACAAACAAACTATTAGAGGCACAGTGTTCATATTGTATATGCCGCGTTATACAAAGTCCCAAAGCATTACTATAACCACATATTAAGCGTTCGACTGCCCCATATTGTTGAACATCAAATATTCAAAAATTGTCAATTACAGGCAAACTATTAGAGGCACAGAGTTCATATTGTATATGCAGCGTTATTTAGAGGCCCACAGCACAACTATAACCACATATTAAGCGCTCGACTGCCCATATAGTTGAACACTAAATATTCCGAAAATGTCCTTTACAGTTAAACTATTGGAGGCACAGTGTTCATATTGTCTATGCAGCGTTATTCAGAGACCCAAAGCCATAATATAATAACTTATTAAGCGTTGGAATGCCCCATGTTGTGGAACACTTAATATTACAAAAAATGTCAGTTACAGACAAACTATTAGAGGCACGGTGTTCATACTGTATATGCAGCGTTATACAGAGGCCTAAAGCATTACTATAACCACATATTAAGCGTTCGACTGCCTCATATTGATGAACACCTTATATTCCAAAAATGTCAATTACAGACAAACTATTAGAGGCACGGTGTAAATACTGTATATGCATCGTTATACAGAGTCCCAAAGCATTATTATAATCATATATTAGGCGTTGGACTGCCCCATTTGGTTGAACACCTGATATTCCAAAATTGTCAATTACAGGCAAACTATTAGAGGCACAGTGCTCAAACTGTATATGCAGCGTTATACAGAGGCCTAAAGCATTACTATAACCACATATTAAGCGTTCGAATGCCCCATATGGTTGAACACCTAATATTCCAAAAATGTCAATTACAGTCAAACAATTAGAGGCACGGAGTTAATATTGTACATGCCGCGTTATACAGAGTCCCAAAGCATTTCTATAACCACATATTAAGCGTTCGACTACCCCATATTGTTGAACAATAAAATTTTCCAAAATTGTCAATTAGAGGCAAACTATTAGAGGCACACTGTTCATGTTGTATATGCAGCGTTATTCAGATGCCAAAGCATCAATTTAATCACTTATTAAGCGTTGGACTGCCCCATTTGGTTGAACACCTAATATTCCAAAATTGTCAATTACAAACAAACTATTAGAGGCACAGTGTTTATATTGTATATGCCGCGTTATACAAAGTCCCAAAGCATTACTATAACCACATATTAAGCGTTCGACTGCCCCATGTAGTTGAACACATAATATTCCAAAAATGTCAATTACAGCCAAACTATCAGAGGCACAGTGTTCATTCTGTATATGCGGCGTTATACAGAGTCCCAATGCAATAATATAATCATATATTAAGCGTTGGACTGCCCCATTTGGTTGAACACCTAATATTCCAAAATTGTCAATTACAGGCAAACTATTAGAGGCACAATGTTCATATTGTATATGCAGCGTTATTCAGTGGCCCAATGCACTACTATAACCACATTTTAAGCGTTCGACTGCCCCATACTGTTAAACACCTAATATTCCAAAAATGTCAATTACAGCCAAACTATCAGAGGCACAGTGTTCATTCTGTATATGCAGCGTTATACAGAGTCCCAATGCAATAATATAATCATATATTAAGCGTTGGACTGCCCCATTTGGATGAACACCTAATAATCCAAAATTGTCAATTACTGACAAACTATTAGAGGCACAGTGTTCATATTGTATATGCAGCGTTATTCAAAGGCCCAAAGCACTATTATAACAACGTTTTAAGCGTTCGACTGCCCCATATTGTTGAACACCTAATATTCCGAAAATGTCAATTACAGCCAAACTATCAGAGGCACAGTGTTCATTCTGTATATGCAGCGTTATACAGAGTCCCAATGCACTACTATAACCACATTTTAAGCGTTCGACTGCTCCATATTGTTGAACACCTAATATTCCGAAAATGTCAATTACAAACAAACTATTAGAGGCACAGTGTTCATATTGTATATGCAGCGTTATACAAAGTCCCAAATCATTACTATAACCACATATTAAGCGTTCGACTGCCCCATATTGTTGAACACCAAATATTCCAAAATTGTCAATTACAGGCAAACTATTAGAGGCACAGTGTTCATATTGTATATGCAGCGTTATTCAGAGACCCAAAGCCATAATATAATAACTTATTAACCGTTGGAATGCCCCATGTTGTGGAATACCTAATATTACAAAAAATGTCAGTTACAGACAAACTATTAGAGGCACAATGTTCATATTGTATATGCAGCGTTATTCAGATGCCAAAGCATCAATTTAATCACTTATTAAGCGTTGGACTGCCCCATTTGGTTGAACACCTAATATTCCAAAATTGTCAATTACAGGCAAACTATTAGAGGCACGGAGTTAATATTGTATATGCCGCGTTATACAGAGTCCCAAAGCATTTCTATAATCACATATTAAGCGTTCGACTGCCCCATATTGTTGAACAATAAAATTTTCGAAATTGTCAATTACAGGCAAACTATAAGAGGCACACTGTTCATATTGTATATGCAGCGTTATTCAAAGGCCCAAAGCACTACTATAACCACATTTAAAGCGTTCGACTGCTCCATATTGTTGAACACCTAATATTCCGAAAATGTCAATTACAAACAAACTATTAGTGGCACAGTGTTCATATTGTATATGCCGCCTTATACAAAGTCCCAAAGCATTACTATAACCACATATTAATCGTTCGACTGCCCCATTGATGTTGTTGAACACCAAATATTCCAAAATTGTCAATTACAGGCAAACTATCACAGGCACAGTGTTCATATTGTATATGCAGCGATATTCAGAGACACAAAGCCATAATATAATAACTTATTAAGCGTTGGAATGCCCCAAGTGGTGGAACACCTAATATTACAAAAAATGTCAGTTACAGACAAACTAATTAGAGGGACAGTGTTCATATTGTATATGCAGCGTTATTCAGTGGCCCAAAGCTCTACTATAACCACATTTTAAGCGTTTGACTGTCCGATATTGTTGAACACCAAATATTCCAAAAATGTCAATTACAAACAAACTATTAGAGGCACAGTGTTCATATTGTATATGCCGCGTTATACAAAGTCCCAAAGCATTACTATAACCACATATTAAGCGTTCGACTGCCCCATATTGTTGAACATCAAATATTCCAAAATTGTCAATTACAGGCAAACTATTAGAGGCACAGAGTTCATATTGTATATGCAGCGTTATTTAGAGGCCCACAGCACTACTATAACCACATATTAAGCGCTCGACTGCCCATATAGTTGAACACTAAATATTCCGAAAATGTCCTTTACAGTTAAACTATTGGAGGCACAGTGTTCATATTGTCTATGCAGCGTTATTCAGAGACCCAAAGCCATAATATAATAACTTATTAAGCGTTGGAATGCCCCATGTTGTGGAACACTTAATATTACAAAAAATGTCAGTTACAGACAAACTATTAGAGGCACGGTGTTCATACTGTATATGCAGCGTTATACAGAGGCCTAAAGCATTACTATAACCACATATTAAGCGTTCGACTGCCTCATATTGATGAACACCTTATATTCCAAAAATGTCAATTACAGACAAACTATTAGAGGCACGGTGTAAATACTGTATATGCATCGTTATACAGAGTCCCAAAGCATTATTATAATCATATATTAGGCGTTGGACTGCCCCATTTGGTTGAACACCTGATATTCCAAAATTGTCAATTACAGGCAAACTATTAGAGGCACAGTGCTCAAACTGTATATGCAGCGTTATACAGAGGCCTAAAGCATTACTATAACCACATATTAAGCGTTCGAATGCCCCATATGGTTGAACACCTAATATTCCAAAAATGTCAATTACAGTCAAACAATTAGAGGCACGGAGTTAATATTGTACATGCCGCGTTATACAGAGTCCCAAAGCATTTCTATAACCACATATTAAGCGTTCGACTACCCCATATTGTTGAACAATAAAATTTTCCAAAATTGTCAATTAGAGGCAAACTATTAGAGGCACACTGTTCATGTTGTATATGCAGCGTTATTCAGATGCCAAAGCATCAATTTAATCACTTATTAAGCGTTGGACTGCCCCATTTGGTTGAACACCTAATATTCCAAAATTGTCAATTACAAACAAACTATTAGAGGCACAGTGTTTATATTGTATATGCCGCGTTATACAAAGTCCCAAAGCATTACTATAACCACATATTAAGCGTTCGACTGCCCCATGTAGTTGAACACATAATATTCCAAAAATGTCAATTACAGCCAAACTATCAGAGGCACAGTGTTCATTCTGTATATGCGGCGTTATACAGAGTCCCAATGCAATAATATAATCATATATTAAGCGTTGGACTGCCCCATTTGGTTGAACACCTAATATTCCAAAATTGTCAATTACAGGCAAACTATTAGAGGCACAATGTTCATATTGTATATGCAGCGTTATTCAGTGGCCCAATGCACTACTATAACCACATTTTAAGCGTTCGACTGCCCCATACTGTTAAACACCTAATATTCCAAAAATGTCAATAACAAACAAACTATTAAAGGCACGGAGTTAATATTGTATATGCCGCGTTATACAGAGTCCCAAATCATTTCTGTAACCACATATTAAGCGTTCGACTGCCCCATATTGTTGAACACCTAATATTCCGAAAATATCCTTTACAGCCAAACTATTAGAGGCACAGTGTTCATATTGTATATGCAGCGTTATTCAGTGGCCCAATGCACTACTATAACCACATTTTAAGCGTTTGACTGCCCGATATTATTGAACACCTGATATTCCAAAAATGTCAATTACAAACAAACTATTAGAGGCACATTGTTCATATTGTATATGCCGCGATATACATAGTCCCAAAGCATTACTATAACCACATATTAGGCGTTCGACTGCCATATATTGTTAAACACCAAATATTTCAAAATTGTCAATTACAGGCAAACTACTAGAGGCACAGTGTTCATATTGTATATGAAGCGTTATTTAGAGGCCCATAGCACTACTTAACCACATATTAAGCGCTCGATTGCCCACATAGTTAAACACTTAATATTCCGAAAATGTCCTTTACAGCCAAACTATTAGAGGCACAGTGTTCATATTGTCTATGCAGCGTTATTCAGAGACCCAAAGCCATAATATAATAACTTATTAAGCGTTGGAATGCCCCATGTTGTGGAACACCTAATAATACAAAAAATGTCATTAACAGACAAACTATCAGAGGCAGAGTGTTCATACTGTATATGCAGCGTTATACAGAGTCCCAAAGCATTAATATAATCATATATTAAGCGTTGGACTGCCCTATTTGGTTGAACACCTAATATTCCAAAAATGTTAATTACAAACAAACTATTAGAGGCACGGAGTTAATACTGTATATGCCGCGTTATACAGAGTCCCAAAGCATTTCTATAACCACATATTAAGCGTTCAAGTGCCTCAGATTGATGAACACCTAATGTTCCAAAAATGTCAATTACAGGCAAACTATTAGAGGCACGAAGTTAATATTGTATATGCCGCGTTATACAGAGTCGTAAAGCATTACTATAACCACATATTAGGCGTTCGACTGCCCCATATTGTTAAACACCTAATATTCCAAAAATGTCAATTACAGCCAAACTATCAGAGAGACCCAAAGCATTTCTATAACCACATATTAAGCGATCGACTGCCCCATATTGTTGAACACCTAATATTCCGAAAATGTCAATTACAAGCAAACTATTAGAGGCACAGTGTTCATATTGTATATGCAGCGTTATTCAATGGCCCAAAGCATTACTATAACCACATATTAAGCGTTCGACTGCTTCATATTGTTGAACACCTAATATTCCGAAAATGTCAATTACAAACAAACTATCAGAGGCACAAAGTTCATATTGTGTATGCAGCGTTATTCAGAGACCCAAAGCATTAATATAATCACTTATTAAGCGTTAAACTGCCCTATTTGTTGAACACCTAATATTCTAATAATGTCAATTGCAGGCAAACAATTAGAGGCACGGAGTTAATATTGTATATGCCGCGTTATACAGAGTCCCAAAGCATTTCTATAACCACATATTAGGCGATCGACTGCCCCATATTGTTGAACACCTAATATTCCGAAAATGTCGATTACAAGCAAACTATTAGAGGCACAGTGTTCATATTGTATATGCAGCGTTATTCAGTGGCCCAAAGCACTACTATAACCACTTTTTAAGCGTTTGACTGCCCGATATTGTTGAACACCTAATATTCCAAAAATGTCAATTACAAACAAACTATTAGAGGCACAGTGTTCATATTGTATATGCCCCGTTATACAAAGTCCCAAAGCATTACAATAACCACATATTAAGCGTTCGACTGCCCCATATTGTTGAACACCAAATATTCCAAAATTGTCAATTAAAGGCAAACTATTAGAGGCACGGTGTTAATATTGTAAATACTGCGTTATATACTGTCCCAAAGCATTACTTTAACCACATATTAAGCGCACGACTGCCAAATATTGTTGAACAATTAATATTCCAAAAATGTCAATTACAGCCAAACTATCAGAGGCAGAGTGTTCATACTGTATATGCAGCTTTATTCAGTAGCTTAAAGCACTATTATAACCACATTTTAAGCGTTCGTCTGCCCCATATGGTTGAACACCTAATATTCCAAAAATGTCAATTACAGGCAAACTATTAGAGGCACAGTGTTCATATTGTATATGCCGCGTTTTACAAAGTCCCAAAGCATTACTATAACCACATATTAAGCGTTCGACTGCCCCATATTGTTGAACACCAAATATTCCAAGATTGTCAATTACAGGAAAACTATTGGAGGCACAGTGTTCATATTGTATATGCAGCGTTATTCAGAGACCCAAAGCCATAATATAATAACTTATTAAGCGTTGGAATGCCCCATGTTGTGGAATACCTAATATTACAAAAAATGTCAGTTACAGACAAACTATTAGAGGCACAATGTTCATATTGTATATGCAGCGTTATTCAGATGCCAAAGCATTAATATAATCACTTATTAAGCCTTGGACTGCTCCATTTGGTTGAACACCTAATATTCCAAAATTGTCAATTACAGGCAAACTATTAGAGGCACGGAGTTAATATTGTATATGCCGCGTTATACAGAGTCCTAAAGCATTACAATAGCCACATATTCGTTGGACTGCCCCATGTAGTTGAACACATAATATTCCAAAAATGTCAATTACAGCCAAACTATTAGAGGCACAGTGTTCATTCTGTATATGCAGCGTTATACAGAGTCCCAATGCAATAATATAATCATATATTAAGCGTTGGACTGCCCCATTTGGTTGAACACCTAATATTCCAAAAATGTTAATTACGAACTATTAGAGGCACGAAGTTAATATTGTATATGCCGCGATATACAGAGTCATAAAGCATTACTATAGCCATATATTAAGCGTTGGAATGCCCCATGTGGTTAGACACCTAATATTACAAGAAATGTCAGTTACAGACAAACTATTAGAGGCACAAAGTTCCTATTGTATATGCAGCGTTATACAGTGTCCCAAAGTATTAATTTAGTCACTTATTTAGCGTTCGACTGCCCCATTTGGTTAAGCATTTAATATTCCAAAATTGTCCGTTACAGCCAAGCTATTAAAGGCACAGTGTTCATATTGTATATGCAGCGTTATTCAGAGGCCCAAAGCTATAATATAATAACTTATTAAGCGTTGGAATGCCTAATGTGGTGGAACACCTAATATTACAAAAAATGTCAGTTACAGGCAAACTAATAGAGGCACAGTGTTCATATTGTATGTGCAGCGTTATTCAGAGGCCCATAGCACTACTATAACCACATTTTAAGCGTTCGACTGCCCCATATTGTTGAACACCTAATATTCAAATAATGTCAATTACAAACAAACATTTAGAGGCACGGAGTTTATACTGTATATGCCGCGTTATACAGAGTCCCAAAGCATTACTATAACCATATATTAAGCGTTGGAATGCCCCATGTGGTTGAACACCTAATATTACAAAAAATGTCAGTTACAGACAAACTATAAGAGGCACGGAGTTAATACTGTATATGCCGCGTTATACAGAGTCCCAAAGCAATAATATAATCATATATTAAGCGTTGGACTGCCCCATTTGGATGAACACCTAATAATCCAAAATTGTCAATTACTGACAAACTATTAGAGGCACAGTGTTCATATTGTATATGCAGCGTTATTCAAAGGCCCAAAGCACTACTATAACAACGTTTTAAGCGTTCGACTGCCCCATATTGTTGAACACCTAATATTCCGAAAATGTCAATTACAGCCAAACTATCAGAGGCACAGTGTTCATTCTGTATATGCAGCGTTATACAGAGTCCCAATGCACTACTATAACCACATTTTAAGCGTTCGACTGCTCCATATTGTTGAACACCTAATATTCCGAAAATGTCAATTACAAACAAACTATTAGAGGCACAGTGTTCATATTGTATATGCAGCGTTATACAAAGTCCCAAATCATTACTATAACCACATATTAAGCGTTCGACTGCCCCATATTGTTGAACACCAAATATTCCAAAATTGTCAATTACAGGCAAACTATTAGAGGCACAGTGTTCATATTGTATATGCAGCGTTATTCAGAGACCCAAAGCCATAATATAATAACTTATTAACCGTTGGAATGCCCCATGTTGTGGAATACCTAATATTACAAAAAATGTCAGTTGCAGACAAACTATTAGAGGCACAATGTTCATATTGTATATGCAGCGTTATTCAGATGCCAAAGCATCAATTTAATCACTTATTAAGCGTTGGACTGCCCCATTTGGTTGAACACCTAATATTCCAAAATTGTCAATTACAGGCAAACTATTAGAGGCACGGAGTTAATATTGTATATGCCGCGTTATACAGAGTCCTAAAGCATTACTATAACCACATATTAGGCGTTGGACTGCCCCATGTAGTTGAACACCTAATATTCCGAAAATATCCTTTACAGCCAAACTATTAGAGGCACAGTGTTCATATTGTATATGCAGCGTTATTCAGTGGCCCAATGCACTACTATAGCCACATTTTAAGCGTTTGACTGCCCGATATTATTGAACACCTGATATTCCAAAAATGTCAATTACAAACAAACTATTAGAGGCACATTGTTCATATTGTATATGCCGCGATATACAAAGTCCCAAAGCATTACTATAACCACATATTAGGCGTTCGACTGCCCACATAGTTGAACACTTAATATTCCGAAAATGTCCTTTACAGCCAAACTATCAGAGACACAAATTTCATATTGTGTATGCAGCGTTATTCAGTTGCCCAAAGCATTAATATAATCACTTATTAAGCGTTAAACTGCCCTATTTGTTGAACACCTAATATTCTAATAATGTGAATTGCAGGCAAACAATTAGAGGCCTGGAGTTAATATTGTATATGCCGCGTTATACAGAGTCCCAAAGCATTTCTATAATCACATATTAAGCGTTCGACTGCCCCATATTGTTAAACAATAAAATTTTCGAAATTGTCAATTACAGGCAAACTATAAGAGGCACACTGTTCATATTGTATATGCAGCGTTATTCAAAGGCCCAAAGCACTACTATAACCACATATTAATCGTTCGACTGCCCCATTGATGTTGTTGAACACCAAATATTCCAAAATTGTCAATTACAGGCAAACTATTACAGGCACAGTGTTCATATTGTATATGCAGCGATATTCAGAGACACAAAGCCATAATATAATAACTTATTAAGCGTTGGAATGCCCCAAGTGGTGGAACACCTAATATTACAAAAAATGTCAGTTACAGACAAACTAATTAGAGGGACAGTGTTCATATTGTATATGCAGCGTTATTCAGTGGCCCAAAGCACTACTATAACCACATTTTAAGCGTTTGACTGTCCGATATTGTTGAACACCAAATATTCCAAAAATGTCAATTACAAACAAACTATTAGAGGCACAGTGTTCATATTGTATATGCCGCGTTATACAAAGTCCCAAAGCATTACTATAACCACATATTAAGCGTTCGACTGCCCCATATTGTTGAACATCAAATATTCCAAAATTGTCAATTACAGGCAAACTATTAGAGGCACAGAGTTCATATTGTATATGCAGCGTTATTTAGAGGCCCACAGCACTACTATAACCACATATTAAGCGCTCGACTGCCCATATAGTTGAACACTAAATATTCCGAAAATGTCCTTTACAGTTAAACTATTGGAGGCACAGTGTTCATATTATCTATGCAGCGTTATTCAGAGACCCAAAGCCATAATATAATAACTTATTAAGCGTTGGAATGCCCCATGTTGTGGAACACTTAATATTACAAAAAATGTCAGTTACAGACAAACTATTAGAGGCACGGTGTTCATACTGTATATGCAGCGTTATACAGAGGCCTAAAGCATTACTATAACCACATATTAAGCGTTCGACTGCCTCATATTGATGAACACCTTATATTCCAAAAATGTCAATTACAGACAAACTATTAGAGGCACGGTGTAAATACTGTATATGCATCGTTATACAGAGTCCCAAAGCATTATTATAATCATATATTAGGCGTTGGACTGCCCCATTTGGTTGAACACCTGATATTCCAAAATTGTCAATTACAGGCAAACTATTAGAGGCACAGTGCTCAAACTGTATATGCAGCGTTATACAGAGGCCTAAAGCATTACTATAACCACATATTAAGCGTTCGAATGCCCCATATGGTTGAACACCTAATATTCCAAAAATGTCAATTACAGTCAAACAATTAGAGGCACGGAGTTAATATTGTACATGCCGCGTTATACAGAGTCCCAAAGCATTTCTATAACCACATATTAAGCGTTCGACTACCCCATATTGTTGAACAATAAAATTTTCCAAAATTGTCAATTAGAGGCAAACTATTAGAGGCACACTGTTCATGTTGTATATGCAGCGTTATTCAGATGCCAAAGCATCAATTTAATCACTTATTAAGCGTTGGACTGCCCCATTTGGTTGAACACCTAATATTCCAAAATTGTCAATTACAAACAAACTATTAGAGGCACAGTGTTTATATTGTATATGCCGCGTTATACAAAGTCCCAAAGCATTACTATAACCACATATTAAGCGTTCGACTGCCCCATGTAGTTGAACACATAATATTCCAAAAATGTCAATTACAGCCAAACTATCAGAGGCACAGTGTTCATTCTGTATATGCGGCGTTATACAGAGTCCCAATGCAATAATATAATCATATATTAAGCGTTGGACTGCCCCATTTGGTTGAACACCTAATATTCCAAAATTGTCAATTACAGGCAAACTATTAGAGGCACAATGTTCATATTGTATATGCAGCGTTATTCAGTGGCCCAATGCACTACTATAACCACATTTTAAGCGTTCGACTGCCCCATACTGTTGAACACCTAATATTCCAAAAATGTCAATAACAAACAAACTATTAAAGGCACGGAGTTAATATTGTATATGCCGCGTTATACAGAGTCCCAAATCATTTCTGTAACCACATATTAAGCGTTCGACTGCCCCATATTGTTGAACACCTAATATTCCGAAAATATCCTTTACAGCCAAACTATTAGAGGCACAGTGTTCATATTGTATATGCAGCGTTATTCAGTGGCCCAATGCACTACTATAACCACATTTTAAGCGTTTGACTGCCCGATATTATTGAACACCTGATATTCCAAAAATGTCAATTACAAACAAACTATTAGAGGCACATTGTTCATATTGTATATGCCGCGATATACATAGTCCCAAAGCATTACTATAACCACATATTAGGCGTTCGACTGCCATATATTGTTAAACACCAAATATTTCAAAATTGTCAATTACAGGCAAACTACTAGAGGCACAGTGTTCATATTGTATATGAAGCGTTATTTAGAGGCCCATAGCACTACTTAACCACATATTAAGCGCTCGATTGCCCACATAGTTAAACACTTAATATTCCGAAAATGTCCTTTACAGCCAAACTATTAGAGGCACAGTGTTCATATTGTCTATGCAGCGTTATTCAGAGACCCAAAGCCATAATATAATAACTTATTAAGCGTTGGAATGCCCCATGTTGTGGAACACCTAATATTACAAAAAATGTCATTAACAGACAAACTATCAGAGGCAGAGTGTTCATACTGTATATGCAGCGTTATACAGAGTCCCAAAGCATTAATATAATCATATATTAAGCGTTGGACTGCCCTATTTGGTTGAACACCTAATATTCCAAAAATGTTAATTACAAACAAACTATTAGAGGCACGGAGTTAATACTGTATATGCCGCGTTATACAGAGTCCCAAAGCATTTCTATAACCACATATTAAGCGTTCAAGTGCCTCAGATTGATGAACACCTAATGTTCCAAAAATGTCAATTACAGGCAAACTATTAGAGGCACGAAGTTAATATTGTATATGCCGCGTTATACAGAGTCGTAAAGCATTACTATAACCACATATTAGGCGTTCGACTGCCCCATATTGTTAAACACCTAATATTCCAAAAATGTCAATTACAGCCAAACTATCAGAGGCACAAAGTTCATATTGTATATGCAGCGTTATTAAGAGACCCAAAGCATTTCTATAACCACATATTAAGCGATCGACTGCCCCATATTGTTGAACACCTAATATTCCGAAAATGTCAATTACAAGCAAACTATTAGAGGCACAGTGTTCATATTGTATATGCAGCGTTATTCAATGGCCCAAAGCATTACTATAACCACATATTAAGCGTTCGACTGCTTCATATTGTTGAACACCTAATATTCCGAAAATGTCAATTACAAACAAACTATCAGAGGCACAAAGTTCATATTGTGTATGCAGCGTTATTCAGAGACCCAAAGCATTAATATAGTCACTTATTAAGCGTTAAACTGCCCTATTTGTTGAACACCTAATATTCTAATAATGTCAATTGCAGGCAAACAATTAGAGGCACGGAGTTAATATTGTATATGCCGCGTTATACAGAGTCCCAAAGCATTTCTATAACCACATATTAGGCGATCGACTGCCCCATATTGTTGAACACCTAATATTCCGAAAATGTCGATTACAAGCAAACTATTAGAGGCACAGTGTTCATATTGTATATGCAGCGTTATTCAGTGGCCCAAAGCACTACTATAACCACTTTTTAAGCGTTTGACTGCCCGATATTGTTGAACACCTAATATTCCAAAAATGTCAATTACAAACAAACTATTAGAGGCACAGTGTTCATATTGTATATGCCCCGTTATACAAAGTCCCAAAGCATTACTATAACCACATATTAAGCGTTCGACTGCCCCATATTGTTGAACACCAAATATTCCAAAATTGTCAATTAAAGGCAAACTATTAGAGGCACGGTGTTAATATTGTAAATACTGCGTTATATACTGTCCCAAAGCATTATTTTAACCACATATTAAGCGCACGACTGCCAAATATTGTTGAACAATTAATATTCCAAAAATGTCAATTACAGCCAAACTATCAGAGGCAGAGTGTTCATACTGTATATGCAGCTTTATTCAGTAGCTTAAAGCACTATTATAACCACATTTTAAGCGTTCGTCTGCCCCATATGGTTGAACACCTAATATTCCAAAAATGTCAATTACAGGCAAACTATTAGAGGCACAGTGTTCATATTGTACATGCAGCGTTATATAGAGGCTTATAGCACTACTATAACCACAAATTAAGCGCTCGACTGCCCCATATTGTTGAACACCTAATATTCCGAAAATGTCCTTTACAGCCAAACTATTAGAGGCACAGTGTTCATATTGTATATGCAGCGTTATTCAGAGGCCCAAAGCACTATTATAACCACATTTTAAGCGTTCGACTGCCCCATATTGTTGAACACCTAATATTCCGAAAATGTCAATTACAAACAAACTATTAGAGGCACAGTGTTCATATAGTATATGCCGCGTTATACAAAGTCCCAAAGCCTTACTATAACCACATATTCAGCGTTCGACTGCCCCATGTAGTTGAACACATAATATTCCAAAAATGTCAATTACAGCCAAACTATCAGAGGCACAGTGTTCATACTGTATATGCAGCGTTATGCAGAGTCCCAATGCAATAATATAATCATATATTAAGCGTTGGACTGCCTCATTTGGTTGAACACCTAATATTCCAAAATTGTCAATTACAGGCAAACTATTAGAGGCACGGAATTAATATTGTATGTGCCGCGTAATACAGAGTCCTAAAGCATTAATATAACCACATATTAGGCGTTGGACTGCCCCATGTAGTTGAACACCTAATATTCCAAAATTGTCAATTACAGGCAAACTATTAGAGGCACAGTGTTCATATTGTATATGCAGCGTTATTCAGTGGCCCAATGCACTACTATAACCACATTTTAAGCGTTTGACTGCCCGATATTATTGAACACCTGATATTCCAAAAATGTCAATTACAAACAAACTATTAGAGGCACATTGTTCATATTGTATATGCCGCGATATACATAGTCCCAAAGCATTACTATAACCACATATTAGGCGTTCGACTGCCATATATTGTTAAACACCAAATATTTCAAAATTGTCAATTACAGGCAAACTACTAGAGGCACAGTGTTCATATTGTATATGAAGCGTTATTTAGAGGCCCATAGCACTACTTAACCACATATTAAGCGCTCGATTGCCCACATAGTTAAACACTTAATATTCCGAAAATGTCCTTTACAGCCAAACTATTAGAGGCACAGTGTTCATATTGTCTATGCAGCGCTATTCAGAGACCCAAAGCCATAATATAATAACTTATTAAGCGATCGACTGCCCCATATTGTTGAACACCTAATATTTCAAAAATGTCTATTACAAACAAACTATTAGAGGCACGTAGTTATTATTGTATATGCCGCGTTATACAGAGTCCTAAAGCATTACTATAACCACATATTAAACGTTGGACTGCCCCATGTAGTTGAACACCTAATATTCCAAAATTGTCAATTACTGGCAAACTATTAGAGGCACAGTGTTCATATTGTATATGCCGCGTTATACAAAGTCCCAAAGCATTACTATAACCACATATTAAGCGTTCGACTGCCCCATATGGTTGAACACCTAATATTCCAAAAATGTCAATTACAATCAAACAATTAGAGGCACGGAGTTAAAATTGTATAAGCAGCGTTATACAGAGCTTCAAAGCATTACTATAACCATATATTAAGCGTTGGAATGCCCCATGTGGTTAGACACCTAATATTACAAAAAATGTCAGTTACAAACAAACTATTAGAGGCACAAAGATTCCTATTGTATATGCAGCGTTATACAGTGTCCCAAAGTATTAATATAGACACTTATTTAGCGTTCGACTGCCCCATTTGGTTAAGCATTTAATATTCCAAAATTGTCCGTTACAGCCAAGCTATTAAAGGCACAGTGTTCATATTGTATATGCAGCGTTTTACAAAGGCCCAATGCATTAATGTAATCACTTATTAAGGGTTGAACTGCCCTATTTGTTGAACACCTAGTTTTCCAAAAATGTCAATTGCAGGCAAACAATTAGAGGCACAGTGTTCATATTGTATATGCAGCGTTATTCAGTGGCCCAAAGCACTACTATAACCACATTTTAAGCGTTCGACTGCCCGATATTGTTGAACACCTAATATTCCGAAAATGTCCTTTACAGCCAAACTATTAGAGGCACAGTGTTCATAGTGTATATGCAGCGTTATTCAGAGGCCCAAAGCACTACTATAACCACATATTAAGCGTTCGACTGCCTCATATTGATAAACACCTAATATTCCAAAAATGTCAATTACAGGCAAACCATTGGAGGCACGGAGTTAATATAGTATATGCCGCGTTATACAGAGTCCTATAGCATTACTATAACCACATATTAGGCGTTGGACTGCCCCATGTAGTTGAACACCTAATATTCAAATAATGTCAATTACAAACAAACATTTATAGGCACGGAGTTAATACTGTATATGCCGCGTTATACAGAGTCCCAAAGCATTACTATAACCATATATTAAGCGTTGGAATGCCCCATGTGGTTGAACACCTAATATTCAAATAATGTCAATTACAAACAAACATTTATAGGCACGGAGTTAATACTGTATATGCCGCGTTATACAGAGTCCCAAAGCATTACTATAACCATATATTAAGCGTTGGAATGCCCCATGTGGTTGAACACCTAATATTCAAATAATGTCAATTACAAACAAACATTTATAGGCACGGAGTTAATACTGTATATGCCGCGTTATACAGAGTCCCAAAGCATTACTATAACCATATATTAAGCGTTGGAATGCCCCATGTGGTTGAACACCTAATATTACAAAAAATGTCAGTTACTGACAAACTATTAGAGGCACAGTGTTCATATTGTATATGCAGCGTTATTCAGAGACCCAAAGCCATAATATAATAACTTATTAAGCGTTGGAACGCCCCATGTTGTGGAACACCTAATATTACAAAAAATGTCAATTACAGACAAACTATTAGGGGCACAGTGTTCATATTGTATATGCCGCGTTATACAGAATCCCAAAGCATTTCTATAACCACTAGTTAAACGTTCGACTGCCCCATATTGTTGAACACTAAATATTCCAAAATTGTCAATTACAGGCAAACTATTAGAGGCACAGTGTTTATATTGTATATGCAGCGTTATTCAGAGGCCCATAGCACTACTATATCCACATTTTAAGCGTTCGACTGCCCCATATTGTTGAACACCTAATATTCCAAAAATGTCAATTACAAACAAACTCTTAGAGGCACGGAGTTAATATTGTATATGCCGCGTTTTTCAGAGTCCCAAAGAATTTCTATATCCACATATTAAGCGTTGGACTGCCCCATATTGTTGAACACCAAATATTCCAAAATTGTCAATTACAGGCAAACTATTAGAGGCACAGTGTTCATATTGTATATGCAGCGTTATTTAGAGGCCCATAGCACTACTATAACCACATATTAAGCGCTCGACTGCCCCATATCGTTGAACACCTAATATTCCGAAAATGTCCTTTACAGCCAAACTATTAGAGGCACAGTGTTCATATGGTATATGCCGCGTTATACAAAGTCCCAAGGCATTACTATAACCACATATTAAGCGTTCGACTGCCCCATATTATTGAACACCAAATATTCCAAAATTGTCAATTTTAGGCAAACTATTAGAGGCACAGTGTTCATATTGTATATGCAGCGTTTCAGGTGCCAAAGCATTACTAAAATAACTTATTAAGCGTTGGATTGCCCCATGTGGATGAACACCTAATATTTCAAAAATGTCAATTACAGCCAAACTATCAGAGGCACAAAGTTCATATTGTATATGCAGCGTTATTCAGAGGCCCAAAGCCATAATATAATAACTTATTAAGCGTTGGAATGCCCCATGTTGTGGAACACCTAATATTACAAAAAATGTCAATTACAGACAAGCTATTAGGGGCACAGTGTTCATATTGTATATGCCGCGTTATACAGAGTCCCAAAACATTTCTATAACCACATATTAAGCGTTCGACTGCCCCATATTGTTGAACACCTAATATTCCAAAATTGTCAATTACAGGCAAACTATTAGAGGCACAGTGATCATATTGTATATGCAGCGTTATTCGGAGGCCCAAAGTACTATTATATCCACATTTTAAGCGTTCGACTGCCCAATATTGTTGAACACCTAATATTCCATAAATGTCAATTACTAACAAACTATTAGAGGCACAGTGTTCATATTGTATATGCAGCGTTATTTAGAGGCCCAAAGCACTACTATAACCACATTTTAAACGTTCGACTGCCCCATATTGTTGAACACCTAATATTCCAAAAATGTCAATTACAAACAAACTATTAAAGGCACGGAGTTAATATTGTATATGCCGCGTTATACAGGGTCCCAAAGCATTTCTGTAACCACATATTAAGCGTTCGACTGCCCCATATTGTTGAACACCTAATATTCCAAAAATGTCCTTTACAGCCAAACTATTAGGGGCACAGTGTTCATATTGTCTATGCAGCGTTATTCAGAGACCCAAAGCCATAATATATTAACTTATTAAGCGTTAGAATGCCCCATGTTTTGGAACACCTAATATTACAAAAAATGTCAGTTACAGACAAACTATTAGAGGCACAATGTTCATATTGTATATGCAGCGTTATTAAGATGCCAAAGCAATAATATAATCACTTATTAAGCGTTGGACTGCCCATGTGGTTGAACACCTAATATTACAAAAATGTCCTTTACAGCCAAACTATTAGGGGCACAGTGTTCATATTGACAATGCAGCGTTATTCAGAGACCCAAAGCCATAATATATTAACTTATTAAGCGTTGGAATGCCCCATGTTTTGGAACACCTAATATTACAAAAAATGTCAGTTACAGACAAACTATTAGAGGCACAATGTTCATATTGTATATGCAGCGTTATTAAGATGCCAAAGCATTAATATAATCACTTATTAAGCGTTGGACTGCCCCTTTTGTTTGAACACATAATATTCCAAAATTGTCAATTACAGGCAAACTATTAGAGGCACAGTGTTCATATTGTATATGCAGCGTTATTCAGAGGCCCAAAGCACTACTATATCACATTTTAAGCGTTCGACTGCAACATAATGTTGAATACCTAATATTCCAAAAATGTAAATTACAAACAATTAGAAGTACAGTGTTCATATTGTATATGAAGCGTTATATAGAGGCCCATAGCACTACTATAACCACATATTAAGCGCTCGACTGCCCCATATTGTTGAACACCTAATATTCCGAAAATGACAATTACAAACAAACTATTAGAGACACAGTGTTCATATTGTATATGCCGCGTTATACAAAGTCCCAAAGCATTACTATAACCACATATTAACCGTTCGACTGCCCCATGTAGTTGAACACATAATATTCCAAAAATGTCAATTACAGCCAAACTATCAGAGGCACAGTGTTCATACTGTATATGCAGCGTTATACAGAGTCCCAATGCAATAATATAATCATATATTAAGCGTTGGACTGCCCCATTTGGTTGAACACCTAATATTTCAAAATTGTCAATTACAGGCAAACTATTAGAGGCACGGAATTAATATTGTATATGCCGCGTAATACAGAGTCCTAAAGCATTAATATAACCACATATTAGGCGTTGGACTGCCCCATGTAGTTGAACACCTAATATTCCAAAATTGTCAATTACAGGCAAACTATTAGAGGCACAGTGTTTATATTGTATATGCAGCGTTATTCAGAGGCCCAAAGCACTACTATAACCACATTTTAAGCGTTTGACTGCCCCATATTGTTGAACACCTAATATTTCAAAAATGTCAATTACAAACAAACTATTAGAGGCACGAAGTTAATATTGTATATGCCGCGTTATACAGAGTCCTAAAGCAATACTACAACCACATATTAGGCGTTCGACTGCCACATGTTGATGAACACCTAATATTCCAAAAATGTCAATTACAGGCAAGCTATTAGAGGCACGGAGTTAATAATGTATATGCAGCGTTATTTAGAGGCCCATAGCACTACTAAACCACATATTAACCGCTCGACTGCCCACATAATTGAACACTTAATATTCCGAAAATGTCCTTTACAGCCAAACTATTAGAGGCACAGGGTTCATATTGTATATGCAGCGTTATTCAGTGGCTCAAAGCACTACTATATCCACTTTTTAAGCGTTTGACTGCCCGATATTGTTGAACACCTAATATTCCAAAAATGTCAATTACAAACAAACTATTAAAGGTACGGAGTTAATATTGTATATGCCGCGTTATACAGGGTCCCAAAGCATTTCTGTAACCACATATTAAGCGTTCAACTGCCCCATATTGTTGAACACCTAATATTCCGAAAATATCCTTTACAGCCAAACTATTCGAGGCACAGTGTTTATATTGTATTTGCAGCGTTATTCAGTCGCCTAATGCACTACTATAACCACATTTTAAGCGTTTGACTGCCCGATATTGTTGAACACCTAATATTCTAATAATGTCAATTGCAGGCAAACAATTAGAGGCACGGAGTTAATATTGTATATGCCGCGATATACAAAGTCCCAAAGCATTACTATAACCACATATTAAGCGTTCGACTGCCCCATATTGTTGAACACCAAATATTCCAAAATTGTTAATTACAGGCAAACTATTAGAGGCACAGTGTTCATATTGTATATGCAGCGTTATTTAGAGGCCCATAGCACTACTAAACCACATATTAAGCGCTCGACTGCCCACATAATTGAACACTTAATATTCCGAAAATGTCCTTTACAGCCAAACTATTAGAGGCACAGTGTTCATATTGTCTATGCAGCGTTATTCAGAGACCCAAAGCCATAATATAATAACTTATTAAGCGTTCGACTTCCCCATATTGTTGAACACCAAATATTCCAAAATTGTCAATTACAGGCAAACTATTAAAGGCACGGTGTTAATATTGAATATGCCTCGTTATACAGAGTCCCGAAGCATTTCTATAACCACATATTAAGTGTATTAATTTGACTGCCCCATATTGATGAACACCAAATATTCCAAAATTGTCAATTACAGGCAAACTATTAGAAGCACAGTGTTCATATTGTATATGCAGCGTTATTTAGAGGCCCATAGCACTACTATAACCACATATTAAGCGCTCGACTGCCCACATAGTTGAACACTTAATATTCCGAAAATGTCCTTTACAGCCAAACTATTAGAGGCACAGTGTTCATATTGTATATGCAGCGTTATTCAGAGGCCCAAAGCACTACTATAACCACATTTTAAGCGTTCGACTGCCCCATATTGTTGAACACCTAATATTCCGAAAATGACAATTACAAACAAACTATTAGAGGCACAGTGTTCATATTGTATATGCCGCGTTATACAAAGTCCCAAAGCATTACTATAACCACATATTAACCGTTCGACTGCCCCATGTAGTTGAACACATAATATTCCAAAAATGTCAATTACAGCCAAACTATTAGGGGCACAGTGTTCATATTGTCTATGCAGCGTTATTCAGAGGCCCAAAGCACTACTATAACCACATTTTAAGCGTTCGACTGCCCCATATTGTTGAACACCTAATATTCCGAAAATGACAATTACAAACAAACTATTAGAGGCACAGTGTTCATATTGTATATGCCGCGTTATACAAAGTCCCGAAGCATTACTATAACCACATATTAACCGTTCGACTGCCCCATGTAGTTGAACACATAATATTCCAAAAATGTCAATTACAGCCAAACTATCAGAGGCACAGTGTTCATACTGTATAAGCAGCGTTATACAGAGTCCCAATGCAATAATATAATCATATATTAAGCGTTGGACTGCCCCATTTGGTTGAACACCTAATATTCCAAAATTGTCAATTACAGGCAAACTATTAGAGGCACGGAATTAATATTGTATATGCCGCGTAATACAGAGTCCTAAAGCATTAATATAACCACATATTAGGCGTTGGACTGCCCCATGTAGTTGAACACCTAATATTCCAAAATTGTCAATTACAGGCAAACTATTAGAGGCACAGTGTTCATATTGTATATGCAGCGTTATTTAGAGGCCCATAGCACTACTATAACCACATATTAAGCGCTCGACTGCCCACATAGTTGAACACTTAATATTCCGAAAATGTCCTTTACAGCCAAACTATTAGAGGCACAGTGTTCATATTGTATATGCAGCGTTATTTGGAGGCCCATAGCACTACTATAACCACATATTAAGCGCTCGACTGCCCACATAGTTGAACACTTAATATTCCGAAAATGTCCTTTACAGCCAAACTATTAGAGGCACAATGTTCATATTGTATATGCAGCGTTATTCAGATGCCAAGGCAATAATATAATCACTTATTAAGCGTTGGACTGCCCATGTGGTTGAACACCTAATATTTCAAAAATGTCCTTTACAGCCAAACTATTAGGGGCACAGTGTTCATATTTTCTATGCAGCGTTATTCAGAGGCCCAAAGCCATAATATATTAACTTATTAAGCGTTGGAATGCCCCATGTTTTGGAACACCTAATATTACAAAAAATGTCAGTTACAGACAAACTATTAGAGGCACAATGTTCATATTGTATATGCAGCGTTATTAAGATGCCAAAGCATTAATATAATCACTTATTAAGCGTTGGACTGCCCCTTTTGTTTGAACACATAATATTCCAAAATTGTCAATTACAGGCAAACTATTAGAGGCACAGTGTTCATATTGTATATGCCGCGTTATACAAAGTCCCAAAGCATTACTATAACCACATATTAGCCGTTCGACTGCCCCATGTAGTTGAACACATAATATTCCAAAAATGTCAATTACAGCCAAACTATCAGAGGCACAGTGTTCTTACTGTATATGCAGCGTTATACAGAGTCCCAATGCAATAATATAATCATATATTAAGCGTTGGACTGCCCCATTTGGTTGAACACTTAATATTCCAAAATTGTCAATTACAGGCAAACTATTAGAGGCACGGAATTAATATTGTATATGCCGCGTAATACAGAGTCCTAAAGCATTAATATAACCACATATTAGGCGTTGGACTGCCCCATGTAGTTGAACACCTAATATTCCAAAATTGTCAATTACAGGCAAACTATTAGAGGCACAGTGTTTATATTGTATATGCAGCGTTATTCAGAGGCCCAAAGCACTACTATAACCACATTTTAAGCGTTTGACTGCCGCATATTGTTAAACACCTAATATTTCAAAAATGTCAATTACAAACAAACTATTAGAGGCACGAAGTTAATATTGTATATGCCGCGTTATACAGAGTCCTAAAGCAATACTATAACCACATATTAGGCGTTCGACTGCCACATGTTGATGAACACCTAATATTCCAAAAATGTCAATTACAGGCAAGCTATTAGAGGCACGGAGTTAATATTGTATATGCCGCGATATACAGAGTCCTAAAGCATTTTGTAACGACATATTAAGCGTTCGACTGCCCCATATTGTTGAACACCTAATATTCCGAAAATATCCTTTACAGCCAAACTATTAGAGGCACAGTGTTCATATTGTATATGCAGCGTTATACAGAGGCCCAAAGCACTACTATAACCACATTTTAAGCGTTTGACTGCCCGATATTGTTGAACACCTGATATTCCAAAAATGTCAATTACAAACAAACAATTAGAGGCACAGTGTTCATATTGTATATGCCGCGATATGCAAAGTCCCAAAGCATTACTATAACCACATATTAAGCGTTCGACTGCCCCATATTGTTGAACACCAAATATTCCAAAATTGTCAATTACAGGCAAACTATTAGAGGCACAGTGTTCATATTGTCTATGCAGCGTTATTCAGAGACCCAAAGCCATAATATAATAACTTATTAAGCGTTGGAATGCCCCATGTTGTGGAACACCTAATATTACAAAAAATGTCAGTTACAGACAAACTATCAGAGGCAGAGTGTTCATACTGTATATGAAGCGTTATACAGAGTCCCAATGCATTAATATAATCATATATTAAGCGTTGGACTGCCCCATTTGGTTGAACACTTAATATTCCAAAAATGTCAATTACAGCCAAACTATCAGAGGCACAAAGTTCATATTGTGTATGCAGCGTTATTCAATAGCCCAAAGCATTAATATTATCACTTATTAAGCGTTAAACTGCCCTATTTGTTGAACACCTAATATTCTAATAATGTCAATTGCAGGCAAACAATTAGAGGACCGGAGTTAATATTGTATATGCCGCGTTATACAGAGTCCCAAAGCATTACTATAACCACATATTAAGCGTTCGACTGCCCCATATTGTTAAACACCTAATATTCAAAATTGTCAATTACAGGCAAACTATTAGAGGCACAGTGTTCATATTGTATATGCAGCGTTATTTAGAGGCCCAAAGCCATAATATAATAATTTATTAAGCGTTGGAATGCACCATGTGGTGGAACCCCTAATATTAAAAAAAATGTCAGTTACAGACAAGCTACTGGAGGCACAATGTTCATATTGTATATGCAGCGTTATTCAGAGGCCCATAGCACTACTATAACCACATTTTAAGCGTTCGACTGCCCCATACTGTTGAACACCTTATATTCCAAAAATGTCAATTACAAACAAACTCTTAGGGGCACGGAGTTAATATTGTATATGCCGCGTTTTTCAGAGTCCCAAAGCATTTCTATAACTACATATTAAGCGTTCGACTGCCCCATATTGATAAACACCTAATATTCCAAATATGTCAATTACAGGCAAACTATTAGAGGCACGGAGTTAATATTGTTTATGCCGCGTTATACAGAGTCCTAAAGCATTACTATAACAACATATTAGGCATTGGACTGCCCCATGTAGTTGAACACCTAATATTCCAAAAATGTCCATTACAGCCAAACTATCAGAGGCACAGTGTTCATATAGTATATGCAGCGTTATTCAGAGGCCCAAAGCACTACTATAACCACATTTTAAACGTTCGACTGCCCCATATTGTTGAACACCTAATATTCCAAAAATGTCAATTACAAACAAACTATTAAAGGTACGGAGTTAATATTGTATATGCCGCGTTATACAGGGTCCCAAAGCATTTCTGTAACCACATATTAAGCGTTCAACTGCCCCATATTGTTGAACACCTAATATTCCGAAAATATCCTTTACAGCCAAACTATTCGAGGCACAGTGTTTATATTGTATTTGCAGCGTTATTCAGTCGCCTATTGCACTACTATAACCACATTTTAAGCGTTTGACTGCCCGATATTGTTGAACACCTAATATTCTAATAATGTCAATTGCAGGCAAACAATTAGAGGCACGGAGTTAATATTGTATATGCCGCGATATACAAAGTCCCAAAGCATTACTATAACCACATATTAAGCGTTCGACTGCCCCATATTGTTGAACACCAAATATTCCAAAATTGTTAATTACAGGCAAACTATTAGAGGCACAGTGTTCATATTGTATATGCAGCGTTATTTAGAGGCCCATAGCACTACTAAACCACATATTAAGCGCTCGACTGCCCACATAATTGAACACTTAATATTCCGAAAATGTCCTTTACAGCCAAACTATTAGAGGCACAGTGTTCATATTGTCTATGCAGCGTTATTCAGAGACCCAAAGCCATAATATAATAACTTATTAAGCGTTCGAATTCCCCATATTGTTGAACACCAAATATTCCAAAATTGTCAATTACAGGCAAACTATTAAAGGCACGGTGTTAATATTGAATATGCCTCGTTATACAGAGTCCCGAAGCATTTCTATAACCACATATTAAGTGTATTAATTTGACTGCCCCATATTGATGAACACCAAATATTCCAAAATTGTCAATTACAGGCAAACTATTAGAGGCACAGTGTTCATATTGTATATGCAGCGTTATTTAGAGGCCCATAGCACTACTATAACCACATATTAAGCGCTCGACTGCCCACATAGTTGAACACTTAATATTCCGAAAATGTCCTTTACAGCCAAACTATTAGAGGCACAGTGTTCATATTGTATATGCAGCGTTATTCAGAGGCCCAAAGCACTACTATAACCACATTTTAAGCGTTCGACTGCCCCATATTGTTGAACACCTAATATTCCGAAAATGACAATTACAAACAAACTATTAGAGGCACAGTGTTCATATTGTATATGCCGCGTTATACAAAGTCCCAAAGCATTACTATAACCACATATTAACCGTTCGACTGCCCCATGTAGTTGAACACATAATATTCCAAAAATGTCAATTACAGCCAAACTATTAGGGGCACAGTGTTCATATTGTGTATGCAGCGTTATTCAGAGGCCCAAAGCACTACTATAACCACATTTTAAGCGTTCGACTGCCCCATATTGTTGAACACCTAATATTCCGAAAATGACAATTACAAACAAACTATTAGAGGCACAGTGTTCATATTGTATATGCCGCGTTATACAAAGTCTCGAAGCATTACTATAACCACATATTAACCGTTCGACTGCCCCATGTAGTTGAACACATAATATTCCAAAAATGTCAATTACAGCCAAACTATCAGAGGCACAGTGTTCATACTGTATAAGCAGCGTTATACAGAGTCCCAATGCAATAATATAATCATATATTAAGCGTTGGACTGCCCCATTTGGTTGAACACCTAATATTCCAAAATTGTCAATTACAGGCAAACTATTAGAGGCACGGAATTAATATTGTATATGCCGCGTAATACAGAGTCCTAAAGCATTAATATAACCACATATTAGGCGTTGGACTGCCCCATGTAGTTGAACACCTAATATTCCAAAATTGTCAATTACAGGCAAACTATTAGAGGCACAGTGTTCATATTGTATATGCAGCGTTATTTAGAGGCCCATAGCACTACTATAACCACATATTAAGCGCTCGACTGCCCACATAGTTGAACACTTAATATTCCGAAAATGTCCTTTACAGCCAAACTATTAGAGGCACAGTGTTCATATTGTATATGCAGCGTTATTTGGAGGCCCATAGCACTACTATAACCACATATTAAGCGCTCGACTGCCCACATAGTTGAACACTTAATATTCCGAAAATGTCCTTTACAGCCAAACTATTAGAGGCACAATGTTCATATTGTATATGCAGCGTTATTCAGATGCCAAGGCAATAATATAATCACTTATTAAGCGTTGGACTGCCCATGTGGTTGAACACCTAATATTTCAAAAATGTCCTTTACAGCCAAACTATTAGGGGCACAGTGTTCATATTTTCTATGCAGCGTTATTCAGAGGCCCAAAGCCATAATATATTAACTTATTAAGCGTTGGAATGCCCCATGTTTTGGAACACCTAATATTACAAAAAATGTCAGTTACAGACAAACTATTAGAGGCACAATGTTCATATTGTATATGCAGCGTTATTAAGATGCCAAAGCATTAATATAATCACTTATTAAGCGTTGGACTGCCCCTTTTGTTTGAACACGTAATATTCCAAAATTGTCAATTACAGGCAAACTATTAGAGGCACAGTGTTCATATTGTATATGCCGCGTTATACAAAGTCCCAAAGCATTACTATAACCACATATTAGCCGTTCGACTGCCCCATGTAGTTGAACACATAATATTCCAAAAATGTCAATTACAGCCAAACTATCAGAGGCACAGTGTTCTTACTGTATATGCAGCGTTATACAGAGTCCCAATGCAATAATATAATCATATATTAAGCGTTGGACTGCCCCATTTGGTTGAACACTTAATATTCCAAAATTGTCAATTACAGGCAAACTATTAGAGGCACGGAATTAATATTGTATATGCCGCGTAATACAGAGTCCTAAAGCATTAATATAACCACATATTAGGCGTTGGACTGCCCCATGTAGTTGAACACCTAATATTCCAAAATTGTCAATTACAGGCAAACTATTAGAGGCACAGTGTTTATATTGTATATGCAGCGTTATTCAGAGGCCCATAGCACTACTATAACCACATTTTAAGCGTTCGACTGCCCCATACTGTTGAACACCTTATATTCCAAAAATGTCAATTACAAACAAACTCTTAGGGGCACGGAGTTAATATTGTATATGCCGCGTTTTTCAGAGTCCCAAAGCATTTCTATAACTACATATTAAGCGTTCGACTGCCCCATATTGATAAACACCTAATATTCCAAATATGTCAATTACAGGCAAACTATTAGAGGCACGGAGTTAATATTGTTTATGCCGCGTTATACAGAGTCCTAAAGCATTACTATAACAACATATTAGGCATTGGACTGCCCCATGTAGTTGAACACCTAATATTCCAAAAATGTCCATTACAGCCAAACTATCAGAGGCACAGTGTTCATATAGTATATGCAGCGTTATTCAGAGGCCCAAAGCACTACTATAACCACATTTTAAACGTTCGACTGCCCCATATTGTTGAACACCTAATATTCCAAAAATATCAATTACAAACAAACTATTAAAGGTACGGAGTTAATATTGTATATGCCGCGTTATACAGGGTCCCAAAGCATTTCTGTAACCACATATTAAGCGTTCAACTGCCCCATATTGTTGAACACCTAATATTCCGAAAATATCCTTTACAGCCAAACTATTCGAGGCACAGTGTTTATATTGTATTTGCAGCGTTATTCAGTCGCCTAATGCACTACTATAACCACATTTTAAGCGTTTGACTGCCCGATATTGTTGAACACCTAATATTCTAATAATGTCAATTGCAGGCAAACAATTAGAGGCACGGAGTTAATATTGTATATGCCGCGATATACAAAGTCCCAAAGCATTACTATAACCACATATTAAGCGTTCGACTGCCCCATATTGTTGAACACCAAATATTCCAAAATTGTTAATTACAGGCAAACTATTAGAGGCACAGTGTTCATATTGTATATGCAGCGTTATTTAGAGGCCCATAGCACTACTAAACCACATATTAAGCGCTCGACTGCCCACATAATTGAACACTTAATATTCCGAAAATGTCCTTTACAGCCAAACTATTAGAGGCACAGTGTTCATATTGTCTATGCAGCGTTATTCAGAGACCCAAAGCCATAATATAATAACTTATTAAGCGTTCGACTTCCCCATATTGTTGAACACCAAATATTCCAAAATTGTCAATTACAGGCAAACTATTAAAGGCACGGTGTTAATATTGAATATGCCTCGTTATACAGAGTCCCGAAGCATTTCTATAACCACATATTAAGTGTATTAATTTGACTGCCCCATATTGATGAACACCAAATATTCCAAAATTGTCAATTACAGGCAAACTATTAGAGGCACAGTGTTCATATTGTATATGCAGCGTTATTTAGAGGCCCATAGCACTACTATAACCACATATTAAGCGCTCGACTGCCCACATAGTTGAACACTTAATATTCCGAAAATGTCCTTTACAGCCAAACTATTAGAGGCACAGTGTTCATATTGTATATGCAGCGTTATTCAGAGGCCCAAAGCACTACTATAACCACATTTTAAGCGTTCGACTGCCCCATATTGTTGAACACCTAATATTCCGAAAATGACAATTACAAACAAACTATTAGAGGCACAGTGTTCATATTGTATATGCCGCGTTATACAAAGTCCCAAAGCATTACTATAACCACATATTAACCGTTCGACTGCCCCATGTAGTTGAACACATAATATTCCAAAAATGTCAATTACAGCCAAACTATTAGGGGCACAGTGTTCATATTGTGTATGCAGCGTTATTCAGAGGCCCAAAGCACTACTATAACCACATTTTAAGCGTTCGACTGCCCCATATTGTTGAACACCTAATATTCCGAAAATGACAATTACAAACAAACTATTAGAGGCACAGTGTTCATATTGTATATGCCGCGTTATACAAAGTCCCGAAGCATTACTATAACCACATATTAACCGTTCGACTGCCCCATGTAGTTGAACACATAATATTCCAAAAATGTCAATTACAGCCAAACTATCAGAGGCACAGTGTTCATACTGTATAAGCAGCGTTATACAGAGTCCCAATGCAATAATATAATCATATATTAAGCGTTGGACTGCCCCATTTGGTTGAACACCTAATATTCCAAAAATGTCAATTACAAACAAACTATTAGAGGCACAGTGTTCATATTGTATATGCCGCGTTATACAAAGTCCCAAAGCATTACTATAACCACATATTAAGCGTTCGACTGCCCCATATTGTTGAACACCAAATATTCCAAAATTTTCAATTACAGGCAAACTATTAGAGGCAAAGAGTTCATATTGTATATGCAGCGTTATTTAGAGGCCCAAAGCCATAATATAATAACTTATTAAGCGTTAGAATGCCCCATGTTTTGGAACACCTAATATTACAAAAAATGTCAGTTACAGACAATCTATTAGAGGCACGGTGTAAATACTGTATATGCAGCGTTATACAGAGTCCCAAAGCATTATTATAATCATATATTAGGCGTTGGACTGCCCCATTTGGTTGAACACCAGATATTCCAAAATTGTCAATTACAGGCAAACTATTAGAGGCACAGTGTCCATATGGTATATGCAGCGTTATACAGAGGCTTAAAGCATTACTATTACCACATATTAAGCGTTCGACTGCCCCATATTGTTGAACACCAAATATTCCAAAATTGTCAATTACAGGCCAACTATTAGAGGCACAGTGTTCATATTGTATATGCAGCGTTATTCAAAGGCCCAAAGCACTACTATAACCACATTTTAAGTGTTCGACTGCCCCATATTGTTGAACACCTAATATTCCAAAAATGTCAATTACAAACAAACTATTAGTGGCACAGTGTTCATATTGTTTATGCCGCGTTATACAAAGTCCCAAAGCATTACTATAACCACATATTAAGCATTCGACTGCCCCATTGATGATGTTGAACACCGAATATTCCAAAATTGTCAATTACAGGCAAACTATAAGAGGCACAGTGTTCATATTGTATATGCCGCGTTATACAAACTCCCAAAGCATTACTATAACCACATATTAAGCGTTCGACTGCCCCATATTATTGAACATTTAATATTCCGAAAATGTCCTTTACAGCCAAACTATTAGAGGCACAGTGTTCATATTGTCTATGCAGCGTTATTCAGAGACCTTAAAGCCATAATATAATAAATTATTAAGCGTTGGAATGCCCCATTTTGTGGAACACCTAATATTACAAAAAATGTCAGTTTCAGACCAACTATTAGAGGCACAATGTTCATATTGTATATGCAGCGTTATTCAGATGCCAAAGCATTAATATAATCACTTATTAAGCGTTGTACTGCCGCATTTGGTTGAACACCTAATATTCCAAAATTGTCAATTACAGGCAAACTATTAGAAGCACGGAGTTAATATTGTATATGCAGCGTTATTTAGAGGCCCAAAGCATTAATATATTCACTTATTAAGCGTTGTACTGCCCCATTTGGTTGAACACCTAATATTCCAAAAATGTCAATTACAAGCAAACTATTAGAGGCACGGAGTTAATATTGTATGTGCCGCGTTATACAGAGTTCCGAAGCATTTCTATAACCACATATTAAGCGCTCGACTGCCCATATAGTTGAACACTTAATATTCCGAAAATGTCCTTTACAGTTAAACTATTAGAGGCACAGTGTTCATATTGTCTATGCAGCGTTATTTAGAGACCCAAAGCCATAATATAATAACTTATTAAGCGTTGGAATGCCCCATGTTGTGGAACACCTAATATTACAAAAAATGTCAGTTACAGGCAAACTATTATGGGCACAGTGTTCATATTGTATATGCCGCGTTATACAGAGTCCCAAAGCATTACTATAACCACATATTAAGCGTTCGACTGCCTCATATTGTTGAACACCTAATATTCCAAAAATGTCAATTACAGGCAAACTATTAAAGGCACAGTGTTCATATTGTATATGCAGCGTTATTTAGAGACCCAAAGCCTTAATATAATAACTTATTAAGCGTTGGAATGCCCCATGTGGTGGAACACCTAACATTACAAAAAATGTCAGTTACAGACAAACTATTAGAGGCACAATGTTCATATTGTATATGCAGCGTTATTCAGGTGCCAAAGCATTAATATAATCACTTATTAAGCGTTGGACCTCCCCATGTGGTTGAACACCTAATATTTCAGAAATGTCAATTACAGCCAAACTATCAGAGGCACAAAGTTCATATTGTGTAGGCAGCGTTATTCAGAAGCCCAAAGCATTAATATAATCACTTATTAAGCTTTAAACTGCCCTATTTGTTTAACACCTAATATTCCAAAAATGTCAATTACAGCCAAACTATTATAGGCGCAGTGTTCATATTGTATATGCAGCGTTATTCAGTGGCCCAAAGCACTACTATAACCACATTTTAAGCGTTTGACTGCCCGATATTGTTGAACACCTAATATTTCAAAAATGTCAATTACAAACAAACTATTAGAGACACGGAGTTAATATTGTATATGCCGCGTATTACAGAGTCCTAAAGCATTACTATAACCATATATTAGGCGTTGGACTGCCCCATGTAGTTGAACACCTAATATTACAAAATTGTCAATTACAGGCAAACTATTAGAGGCACAGTGTTCATATTGTATATGCAGCGTTATTTAGAGACCCATAGCACTACTATAACCACATATTAAGCGTTCGACTGCCCTATATTATTGAACACCTAATATTCCAAAATTGTCAATTACAGGCAAACTATTAGAGGCACGGAGTTAATATTGTATATGCTGCGTTATACAGAGTCCGAATGCATTACTATAACAACATATTAAGCGTTCGACTGCCCCATATTGTTGAACACCTAATATTCCAAAATTGTCAATTACTGGCAAACTATTAGAGGCACTGTGTTCATAATGTATATGCAGCGTTATTCAGAGGCCCAAAGCACTACTATAACCACATTTTAAGCGTTCGACTGCCCCATATTGTTGAACACCTAATATTCCAAAAATGTCAATAACAAACAAACTATTAAAGCCACGGAGTTAATATTGTATATGCCGCGTTATACAGAGTCCCAAATCATTTCTGTAACCACATATTAAGCGTTCGACTGCCCCATATTGTTGAACACCTAATATTCCGAAAATGTCAATTACAAGCAAACTATTAGAGGCACAGTGTTCATATTGTATATGCAGCGTTATTCAGAGACCCAAAGCATTTCTATAACCACATATTAAGCGTTCGACTGCCCCATATTGTTGAACACCTAATATTCCAAAATTGTCAATTACTGGCAAACTATTAGAGGCACAGTGTTCATATTGTATATGCAGCGTTATTTAGAGACCCAAAGCCATAATATAATAACTTATTAAGCTTTGGAATGCCCCATGTGGTGGAACACCTAATATTACAAAAAATGTCAGTTACAGACAAACTATCAGAGGCAGAGTGTTCATACTGTATATGCAGCGTTATACAGAGTCCCAAAGCGTTAATATAATCATATATTAAGCGTTCGACTGCCCCATATCGTTAAACACCTAATATTCCAAAAATGTCAATTACAGGCAAACTATTAGAGGCACGGAGTTAATATTGTATATGACGCGATATACCGAGTCCTAAAACATTACTATAAATACATATTAGGCGTTGGACGCCCCATTTAGTTGAACACTTATTATTCCAAATATGTCAATTACAGCCAAACTATCAGAGGCACAGCGTTCATACTGTATATGCAAAGTTATACAGAGTTCCATAGCAATAATATAATCATATATTAAGCGTAGTCCCAAAGCATTTCAATAACCACATATTAAGCGTTCGACTGCCTCATATTGAAGAACACCTAATATTCCAAAAATGTCAATTATAGGCAAACTATTGGAGGCACGGAGTTAATATTGTATATGCCGCGTTATACAGAGTCCCAAAGCATTATTATAATCATATATTAGGCGTTGGACTGCCCCATTTGGTTGAACACCTGATATTCCAAAATGGTCAATTACAGGCAAACTATTAGAGGCACAGTGTTTATACTGTATATGCAGCGTTATACAGAGGCCTAAAGCATTACTATAACCACATATTAAGCGTTCGACTGCCTCATATTGATGAACACCTATTATTCCAAAAATGTCAATTACAGACAAACTTTTAGAGGCACGGTGTAAATACTGTATATGCAGCGTTATACAGAGTCCCAATGCAATAATATAATCATATATTAAGCGTTGGACTGCCCCATGTAGTTGAACACCTAATATTCCAAAATTGTCAATTACAGGCAAACTATTAGAGGCACAGTGTTCATATTGTATATGCAGCGATATTCAGAGGCCCAAAGCACTACTATAACCACATTTTAAACGTTCGACTGCCCCATGTAGTTGAACACATAATATTCCAAAAATGTCAATTACAGCCAAACTATCAGAGGCACAGTGTTCATTCTGTATATGCAGCGTTATACAGGGTCCCAATGCAATAATATAATCATATATTAAGCGTTGTACTGCCCCATTTGGTTGAACACCTAATATTCCAAAAATGTCAATTACAAGCAAACTATTAGTGGCACGGAGTTAATATTGTATGTGCCGCGTTATACAGAGTTCCGAAGCATTTCTATAACCACATATTAAGCGCTCGACTGCCCATATAGTTGAACACTTAATATTCCGAAAATGTCCTTTACAGTTAAACTATTAGAGGCACAGTGTTCATATTGTATATGCCGCGTTATACAAAGTCCCAAAGCATTACTATAACCACATATTAAGCGTTCGACTGCCCCATATTGTTGAACACCAAATATTCCAAAATTTTCAATTACAGGCAAACTATTAGAGGCAAAGAGTTCATATTGTATATGCAGCGTTATTTAGAGGCCCAAAGCCATAATATAATAACTTATTAAGCGTTAGAATGCCCCATGTTTTGGAACACCTAATATTACAAAAAATGTCAGTTACAGACAATCTATTAGAGGCACGGTGTAAATACTGTATATGCAGCGTTATACAGAGTCCCAAAGCATTATTATAATCATATATTAGGCGTTGGACTGCCCCATTTGGTTGAACACCAGATATTCCAAAATTGTCAATTACAGGCAAACTATTAGAGGCACAGTGTCCATATGGTATATGCAGCGTTATACAGAGGCTTAAAGCATTACTATTACCACATATTAAGCGTTCGACTGCCCCATATTGTTGAACACCAAATATTCCAAAATTGTCAATTACAGGCCAACTATTAGAGGCACAGTGTTCATATTGTATATGCAGCGTTATTCAAAGGCCCAAAGCACTACTATAACCACATTTTAAGTGTTCGACTGCCCCATATTGTTGAACACCTAATATTCCAAAAATGTCAATTACAAACAAACTATTAGTGGCACAGTGTTCATATTGTTTATGCCGCGTTATACAAAGTCCCAAAGCATTACTATAACCACATATTAAGCATTCGACTGCCCCATTGATGATGTTGAACACCGAATATTCCAAAATTGTCAATTACAGGCAAACTATAAGAGGCACAGTGTTCATATTGTATATGCCGCGTTATACAAACTCCCAAAGCATTACTATAACCACATATTAAGCGTTCGACTGCCCCATATTATTGAACATTTAATATTCCGAAAATGTCCTTTACAGCCAAACTATTAGAGGCACAGTGTTCATATTGTCTATGCAGCGTTATTCAGAGACCTTAAAGCCATAATATAATAAATTATTAAGCGTTGGAATGCCCCATTTTGTGGAACACCTAATATTACAAAAAATGTCAGTTTCAGACCAACTATTAGAGGCACAATGTTCATATTGTATATGCAGCGTTATTCAGATGCCAAAGCATTAATATAATCACTTATTAAGCGTTGTACTGCCGCATTTGGTTGAACACCTAATATTCCAAAATTGTCAATTACAGGCAAACTATTAGAAGCACGGAGTTAATATTGTATATGCAGCGTTATTTAGAGGCCCAAAGCATTAATATATTCACTTATTAAGCGTTGTACTGCCCCATTTGGTTGAACACCTAATATTCCAAAAATGTCAATTACAAGCAAACTATTAGAGGCACGGAGTTAATATTGTATGTGCCGCGTTATACAGAGTTCCGAAGCATTTCTATAACCACATATTAAGCGCTCGACTGCCCATATAGTTGAACACTTAATATTCCGAAAATGTCCTTTACAGTTAAACTATTAGAGGCACAGTGTTCATATTGTCTATGCAGCGTTATTTAGAGACCCAAAGCCATAATATAATAACTTATTAAGCGTTGGAATGCCCCATGTTGTGGAACACCTAATATTACAAAAAATGTCAGTTACAGGCAAACTATTATGGGCACAGTGTTCATATTGTATATGCCGCGTTATACAGAGTCCCAAAGCATTACTATAACCACATATTAAGCGTTCGACTGCCTCATATTGTTGAACACCTAATATTCCAAAAATGTCAATTACAGGCAAACTATTAAAGGCACAGTGTTCATATTGTATATGCAGCGTTATTTAGAGACCCAAAGCCTTAATATAATAACTTATTAAGCGTTGGAATGCCCCATGTGGTGGAACACCTAACATTACAAAAAATGTCAGTTACAGACAAACTATTAGAGGCACAATGTTCATATTGTATATGCAGCGTTATTCAGGTGCCAAAGCATTAATATAATCACTTATTAAGCGTTGGACCTCCCCATGTGGTTGAACACCTAATATTTCAGAAATGTCAATTACAGCCAAACTATCAGAGGCACAAAGTTCATATTGTGTAGGCAGCGTTATTCAGAAGCCCAAAGCATTAATATAATCACTTATTAAGCTTTAAACTGCCCTATTTGTTTAACACCTAATATTCCAAAAATGTCAATTACAGCCAAACTATTATAGGCGCAGTGTTCATATTGTATATGCAGCGTTATTCAGTGGCCCAAAGCACTACTATAACCACATTTTAAGCGTTTGACTGCCCGATATTGTTGAACACCTAATATTTCAAAAATGTCAATTACAAACAAACTATTAGAGACACGGAGTTAATATTGTATATGCCGCGTATTACAGAGTCCTAAAGCATTACTATAACCATATATTAGGCGTTGGACTGCCCCATGTAGTTGAACACCTAATATTACAAAATTGTCAATTACAGGCAAACTATTAGAGGCACAGTGTTCATATTGTATATGCAGCGTTATTTAGAGACCCATAGCACTACTATAACCACATATTAAGCGTTCGACTGCCCTATATTATTGAACACCTAATATTCCAAAATTGTCAATTACAGGCAAACTATTAGAGGCACGGAGTTAATATTGTATATGCTGCGTTATACAGAGTCCGAATGCATTACTATAACAACATATTAAGCGTTCGACTGCCCCATATTGTTGAACACCTAATATTCCAAAATTGTCAATTACTGGCAAACTATTAGAGGCACTGTGTTCATAATGTATATGCAGCGTTATTCAGAGGCCCAAAGCACTACTATAACCACATTTTAAGCGTTCGACTGCCCCATATTGTTGAACACCTAATATTCCAAAAATGTCAATAACAAACAAACTATTAAAGCCACGGAGTTAATATTGTATATGCCGCGTTATACAGAGTCCCAAATCATTTCTGTAACCACATATTAAGCGTTCGACTGCCCCATATTGTTGAACACCTAATATTCCGAAAATGTCAATTACAAGCAAACTATTAGAGGCACAGTGTTCATATTGTATATGCAGCGTTATTCAGAGACCCAAAGCATTTCTATAACCACATATTAAGCGTTCGACTGCCCCATATTGTTGAACACCTAATATTCCAAAATTGTCAATTACTGGCAAACTATTAGAGGCACAGTGTTCATATTGTATATGCAGCGTTATTTAGAGACCCAAAGCCATAATATAATAACTTATTAAGCTTTGGAATGCCCCATGTGGTGGAACACCTAATATTACAAAAAATGTCAGTTACAGACAAACTATCAGAGGCAGAGTGTTCATACTGTATATGCAGCGTTATACAGAGTCCCAAAGCGTTAATATAATCATATATTAAGCGTTCGACTGCCCCATATCGTTAAACACCTAATATTCCAAAAATGTCAATTACAGGCAAACTATTAGAGGCACGGAGTTAATATTGTATATGACGCGATATACCGAGTCCTAAAACATTACTATAAATACATATTAGGCGTTGGACGCCCCATTTAGTTGAACACTTATTATTCCAAATATGTCAATTACAGCCAAACTATCAGAGGCACAGCGTTCATACTGTATATGCAAAGTTATACAGAGTTCCATAGCAATAATATAATCATATATTAAGCGTAGTCCCAAAGCATTTCAATAACCACATATTAAGCGTTCGACTGCCTCATATTGAAGAACACCTAATATTCCAAAAATGTCAATTATAGGCAAACTATTGGAGGCACGGAGTTAATATTGTATATGCCGCGTTATACAGAGTCCCAAAGCATTATTATAATCATATATTAGGCGTTGGACTGCCCCATTTGGTTGAACACCTGATATTCCAAAATGGTCAATTACAGGCAAACTATTAGAGGCACAGTGTTTATACTGTATATGCAGCGTTATACAGAGGCCTAAAGCATTACTATAACCACATATTAAGCGTTCGACTGCCTCATATTGATGAACACCTATTATTCCAAAAATGTCAATTACAGACAAACTTTTAGAGGCACGGTGTAAATACTGTATATGCAGCGTTATACAGAGTCCCAATGCAATAATATAATCATATATTAAGCGTTGGACTGCCCCATGTAGTTGAACACCTAATATTCCAAAATTGTCAATTACAGGCAAACTATTAGAGGCACAGTGTTCATATTGTATATGCAGCGATATTCAGAGGCCCAAAGCACTACTATAACCACATTTTAAACGTTCGACTGCCCCATGTAGTTGAACACATAATATTCCAAAAATGTCAATTACAGCCAAACTATCAGAGGCACAGTGTTCATTCTGTATATGCAGCGTTATACAGGGTCCCAATGCAATAATATAATCATATATTAAGCGTTGTACTGCCCCATTTGGTTGAACACCTAATATTCCAAAAATGTCAATTACAAGCAAACTATTAGTGGCACGGAGTTAATATTGTATGTGCCGCGTTATACAGAGTTCCGAAGCATTTCTATAACCACATATTAAGCGCTCGACTGCCCATATAGTTGAACACTTAATATTCCGAAAATGTCCTTTACAGTTAAACTATTAGAGGCACAGTGTTCATATTGTCTATGCAGCGTTATTTAGAGACCCAAAGCCATAATATAATAACTTATTAAGCGTTGGAATGCCCCATGTTGTGGAACACCTAATATTACAAAAAATGTCAGTTACAGGCAAACTATTATGGGCACAGTGTTCATATTGTATATGCCGCGTTATACAGAGTCCCAAAGCATTACTATAACCACATATTAAGCGTTCGACTGCCTCATATTGTTGAACACCTAATATTCCAAAAATGTCAATTACAGGCAAACTATTAAAGGCACAGTGTTCATATTGTATATGCAGCGTTATTTAGAGACCCAAAGCCTTAATATAATAACTTATTAAGCGTTGGAATGCCCCATGTGGTGGAACACCTAATATTACAAAAAATGTCAGTTACAGACAAACTATTAGAGGCACAATGTTCATATTGTATATGCAGCGTTATTCAGGTGCCAAAGCATTAATATAATCACTTATTAAGCGTTGGACCTCCCCATGTGGTTGAACACCTAATATTTCAGAAATGTCAATTACAGCCAAGCTATCAGAGGCACAAAGTTCATATTGTGTAGGCAGCGTTATTCAGAAGCCCAAAGCATTAATATAATCACTTATTAAGCTTTAAACTGCCCTATTTGTTTAACACCTAATATTCCAAAAATGTCAATTACAGCCAAACTATTATAGGCGCAGTGTTCATATTGTATATGCAGCGTTATTCAGTGGCCCAAAGCACTACTATAACCACATTTTAAGCGATTGACTGCCCGATATTGTTGAACACCTAATATTTCAAAAATGTCAATTACAAACAAACTATTAGAGACACGGAGTTAATATTGTATATGCCGCGTATTACAGAGTCCTAAAGCATTACTATAACCATATATTAGGCGTTGGACTGCCCCATGTAGTTGAACACCTAATATTACAAAATTGTCAATTACAGGCAAACTATTAGAGGCACAGTGTTCATATTGTATATGCAGCGTTATTTAGAGACCCATAGCACTACTATAACCACATATTAAGCGTTCGACTGCCCTATATTATTGAACACCTAATATTCCAAAATTGTCAATTACAGGCAAACTATTAGAGGCACGGAGTTAATATTGTATATGCTGCGTTATACAGAGTCCGAATGCATTACTATAACAACATATTAAGCGTTCGACTGCCCCATATTGTTGAACACCTAATATTCCAAAATTGTCAATTACTGGCAAACTATTAGAGGCACTGTGTTCATAATGTATATGCAGCGTTATTCAGAGGCCCAAAGCACTACTATAACCACATTTTAAGCGTTCGACTGCCCCATATTGTTGAATACCTAATATTCCAAAAATGTCAATAACAAACAAACTATTAAAGCCACGGAGTTAATAATGTATATGCCGCGTTATACAGAGTCCCAAATCATTTCTGTAACCACATATTAAGCGTTCGACTGCCCCATATTGTTGAACACCTAATATTCCGAAAATGTCAATTACAAGCAAACTATTAGAGGCACAGTGTTCATATTGTATATGCAGCGTTATTCAGAGACCCAAAGCATTTCTATAACCACATATTAAGCGTTCGACTGCCCCATATTGTTGAACACCTAATATTCCAAAATTGTCAATTACTGGCAAACTATTAGAGGCACAGTGTTCATATTGTATATGCAGCGTTATTTAGAGACCCAAAGCCATAATATAATAACTTATTAAGCTTTGGAATGCCCCATGTGGTGGAACACCTAATATTACAAAAAATGTCAGTTACAGACAAACTATCAGAGGCAGAGTGTTCATACTGTGTATGCAGCGTTATACAGAGTCCCAAAGCGTTAATATAATCATATATTAAGCGTTCGACTGCCCCATATCGTTAAACACCTAATATTCCAAAAATGTCAATTACAGGCAAACTATTAGAGGCACGGAGTTAATATTGTATATGACGCGATATACCGAGTCCTAAAACATTACTATAAATACATATTAGGCGTTGGACGCCCCATTTAGTTGAACACTTATTATTCCAAATATGTCAATTACAGCCAAACTATCAGAGGCACAGCGTTCATACTGTATATGCAAAGTTATACAGAGTTCCATAGCAATAATATAATCATATATTAAGCGTAGTCCCAAAGCATTTCAATAACCACATATTAAGCGTTCGACTGCCTCATATTGAAGAACACCTAATATTCCAAAAATGTCAATTATAGGCAAACTATTGGAGGCACGGAGTTAATATTGTATATGCCGCGTTATACAGAATCCCAAAGCATTATTATAATCATATATTAGGCGTTGGACTGCCCCATTTGGTTGAACACCTGATATTCCAAAATGGTCAATTACAGGCAAACTATTAGAGGCACAGTGTTTATACTGTATATGCAGCGTTATACAGAGGCCTAAAGCATTACTATAACCACATATTAAGCGTTCGACTGCCTCATATTGATGAACACCTATTATTCCAAAAATGTCAATTACAGACAAACTTTTAGAGGCACGGTGTAAATACTGTATATGCAGCGTTATACAGAGTCCCAATGCAATAATATAATCATATATTAAGCGTTGGACTGCCCCATGTAGTTGAACACCTAATATTCCAAAATTGTCAATTACAGGCAAACTATTAGAGGCACAGTGTTCATATTGTATATGCAGCGATATTCAGAGGCCCAAAGCACTACTATAACCACATTTTAAACGTTCGACTGCCCCATGTAGTTGAACACATAATATTCCAAAAATGTCAATTACAGCCAAACTATCAGAGGCACAGTGTTCATTCTGTATATGCAGCGTTATACAGGGTCCCAATGCAATAATATAATCATATATTAAGCGTTGGACTGCCCTATTTGGTTGAACACCTAATATTCCAAAATTGTCAATTACAGGCAAACTATTAGAGCACGGAGTTAATATTGTATATGCCGCGTTATACAAAGTCCTAAAGCATTACTATAACCACATATTAGGCGTTGGACTGCCCCATGTAGTTGAACACCTATTATTCCAAAATTGTCAATTACTGGCAAACTATTAGAGGCACTGTGTTCATAATGTATATGCAGCGTTATTCAGAGGCCCAAAGCACTACTATAACCACATTTTAAGCGTTCGACTGCCCCATATTGTTGAACACCTAATATTCCAAAAATGTCAATAACAAACAAACTATTAAAGGCACGGAGTTAATATTGTATATGCCGCGTTATACAGAGTCCCAAATCATTTCTGTAACCACATATTAAGCGTTCGACTGCCCCATATTGTTGAACACCTAATATTCCGAAAATGTCAATTACAAGCAAACTATTAGAGGCACAGTGTTCATATTGTATATGCAGCGTTATTCAGAGACCCAAAGCATTTCTATAACCACATATTAAGCGTTCGACTGCCCCATATTGTTGAACACCTAATATTCCGAAAATGTCCTTTACAGCCAAACTATTAGAGGCACAGTGTTCATATTGTATATGCATCGTTATTTAGAGACCCAAAGCCATAATATAATAACTTATTAAGCTTTGGAATGCCCCATGTGGTGGAACACCTAATATTCCAAAAATGTCAATTACAGACAAACTATTAGAGGCACAATGTTCATACTGTATATGCAAAGTTATACAGAATCCCATAGCAATAATATAATCATATATTAAGCGTGACTGCCCCATATTGTTGAACACCTAATATTCCGAAAATGTCAATTACAAACAAACTATTAGAGGCACAGTGTTCATATTGTATATGCCGCGTTATACAGAGGCCTAAAGCATTACTATAACCACATATTAAGCGTTCGACTGCCCCATATGGTTGAACACCTAATATTCCAAAAATGTCAATTACAATCAAACAATTAGAGGCACGGAGTTAATATTGTACATGCCGCGTTATACAGAGTCCCAAAGCATTTCTATAACCACATATTAAACTTTCGACTACCCCATATTGTTGAACAATAAAATTTTCCAAAATTGTCAATTAGAGGCAAACTATTAGAGGCACACTGTTCATGTTGTATATGCAGCGTTATTCAAAGGCCCAAAGCACTACTATAACCACATTTTAAGCGTTCGACTGCTCCATATTGTTGAACACCTAATATTCCGAAAATGTCAATTACAAACAAACTATTAGAGGCACAGTGGTCATATTGTATATGCAGCGTTATACAAAGTCCCAAAGCATTACTATAACCACATATTAAGCGTTCGACTGCCCCATATTGTTGAACACCAAATATTCCAAAATTGTCAATTACAGGCAAACTATTAGAGGCACAGTGTTCATATTGTATATGCCGCGTTTTACAAAGTCCCAAAGCATTACTATAACCACATATTAAGCGTTCGACTGCCCCATATTGTTGAACATCAAATATTCCAAAATTGTCAATTACAGGCAAACTATTGGAGGCACAGTGTTCATATTGTATATGTAGCGTTATTCAGAGACCCAAAGCCATAATATAATAACTTATTAAGCGTTGGAATGCCCAATGTTGTGGAATACCTAATATTACAAAAAATGTCAGTTACAGACAAACTATTAGAGGCACAATGTTGATATTGTATATGCAGCGTTATTCAGATGCCAAAGCATTAATATAATCACTTATTAAGCGTTGGACTGCCCCATTTGGTTGAACACCTAATATTCCTAAATTGTCAATTACAGGCAAACTATTAGAGGCACGGAGTTAATATTGTATATGCCGCGTTATACAGAGTCCTAAAGCATTACTATAACCACATATTAGGCGTTGGACTGCCCTATGTAGTTGAACACCTAATATTCCAAAATTGTAAATTACAGGCAAACTATTAGAGGCACAGTGTTCATATTGTATATGCAGCGTTATTCAGAGGCCCAAAGTACTATTATAACCACATTTTAAGCGTTCGACTGCCCAATATTGTTGAACACCTAATATTCCAAAAATGTCAATTACAAACAAACTATTAGAGACACGGAGTTAATATTGCATATGCCGCGTTATACAGAGTCCTAAAGCATTTCTATAACCACATATTAGGCGTTGGACTGCCCCATGTAGTTGAACACCTAATATTCCAAATTGTCAATTACAGGCAAACTATTAGAGGCAGTGTTCATATTGTATATGCAGCGTTATTCAGAGACCCAAAGCCATAATATAATAACTTATTAAGCGTTGGAATGCCCCATGTTGTGGAACACCTAATATTACAAAAAATGCCAGTTACAGACAAACTATTAGAGGCACAATGTTCAGATTGTATATGCAGCGTTATTCAGAGTCCCAAAGCACTACTATAACCACATTTTAAGCGTTCGACTGCCCCATATTGTTGAACACCTAATATTCCGAAAATGTCCTTTACAGCCAAACTATTAGAGGCACAGTGTTCATATTGTATATGCAGCGTTATTTAGTGGCCCAAAGCACTACTATAACCACATTTTAAGCGTTCGACTGCCCGATATTGTTGGACACCAAATATTCCAAAAATGTCAATTATAGGCAAACTATTGGAGGCACGGAGTTAATATTGTATATGCCGCGTTATACAGAGTCCTAAAGCATTACTATAACCACATATTAGGCGTTGGACTGCCCCATGTAGTTGAACACCTAATACTCCAAAATTGTCAATTACAGGCAAACTATTAGAGGCACAGTGTTCATATTGTATATGCAGCGTTATTTAGAGACCCAAAGCCTTAATATAATAACTTATTAAGCGTTGGAATGCCCCATGTGGTGGAACACCTAATATTACAAAAAATGTCAGTTACAGACAAACTATTAGAGGCACAATGTTCATATTGTATATGCAGCGTTACTCAGATGCCAAAGCATTAATATAATCACTTATTAAGCGTTGGACTGCCCCATTTGTTTGAACACCTAATATTCCTAAATTGTCAATTACAGGCAAACTATTAGAGGCACGGAGTTAATATTGTATATGCCGCGTTATACAGAGTCCTAAAGCATTACTATAACCACATATTAGGCGTTGGACTGCCCCATGTAGTTGAACACCTAATATTCCAAAATTTTAAATTACAGGCAAACTATTAGAGGCACAGTGTTCATATTGTATATGCAGCGTTATTCGGAGGCCCAAAGTACTATTATAATCACATTTTAAGCGTTCGACTGCCCAATATTGTAGAACACCTAATATTCCGAAAATGTCAATTACAAACAAACTATTAGAGGCACGGAGTTAATATTGCATATGCCGCGTTATACAGAGTTCTAAAGCATTACTATAACCACATATTAGGCGTTGGACTGCGCCATGTAGTTGAACACCTAATATTCCAAATTGTCAATTACAGGCAAACTATTAGAGGCAGTGTTCATATTGTATATGCAGCGTTATACAGAGTCCCAAAGCATTACGATAACCACATATTAAGCGTTCGACTGCCCCATATTGTTGAACACCAAATATTCCAAAATTGTCAATTACAGGCAAACTAATAGAGGCACAGTGTTTATATTGTATATGCAGCGTTATTCAGAGGCCCATAGCACTACTATAACCACATATTAAGCGCTCGACTGCCCCATATCGTGGAACACCTAATATTCCGAAAATGTCCTTTACAGCCAAACTATTAGAGGCACAGTGTTCATATTGTCTATGCAGCGTTATTCAGAGACCCCAAAGCCATAATATAATAAATTATTAAGCGTTGGAATGCCCCATTTTGTGGAACACCTAATATTACAAAAAATGTCAGTTTCAGACAAACTATTAGAGGCACAATGTTCATATTGTATATGCAGCGTTATTCAGATGCCAAAGCATTAATATAATCACTTATTAAGCGTTGTACTGCCGCATTTGGTTGAACACCTAATATTCCAAAAATGTCAATTACAAACAAACTATTAGAGGCACAGTGTTCATATGGTATATGCCCAAAGTCCCAAAGCATTACTATAACCACATATTAAGCGTTCGACTGCCCCATATGGTTGAACACCTAATATTCCAAAAATGTCAATTACAATCAAACAATTAGAGGCACGGAGTTAATATTGTATATGCCGCGTTATCCAGAGTCCCAAAGCATTTCTATGACCACACATTAAGCGATCGACTGCCCCATATTGTTGAACACCTAATATTCCAAAAATGTCAATTACAGACAAACTATTAGAGGCACAGTGTTCATACTGTATATGCAAAGTTATACAGAATCCCATAGCAATAATATAATCATATATTAAGCGTGACTGCCCCATATTGTTGAACACCTAATATTCCGAAAATGTCAATTACAAACAAACTATTAGAGGCACAGTGTTCATACTGTATATGCAAAGTTATACAGAATCCCATAGCAATAATATAATCATATATTAAGCGTTGGACTGCCCCATGTAGTTGAACACCTAAAATTCCAAAATTGTCAATTACAGGCAAACTATTAGAAGCACAGTGTTCATATTGTATATGCAGCGTTATTCAGTGGCCCAAAGCACTACTATAACCACATTTTAAGCGTTCGACTGCCCCATATTGTTGAACACCTAATATTCCGAAAATGTCAATTACAAACAAACTATTAGAGGCACAGTGTTCATATTGTATATGCCGCGTTATACAAAGTCCCAAAGCATTACTATAACCACATATTAAGCGTTCGACTGCCCCATGTAGTTGAACACATAATATTCCAAAAATGTCTATTACAGCCAAACTATCAGAGGCACAGTGTTCATACTGTATATGCAGCGTTATACAGAGTCCCAATGCAATAATATAATCATATATTAAGCGTAGTCCCAAAGCATTTCTATAACCACATATTAAGCGTTCGACTGCCTCATATTGATGAACACCTAATATTACAAAAATGTCAATTATAGGCAAACTATTGGAGGCACGGAGTTAATATTGTATATGCCGCGTTATACAGAGTCCTAAAGCATTACTATAACCACATAATAGGCGTTGGACTGCCCCATGTAGTTGAACACCTAATACTCCAAAATTGTCAATTATAGGCAAACTATTAGAGGCACAGAGTTCATATTGTATATGCAGCGATATTCAGAGACTCAAAGCCATAATATAATAACTTATTAAGCGTTGGAATGCCCCATGTGGTGGAACACCTAATATTACAAAAAATGTCAGTTACAGACAAACTATTAGAGGCACAGAGTTCATATTCTATATGCAGCGTTATTCAGAGGCCCAAAGCTCTACTATAACCACATTTTAAGCGTTCGACTGCCCCATATTGTTGAACACCTAATATTCCAAAAATGTCAATTATAAACAAACTATTAGAGGCACAGTGTTCATATTGTATATGCCGCGTTATACAAAGTCCCAAAGCATTACTATAACCACATATTAAGCGTTCGACTGCCCCATATTGTTGAACACCAAATATTCCAAAATTGTCAATTACAGGCAAACTATTAGAGGCACAGAGTTCATATTGTATATGCAGCGTTATTTAGAGGCCCATAGCACTACTATAACCACATATTAAGCGCTCGACTGCCCCATATCGTGGAACACCTAATATTCCGAAAATGTCCTTTACAGCCAAACTATTAGAGGCACAGTGTTCATATTGTATATGCAGCGTTATTCAGAGACACAAAGCCATAATATAATAACTTATTAAGCGTTGGAATGCCCATGTGGTGGAACACCTAATAATACAAAAAATGTCAGTTTCAGACAAACTATTGGAGGCACAATGTTCATATTGTATATGCAGCGTTATTCAGATGCCAAATCATTAATATAATGACTTATTAAGCGTTGGACTGCCCCATGTGGTTGAACACCTAATATTTCAAACATGTCAATTACAGCCAAACTATCAGAGGCACAAAGTTCATATTGTGTATGCAGCATTATTCAGTGGCCCAAAGCAATAATACAATCACTTATTAAGCGTTAAGCTGCCCTATTTGTTGAACACCTAATATTCCAAAAATGTCAATTACAAACAAACTATTAGAGGCACAGTGTTCATATGGTATATGCCCAAAGTCCCAAAGCATTACTATAACCACATATTAAGCGTTCGACTGCCCCATATGGTTGAACACCTAATATTCCAAAAATGTCAATTACAATCAAACAATTAGAGGCACGGAGTTAATATTGTACATGCCGCGTTATACAGAGTCCCAAAGCATTTCTATAACCACATATTAAACTTTCGACTACCCCATATTGTTGAACAATAAAATTTTCCAAAATTGTCAATTAGAGGCAAACTATTAGAGGCACACTGTTCATGTTGTATATGCAGCGTTATTCAAAGGCCCAAAGCACTACTATAACCACATTTTAAGCGTTCGACTGCTCCATATTGTTGAACACCTAATATTCCGAAAATGTCAATTACAAACAAACTATTAGAGGCACAGTGGTCATATTGTATATGCAGCGTTATACAAAGTCCCAAAGCATTACTATAACCACATATTAAGCGTTCGTCTGCCCCATATTGTTGAACACCAAATATTCCAAAATTGTCAATTACAGGCAAACTATTGGAGGCACAGTGTTCATATTGTATATGCAGCGTTATTCAGAGACCCAAAGCCATAATATAATAACTTATTAAGCGTTGGAATGCCCCATGTTGTGGAATACCTAATATTACAAAAAATGTCAGTTACAGACAAACTATTAGAGGCACAATGTTCATATTGTATATGCAGCGTTATTCAGATGCAAAAGCATTAATATAATCACTTATTAAGCGTTGGACTGCCCCATTTGTTTGAACACCTAATATTCCTAAATTGTCAATTACAGGCAAACTATTAGAGGCACGGAGTTAATATTGTATATGCCGCGTTATACAGAGTCCTAAAGCATTACTATAACCACATATTAGGCGTTGGACTGCCCCATGTAGTTGAACACCTAATATTCCAAAATTGTAAATTACAGGCAAACTATTAGAGGCACAGTGTTCATATTGTATATGCAGCGTTATTCGGAGGCCCAAAGTACTATTATACCACATTTTAAGCGTTCGACTGCCCAATATTGTTGAACACCTAATATTTCAAAAATGTCAATTACAAACAAACTATTAGAGGCACGGAGTTAATATTGTATATGCCGCGTATTACAGAGTCCTAAAGCATTACTATAACCATATATTAGGCGTTGGACTGCCCCATGTAGTTGAACACCTAATATTACAAAATTGTCAATTACAGGCAAACTATTAGAGGCACAGTGTTCATATTGTATATGCAGCGTTATTTAGAGTCCCATAGCACTACTATAACCACATATTAAGCGTTCGACTGCCCTATATTATTGAACACCTAATATTCCAAAAATGTCAATTACAGGCAAACTATTAGAGGCACGGAGTTAATATTGTATATGCCGCGTTATACAGAGTCCTAAAGCATTACTATAACAACATATTAGGCATTGGACTGCCCCATGTAGTTGAACACCTAATATTCCAAAAATGTCCATTACAGCCAAACTTTCAGAGGCACAGTGTTCATACTGCATATGCAAAGTTATACAGAGTCCCAAAGCAATAATATAATCATATATTGAGCGTTGGACTGCCCCATTTGGATGAACACCTAATAATCCAAAATTGTCAATTACAGACAAACTATTAGAGGCACAGTGTTCATATTGTATATGCAGCGTTATTCAGTGGCCCAAAGCACTACTATAACCACATTTTAAGCGTTCGACTGCCCCATATTGTTGAACACCTAATATTCCGAAAATGTCAATTACAAACAAACTATTAGAGGCACAGTGTTCATATTGTATATGCCGCGTTATACAAAGTCCCAAAGCATTACTATAACCACATATTAAGCGTTCGACTGCCCCATATTGTTGAACACCTAATATTCCAAAATTGTCAATTACTGGCAAACTATTAGAGGCACAGTGTTCATATTGTATATGCATCGTTATTTAGAGACCCAAAGCCATAATATAATAACTTATTAAGCTTTGGAATGCCCCATGTGGTGGAACACCTAATATTACAAAAAATGTCAGTTACAGACAAACTATCAGAGGCAGAGTGTTCATACTGTATATGCAGCGTTATACAGAGTCCCAAAGCGTTAATATAATCATATATTAAGCGTTCGACTGCCCCATATTGTTAAACACCTAATATTCCAAAAATGTCAATTACAGGCAAACTATTAGAGGCACGGAGTTAATATTGTATATGCCGCGATATACCGAGTCCTAAAACATTACTATAAATACATATTAGGCGTTGGACGCCCCATTTAGTTGAACACTTATTATTCCAAATATGTCAATTACAGCCAAACTATTAGAGGCACTGTGTTCATAATGTATATGCAGCGTTATACAGAGTCCCAAAGCATTATTATAATCATATATTAGGCGTTGGACTGCCCCATTTGGTTGAACACCTGATATTCCAAAAATGTCAATTATAGGCAAACTATTGGAGGCACGGAGTTAATATTGTATATGCCGCGTTATACAGAGTCCCAAAGCATTATTATAATCATATATTAGGCGTTGGACTGCCCCATTTGGTTGAACACCTGATATTCCAAAATTGTCAATTACAGGCAAACTATTGGAGGCACAGTGTTCATATTGTATATGTAGCGTTATTCAGAGGCCCAAAGTACTATTATAACCACATTTTAAGCGTTCGACTGCCCAATATTGTTGAACACCTAATATTCCAAAAATGTCAATTACAAACAAACTATTAGAGACACGGAGTTAATATTGCATATGCCGCGTTATACAGAGTCCTAAAGCATTTCTATAACCACATATTAGGCGTTGGACTGCCCCATGTAGTTGAACACCTAATATTCCAAATTGTCAATTACAGGCAAACTATTAGAGGCAGTGTTCATATTGTATATGCAGCGTTATTCAGAGACCCAAAGCCATAATATAATAACTTATTAAGCGTTGGAATGCCCCATGTTGTGGAACACCTAATATTACAAAAAATGCCAGTTACAGACAAACTATTAGAGGCACAATGTTCATATTGTATATGCAGCGTTATTCAGAGTCCCAAAGCACTACTATAACCACATTTTAAGCGTTCGACTGCCCCATATTGTTGAACACCTAATATTCCGAAAATGCCCTTTACAGCCAAACTATTAGAGGCACAGTGTTCATATTGTATATGCAGCGTTATTTAGTGGCCCAAAGCACTACTATAACCACATTTTAAGCGTTCGACTGCCCGATATTGTTGGACACCAAATATTCCAAAAATGTCAATTATAGGCAAACTATTGGAGGCACGGAGTTAATATTGTATATGCCGCGTTATACAGAGTCCTAAAGCATTACTATAACCACATATTAGGCGTTGGACTGCCCCATGTAGTTGAACACCTAATACTATAAAATTGTCAATTACAGGCAAACTATTAGAGGCACAGTGTTCATATTGTATATGCAGCGATATTCAGAGGCCCAAAGCACTACTATAACCACATTTTAAACGTTCGACTGCCCCATGTAGTTGAACACATAATATTCCAAAAATGTCAATTACAGCCAAACTATCAGAGGCACAGTGTTCATTCTGTATATGCAGCGTTATACAGGGTCCCAATGCAATAATATAATCATATATTAAGCGTTGGACTGCCCTATTTGGTTGAACACCTAATATTCCAAAATTGTCAATTACAGGCAAACTATTAGAGGCACGGAGTTAATATTGTATATGCCGCGTTATACAGAGTCCTAAAGCATTACTATAACCACATATTAGGCGTTGGACTGCCCCATGTAGTTGAACACCTATTATTCCAAAATTGTCAATTACTGGCAAACTATTAGAGGCACTGTGTTCATAATGTATATGCAGCGTTATTCAGAGGCCCAAAGCACTACTATAACCACATTTTAAGCGTTCGACTGCCCCATATTGTTGAACACCTAATATTCCGAAAATGTCCTTTACAGCCAAACTATTAGAGGCACAAAGTTCCTATTGTATATGCAGCGTTATACAGTATCCCAAAGTTATAATATAATCACTTATTTAGCGTTCGACAGCCCCATTTGGTTAAGAATTTAATATTCCAAAATTGTCCGTTACAGCCAAGCTATTAAAGGCACAGTGTTTATATTGTATATGCAGCGTTATACAAAGGCCCAATGCATTAATATAATCACTTATTAAGGGTTGAACTGCCCTAATTGTTGAACACCTAATATTCCAATAATGTCAATTGCAGGCAAACAATTAGAGGCACGCAGTTAATATTGTATATGCCGCGTTATACAGAGTCCCAAAGCATTACTATAACCACATATTAAGCGTTCGACTGCCCCATATTGATGAACACCTAATATTCCAAAAATGACAATTACAGGCAAACTATTAGGGACACGGAGTTAATATTGTATAGGCCGCGTTATACAGAGTCCTAAAGCATTACTATAACCACATATTAGGCGTTGGACTGCCCCATGTAGTTGAACACCTAATATTCCGAAAATGTCCTTTACAGCCAAACTATTAGAGGCACAGTGTTCATATTGTATATGCAGCGTTATTCAGAGGCCCAAAGCATTACTATAACCAAATATTAAGCGTTCGACTTTCCCATATTGTTGAACACCAATTATTCCAAAATTGTCAATTACAGGCAAACTATTAGAGGCACAGTGTTCATATTGTATATGCAGCGTTATTCAGAGGCCCATAGCACTACTATAACCACATATTAAGCGCTCGACTGCCCCATATCGTTGAACACCTAATATTCCGAAAATGTCCTTTACAGCCAAACTATTAGAGGCACAGTGTTCATATGGTATATGCCGCGTTATACAAAGTCCCAAAGCATTACTATAACCACATATTAGGCGTTAGACTGCCCCATATTGTTGAACACCAAACATTCCAAAATTGTCAGTTACAGGCAAACTATTAGAGGCACAGTGTTCATATTGTATATGCAGCGTTATTCAAAGGCCCAAAGCACTACTATAACCACATTTTAAGGGTTCGACTGCTCCATATTGTTGAACACATAATATTCCAGAAATGTCAATTACAGCCAAACTATCAGAGGCACAGTGTTCATTCTATATATGCAGCGTTATACAGAGTCCCAATGCAATAATATAATCATATATTAAGCGTTGGACTGCCCCATTTGGTTTAACACCTAATATTCCAAAAATGTCAATTACAGGCAAACTATTAGAGGCTCAGTGTTCATATTGTATATGCAGCGTTATTTAGAGTCCTATAGCACTACTATAACCACATATTAAGCGTTCGACTGCCCTATATTATTGAACACCTAATATTCCAAAATTGTCAATTACAGGCAAACTATAGAGGCACGGAGTTAATATTGTACATGCCGCGTTATACAGAGTCCTAAAGCATTACTATAACAACATATTAAGCGTTCGACTGCCTCATATTGATGAACTCCTAATATTTTAATAATGTCAATTGCAGGCAAACAATTAGAGGCACGGAGTTAATATTGTATATGCAGCGTTATTTAGAGACCAAAAGCCATAATTTAATAACTTATTAAGCGTTGGAATGCACCATGTGGTGGAACACCCAATATTACAAAAAATGTTAGTTACAGACAAGCTACTGGAGGCACAATGTTCATATTGTATATGCAGCGTTTTTCAGAGGCCCATAGCACTACTATAACCACATTTTAAGCGTTCGACTGCCCCATATTGTTGAACACCTAATATTCCAAAAATGTCAATTACAAACAAACTCTTAGAGGCACGGAGTTAATATTGTATATGCCGCGATTTTCAGAGTCCCAAAGCATTTTTATAACCACATATTAAGCGTTCGACTGCCCCATATTGATGAACACCTAATATTCCAAAAATGTCAATTACAGGCAAACTATTAGAGGCACGGAGTTAATATTGTTTATGCCGCGTTATACAGAGTCCTAAAGCATTACTATAACAACATATTAGGCGTTGGACTGCCCCATGTAGTTGAACACCTAATATTCCAAAAATGTCCATTACAGCCAAACTTTCAGAGGCACAGTGTTCATACTGCATATGCAAAGTTATACAGAGTCCTAAAGCAATAATATAATCATATATTGAGCGTTGGACTGCCCCATTTGGATGAACACCTAATAATCCAAAATTGTCAATTACAGACAAACTATTAGAGGCACAGTGTTCATATTGTATATGCAGCGTTATTCGGAGGCCCAAAGTACTATTATAACCACATTTTAAGCGTTCGACTGCCCAATATTGTTGAACACCTAATATTCCGAAAATGTCAATTACAAACAAACTATTAGAGGCACGGAGTTAATATTGCATATGCCGCGTTATACAGAGTTCTAAAGCATTACTATAACCACATATTCGGCGTTGGACTGCCCCATGTAGTTGAACACCTAATACTCCAAATTGTCAATTACAGGCAAACTATTAGAGGCAGTGTTCATATTGTATATGCAGCGTTATTCAGAGACCCAAAGCCATAATATAATAACTTATTAAGCGTTGGAATGCCCCATGTTGTGGAACACCTAATATTACAAAAAATGCCAGTTACAGACAAACTATTAGAGGCACAATGTTCATATTGTATATGCAGCGTTATTCAGAGTCCCAAAGCACTACTATAACCACATTTTAAGCGTTCGACTGCCCCATATTGTTGAACACCTAATATTCCGAAAATGTCCTTTACAGCCAAACTATTAGAGGCACAGTGTTCATATTGTATATGCAGCGTTATTTAGTGGCCCAAAGCACTACTATAACCACATTTTAAGCGTTCGACTGCCCGATATTGTTGGACACCAAATATTCCAAAAATGTCAATTATAGGCAAACTATTGGAGGCACGGAGTTAATATTGTATATGCCGCGTTATACAGAGTCCTAAAGCATTACTATAACCACATATTAGGCGTTGGACTGCCCCATGTAGTTGAACACCTAATACTCCAAAATTGTCAATTACAGGCAAACTATTAGAGGCACAGTGTTCATATTGTATATGCAGCGATATTCAGAGGCCCAAAGCACTACTATAACCACATTTTAAACGTTCGACTGCCCCATGTAGTTGAACACATAATATTCCAAAAATGTCAATTACAGCCAAACTATCAGAGGCACAGTGTTCATTCTGTATATGCAGCGTTATACAGGGTCCCAATGCAATAATATAATCATATATTAAGCGTTGGACTGCCCTATTTGGTTGAACACCTAATATTCCAAAATTGTCAATTACAGGCAAACTATTAGAGGCACGGAGTTAATATTGTATATGCCGCGTTATACAGAGTCCTAAAGCATTACTATAACCACATATTAGGCGTTGGACTGCCCCATGTAGTTGAACACCTATTATTCCAAAATTGTCAATTACTGGCAAACTATTAGAGGCACTGTGTTCATAATGTATATGCAGCGTTATTCAGAGGCCCAAAGCACTACTATAACCACATTTTAAGCGTTCGACTGCCCCATATTGTTGAACACCTAATATTCCAAAAATGTCAATAACAAACAAACTATTAAAGGCACGGAGTTAATACTGTATATGCAGCGTTATACAGAGTCCCAAAGCATTATTATAATCATATATTAGGCGTTGGACTGCCCATTTGGTTGAACACCTGATATTCCAAAATGGTTAATTACAGGCAAACTATTAGAGGCACAGTGTTCATACTGTATATACAGCGTTATACAGAGGCCTAAAGCATTACTATAACCACATATTAAGCGTTCGACTGCCTCATATTGATGAACACCTAATATTCCAAAAATGTCAATTACAGACAAACTATTAGAGGCACGGTGTAAGTACTGTATATGCAGCGTTATACAGGGTCCCAAAGCATTATTATAATCATATATTAGGCGTTGGACTGTTCCATTTGGTTAAACAGCTGATATTCCAAAATTGTCAATTACAGGAATACTATTAGAGGCACAGTGTTCAAACTGTATATGCAGCGTTAGACAGAGGCCCAAAGCATTACTATAACCATATATTAATCGTTGGAATGCCCCATGTGGTTAAACACCTTATATTACAAAAAATGTCAGTTACAGACAAACTTTTAGAGGCACAAAGTTCCTATTGTATATGCAGCGTTATACAGTATCCCAAAGTTATAATATAATCACTTATTTAGCGTTCGACAGCCCCATTTGGTTAAGAATTTAATATTCCAAAATTGTCCGTTACAGCCAAGCTATTAAAGGCACAGTGTTTATATTGTATATGCAGCGTTATACAAAGGCCCAATGCATTAATATAATCACTTATTAAGGGTTGAACTGCCCTAATTGTTGAACACCTAATATTCCAATAATGTCAATTGCAGGCAAACAATTAGAGGCACGCAGTTAATATTGTATATGCCGCGTTATACAGAGTCCCAAAGCATTACTATAACCACATATTAAGCGTTCGACTGCCCCATATTGATGAACACCTAATATTCCAAAAATGACAATTACAGGCAAACTATTAGGGACACGGAGTTAATATTGTATAGGCCGCGTTATACAGAGTCCTAAAGCATTACTATAACCACATATTAGGCGTTGGACTGCCCCATGTAGTTGAACACCTAATATTCCGAAAATGTCCTTTACAGCCAAACTATTAGAGGCACAGTGTTCATATTGTATATGCAGCGTTATTCAGAGGCCCAAAGCATTACTATAACCAAATATTAAGCGTTCGACTTTCCCATATTGTTGAACACCAATTATTCCAAAATTGTCAATTACAGGCAAACTATTAGAGGCACAGTGTTCATATTGTATATGCAGCGTTATTCAGAGGCCCATAGCACTACTATAACCACATATTAAGCGCTCGACTGCCCCATATCGTTGAACACCTAATATTCCGAAAATGTCCTTTACAGCCAAACTATTAGAGGCACAGTGTTCATATGGTATATGCCGCGTTATACAAAGTCCCAAAGCATTACTATAACCACATATTAGGCGTTGGACTGCCTTATGTAGTTGAACACCTAATATTTCAAAAATGTCAATTACAAACAAACTATTAGAGGCACGGAGTTAATATTGTATATGCCGCGTATTACAGAGTCCTAAAGCATTACTATAACAACATATTAGGCGTTGGACTGCCCCATGTAGTTGAACACCTAATATTCCAAAAATGTCCATTACAGCCAAACTTTCAGAGGCACAGTGTTCATACTGCATATGCAAAGTTATACAGAGTCCTAAAGCAATAATATAATCATATATTGAGCGTTGGACTGCCCGATTTGGATGAACACCTAATAATCCAAAATTGTCAATTACAGACAAACTATTAGAGGCACAGTGTTCATATTGTATATGCAGCGTTATTCAAGGGCCCAAAGCACTACTACAACAACGTTTTAAGCGTCTGACTGCCCTATATTGTTGAACACCTAATATTCCGAAAATGTCAATTACAAACAATCAATCAGAGGCACAAAGTTCATATTGTGTATGCAGCGTTATTCAGAGACTTAAAGCATTAATATAATCACTTATTAAGTGTTAAACTGCCCTATTTTTTGAACACCTAATATTCTAATAATGTCAATTGCAGGCAAACAATTAGAGGCACGGAGTTAATATTGTATATGCTGCGATATACAAAGTCCCAAAGCATTACTATAACCACATATTAAGCGTTCGACTGCCCCATATTGTTGATCAATAAAATTTTCAAAATTGTCAATTGCAGGCAAACTATAAGAGGCACACTGTTCATATTGTATATGCAGCGTTATTCTAAGGCCCAAAGCACTGCTATAACCACATTTTAAGCGTTCGACTGCTCCATATTGTTGAACACCTAATATTCCGAAAATGTCAATTACAAACTATTAGTGGCACAGCGTTCATATTGTATATGCCGCGTTATACAAAGTCCCAAAGCATTACTATAACCACATATTAAGCGATCGACTGCCCCATTGATGTTGTTGAACACCAAATATTCCAAAATTGTCAATTACAGGCAAACTATTAGAGGCACAGTGTTCATATTTTATATGCCGCGTTATACAAAGTCCCAAAGCATTACTATAACCACATATTAAGCGCTCGACTGCTCCATATTGTTGAACACCAAATATTCCAAAATTGTCAATTACAGGCAAACTATTAGAGGCACAGAGTTCATATTGTATATGCAGCGATATTCAGAGACCCAAAGCCATAATATAATAACTTATTAAGCGTTGGAATGCCCCATGTGGTGGAACACCTAATTTTACCAAAATGTCTTTTACAGCCAAACTATTAGAGGCGCAGTGTTCATATTGTATATGCAGCGTTATTCAGTGGCCCAAAGCACTACTATAACCACATTTTAAGCGTTTGACTGCCCGATATTGTTGAACACCTAATATTCCAAAAATGTCAATTACAGCAAAACTATCAGAGGCAGAGTGTTCATACTGTATATGCAGCGTTATACAGAGTCCCAAAGCAATAATATAATCATATATTAAGCGTTGGACTGCCTCATATTGATGAACACCTAATATTCCAAAAATGTCAATTACAGACGAACTATTAGAGGCACTTTGTAAATACTGTATATGCAGCGTTATACAGAGGCCCAAAGCATTACTATAACCACATATTAGCCGTTGGACTGCCCCATGTAGTTGAACACCTAATAATCCAAAATTGTCAATTACAGACAAACTATTAGAGGCACAGTGTTCATATTGTATATGCAGCGTTATTCAAAGGCCCAAAGCACTACTATAACAACGTTTTAAGCGTTCGACTGCCCCATATTGTTGAACACCTAATATTCCGATAATGTCAATTACAAACAATCAGAGGCACAAAGTTCATATTGTGAATGCAGCGTTATTCAGAGACCCAAAGCCATAATATAATAACTTATTAAGCGTTGGAATGCCCCATGTTGTGAAACACCTAATATTACAAAAAATGTCAGTTACAATCAAACTATCAGAGGCAGAGTGTTCATACTGTATATGCAGCGTTATACAGAGTCCCAAAGCATTAATATAATCATATATTAAGCGTTGGACTGCCCCATTTGGTTGAACACCTAATATTCCAAAAATGTAAATTACAAACAAACTATTAGAGGCACGGAGTTAATACTGTATATGCCGCGTTATACAGAGTCCCAAAGCATTTCTATAACCTCATATTAAGCTTTCAACTGCCTCAGATTGATGACCACCTAATATTCCAAAAATGTCAATTACAGCCAAACTATCAGAGGCACAGTGTTCATATTGTATATGCAGCGCTATTCAGAGGCCCAAAGCACTACCATAACCACATTTTAAACGTTCGACTGCCCCATATTGTTGAACACCTAATATTCCAAAAATGTCAATTACAAACAAACTTTTAGTGGCACAGTGTTCATATTGTATATGCCGCGTTATACAAAGTCCCAAAGCATTACTATAACCACATATTAGGCGTTGGACTGCCCCATGTAGTTGAACACCTAATACTACAAAATTGTCAATTACAGGTAAACTATTAGAGGCACAGTGTTCAATTTATATATGCAGTGTTATTTAGAGGCCCAAAGCCATAATATAATAATTTATTAAGCGTTGGAATGCACCATGTGGTGGAACACCTAATATTACAAAAAATGTCAGTTACAGGCAAACTATTAGAGGCACAGTGTTCATATTGTCTATGCAGCGTATTCAGAGACCCAAAGCCATAATATAATAACTTATTAAGCGTTGGAATGCCCCATGTTGTGGAACACCTAATATTACAAAAAATGTCAGTTACAGACAAACTATCAGAGGCAGAATGTTCCTACTGTATATGCAGCGTTATACAGAGTCCCAATGCATTAATATAATCATATATTAAGCGTTGGACTGCCCTATTTGGTTGAACACCTAATATTCCAAAATTGTCAATTACAGGCAAACTATTAGAGGCACGGAGTTAATATTGTATATGCCGCGTTATACAGAGTCCTAAAGCATTACTATAACCACATATTAGGCGTTGGACTGCCCCATGTAGTTGAACACCTATTATTCCAAAATTGTCAATTACTGGCAAACTATTAGAGGCACTGTGTTCATAATGTATATGCAGCGTTATTCAGAGGCCCAAAGCACTACTATAACCACATTTTAAGCGTTCGACTGCCCCATATTGTTGAACACCTAATATTCCAAAAATGTCAATAACAAACAAACTATTAAAGGCACGGAGTTAATATTGTATATGCCGCGTTATACAGAGTCCCAAATCATTTCTGTAACCACATATTAAGCGTTCGACTGCCCCATATTGTTGAACACCTAATATTCCGAAAATGTCAATTACAAGCAAACTATTAGAGGCACAGTGTTCATATTGTATATGCAGCGTTATTCAGAGACCCAAAGCATTTCTATAACCACATATTAAGCGTTCGACTGCCCCATATTGTTGAACACCTAATATTCCAAAATTGTCAATTACTGGCAAACTATTAGAGGCACAGTGTTCATATTGTATATGCATCGTTATTTAGAGACCCAAAGCCATAATATAATAACTTATTAAGCTTTGGAATGCCCCATGTGGTGGAACACCTAATATTACAAAAAATGTCAGTTACAGACAAACTATCAGAGGCAGAGTGTTCATACTGTATATGCAGCGTTATACAGAGTCCCAAAGCGTTAATATAATCATATATTAAGCGTTCGACTGCCCCATATTGTTAAACACCTAATATTCCAAAAATGTCAATTACAGGCAAACTATTAGAGGCACGGAGTTAATATTGTATATGCCGCGATATACCGAGTCCTAAAACATTACTATAAATACATATTAGGCGTTGGACGCCCCATTTAGTTGAACACTTATTATTCCAAATATGTCAATTACAGCCAAACTATCAGAGGCACAGCGTTCATACTGTATATGCAAAGTTATACAGAGTTCCATAGCAATAATATAATCATATATTAAGCGTAGTCCCAAAGCATTTCAATAACCACATATTAAGCGTTCGACTGCCTCATATTGATGAACACCTAATATTCCAAAAATGTCAATTATAGGCAAACTATTGGAGGCACGGAGTTAATATTGTATATGCCGCGTTATACAGAGTCCCAAAGCATTATTATAATCATATATTAGGCGTTGGACTGCCCCATTTGGTTGAACACCTGATATTCCAAAATGGTCAATTACAGGCAAACTATTAGAGGCACAGTGTTCATACTGTATATGCAGCGTTATACAGAGGCCTAAAGCATTACTATAATCACATATTAAGCGTTCGACTGCCTCATATTGATGAACACCTAATATTCCAAAAATGTCAATTACAATCAAACAATTAGAGGCACGGAGTTAATATTGTACATGCCGCGTTATACAGAGTCCCAAAGCATTTCTATAACCACATATTAAACTTTCGACTACCCCATATTGTTGAACAATAAAATTTTCCAAAATTGTCAATTAGAGGCAAACTATTAGAGGCACACTGTTCATGTTGTATATGCAGCGTTATTCAAAGGCCCAAAGCACTACTATAAATACATTTTAAGCGTTCGACTGCTCCATATTGTTGAACACCTAATATTCCGAAAATGTCAATTACAAACAAACTATTAGAGGCACAGTGGTCATATTGTATATGCAGCGTTATACAAAGTCCCAAAGCATTACTATAACCACATATTAAGCGTTCGACTGCCCCATATTGTTGAACACCAAATATTCCAAAATTGTCAATTACAGGCAAACTATTAGAGGCACAGTGTTCATATTGTATATGCCGCGTTTTACAAAGTCCCAAAGCATTACTATAACCACATATTAAGCGTTCGACTGCCCCATATTGTTGAACACCAAATATTCCAAAATTGTCAATTACAGGCAAACTATTGGAGGCACAGTGTTCATATTGTATATGTAGCGTTATTCAGAGACCCAAAGCCATAATATAATAACTTATTAAGCGTTGGAATGCCCCATGTTGTGGAATACCTAATATTACAAAAAATGTCAGTTACAGACAAACTATTAGAGGCACAATGTTCATATTGTATATGCAGCGTTATTCAGATGCCAAAGCATTAATATAATCACTTATTAAGCGTTGGACTGCCCCATTTGGTTGAACACCTAATATTCCTAAATTGTCAATTACAGGCAAACTATTAAAGGCACGGAGTTAATATTGTATATGCCGCGTTATACAGAGTCCTAAAGCATTACTATAACCACATATTAGGCGTTGGACTGCCCTATGTAGTTGAACACCTAATATTCCAAAATTGTAAATTACAGGCAAACTATTAGAGGCACAGTGTTCATATTGTATATGCAGCGTTATTCAGAGGCCCAAAGTACTATTATAACCACATTTTAAGCGATCGACTGCCCAATATTGTTGAACACCTAATATTCCAAAAATGTCAATTACAAACAAACTATTAGAGACACGGAGTTAATATTGCATATGCCGCGTTATACAGAGTCCTAAAGCATTTCTATAACCACATATTAGGCGTTGGAGTGCCCCATGTAGTTGAACACCTAATATTCCAAATTGTCAATTACAGGCAAACTATTAGAGGCAGTGTTCATATTGTATATGCAGCGTTATTCAGAGACCCAAAGCCATAATATAATAACTTATTAAGCATTGGAATGCCCTATGTTGTGGAACACCTAATATTACAAAAAATGCCAGTTACAGACAAACTATTAGAGGCACAATGTTCATATTGTATATGCAGCGTTATTCAGAGTCCCAAAGCACTACTATAACCACATTTTATGCGTTCGACTGCCCCATATTGTTGAACACCTAATATTCCGAAAATGTCCTTTACAGCCAAACTATTAGAGGCACAGTGTTCATATTGTATATGCAGCGTTATTTAGTGGCCCAAAGCACTACTATAACCACATTTTAAGCGTTCGACTGCCCGATATTGTTGGACACCAAATATTCCAAAAATGTCAATTATAGGCAAACTATTGGAGGCACGGAGTTAATATTGTATATGCCGCGTTATACAGAGTCCTAAAGCATTACTATAACCACATATTAGGCGTTGGACTGCCCCATGTAGTTGAACACCTAATACTCCAAAATTGTCAATTACAGGCAAACTATTAGAGGCACAGTGTTCATATTGTATATGCAGCGATATTCAGAGGCCCAAAGCACTACTATAACCACATTTTAAACGTTCGACTGCCCCATGTAGTTGAACACATAATATTCCAAAAATGTCAATTACAGCCAAACTATCAGAGGCACAGTGTTCATTCTGTATATGCAGCGTTATACAGGGTCCCAATGCAATAATATAATCATATATTAAGCGTTGGACTGCCCTATTTGGTTGAACACCTAATATTCCAAAATTGTCAATTACAGGCAAACTATTAGAGGCACGGAGTTAATATTGTATTTGCCGCGTTATACAGAGTCCTAAAGCATTACTATAACCACATATTAGGCGTTGGACTGCCCCATGTAGTTGAACACCTATTATTCCAAAATTGTCAATTACTGGCAAACTATTAGAGGCACTGTGTTCATAATGTATATGCAGCGTTATTCAGAGTCCCAAAGCATTTCTATAACCACATATTAAGCGTTCGACTGCCCCATATTGTTGAACACCTAATATTCCAAAATTGTCAATTACAGGCAAACTATTAGAGGCACAGTGATCATATTGTATATGCAGCGTTATTCGGAGGCCCAAAGCACTACTATAACCACATTTTAAAGGTTCGACTGCCCTATATTGTTGAACACCTAATATTCCAAAAATGTCAATTACAAACAAACTATTAAAGGCACGGAGTTAATATTGTATATGCCGCGTTATACAGAGTCCCAAAGCATTTCTGTAACCACATATAAAAGCGATCGACTGCTCCATATTGTTGAACACCTAATATTCCGAAAATATCCTTTACAGCCAAACTATTAGAGGCACAGTGTTCATATTGTATATGCAGCGTTATTTAGAGGCCCAAAGCACTACTATAACCACATTTTAAACGATCGACTGCCCCATATTGTTGAACACCTAATATTCCAAAAATGTCAATTACAAACAAACTATTAAAGGCACGGAGTTAATATTGTATATGCCGCGTTATACAGGGTCCCAAAGCATTTCTGTAACCACATATTAAGCGTTCGACTGTCCCATATTGTTGAACATCTAATATTCCGAAAATATCCTTTACAGCCAAACTATTAGAGGCACAGTGTTCATATTGTATATGCAGCGTTATTCAGAGGCCCAAAGCACTACTATAACCACATTTTAAGCGTTCGACTGCCCCATATTGTTGAACACCTAATATTCCAAAAATGTCAATTACAAACAAACTATTAAAGGCACGGAGTTAATATTGTATATGCCGCGTTATACAGAGTCCCAAAGCATTACTATAACCACATATTAGGCGTTGGACTGCCCCATGTAGTTGAACACCTATTATTCCAAAATTGTCAATTACTGGCAAACTATTAGAGGCACTGTGTTCATAATGTATATGCAGCGTTATTCAGAGGCCCAAAGCACTACTATAACCACATTTTAAGCGTTCGACTGCCCCATATTGTTGAACACCTAATATTCCAAAAATGTCAATAACAAACAAACTATTAAAGGCACGGAGTTAATATTGTATATGCCGCGTTATACAGAGTCCCAAATCATTTCTGTAACCACATATTAAGCGTTCGACTGCCCCATATTGTTGAACACCTAATATTCCGAAAATGTCAATTACAAGCAAACTATTAGAGGCACAGTGTTCATATTGTATATGCAGCGTTATTCAGAGACCCAAAGCATTTCTATAACCACATATTAAGCGTTCGACTGCCCCATATTGTTGAACACCTAATATTCCAAAATTGTCAATTACTGGCAAACTATTAGAGGCACAGTGTTCATATTGTATATGCATCGTTATTTAGAGACCCAAAGCCATAATATAATAACTTATTAAGCTTTGGAATGCCCCATGTGGTGGAACACCTAATATTACAAAAAATGTCAGTTACAGACAAACTATCAGAGGCAGAGTGTTCATACTGTATATGCAGCGTTATACAGAGTCCCAAAGCGTTAATATAATCATATATTAAGCGTTCGACTGCCCCATATTGTTAAACACCTAATATTCCAAAAATGTCAATTACAGGCAAACTATTAGAGGCATGGAGTTAATATTGTATATGCCGCGATATACCGAGTCCTAAAACATTACTATAAATACATATTAGGCGTTGGACGCCCCATTTAGTTGAACACTTATTATTCCAAATATGTCAATTACAGCCAAACTATCAGAGGCACAGCGTTCATACTGTATATGCAAAGTTATACAGAGTTCCATAGCAATAATATAATCATATATTAAGCGTAGTCCCAAAGCATTTCAATAACCACATATTAAGCGTTCGACTGCCTCATATTGATGAACACCTAATATTCCAAAAATGTCAATTATAGGCAAACTATTGGAGGCACGGAGTTAATATTGTATATGCCGCGTTATACAGAGTCCCAAAGCATTATTATAATCATATATTAGGCGTTGGACTGCCCCATTTGGTTGAACACCTGATATTCCAAAATGGTCAATTACAGGCAAACTATTAGAGGCACAGTGTTCATACTGTATATGCAGCGTTATACAGAGGCCTAAAGCATTACTATAACCACATATTAAGCGTTCGACTGCCTCATATTGATGAACACCTAATATTCCAAAAATGTCAATTACAATCAAACAATTAGAGGCACGGAGTTAATATTGTACATGCCGCGTTATACAGAGTCCCAAAGCATTTCTATAACCACATATTAAACTTTCGACTACCCCATATTGTTGAACAATAAAATTTTCCAAAATTGTCAATTAGAGGCAAACTATTAGAGGCACACTGTTCATGTTGTATATGCAGCGTTATTCAAAGGCCCAAAGCACTACTATAAATACATTTTAAGCGTTCGACTGCTCCATATTGTTGAACACCTAATATTCCGAAAATGTCAATTACAAACAAACTATTAGAGGCACAGTGGTCATATTGTATATGCAGCGTTATACAAAGTCCCAAAGCATTACTATAACCACATATTAAGCGTTCGACTGCCCCATATTGTTGAACACCAAATATTCCAAAATTGTCAATTACAGGCAAACTATTAGAGGCACAGTGTTCATATTGTATATGCCGCGTTTTACAAAGTCCCAAAGCATTACTATAACCACATATTAAGCGTTCGACTGCCCCATATTGTTGAACACCAAATATTCCAAAATTGTCAATTACAGGCAAACTATTGGAGGCACAGTGTTCATATTGTATATGTAGCGTTATTCAGAGACCCAAAGCCATAATATAATAACTTATTAAGCGTTGGAATGCCCCATGTTGTGGAATACCTAATATTACAAAAAATGTCAGTTACAGACAAACTATTAGAGGCACAATGTTCATATTGTATATGCAGCGTTATTCAGATGCCAAAGCATTAATATAATCACTTATTAAGCGTTGGACTGCCCCATTTGGTTGAACACCTAATATTCCTAAATTGTCAATTACAGGCAAACTATTAAAGGCACGGAGTTAATATTGTATATGCCGCGTTATACAGAGTCCTAAAGCATTACTATAACCACATATTAGGCGTTGGACTGCCCTATGTAGTTGAACACCTAATATTCCAAAATTGTAAATTACAGGCAAACTATTAGAGGCACAGTGTTCATATTGTATATGCAGCGTTATTCAGAGGCCCAAAGTACTATTATAACCACATTTTAAGCGATCGACTGCCCAATATTGTTGAACACCTAATATTCCAAAAATGTCAATTACAAACAAACTATTAGAGACACGGAGTTAATATTGCATATGCCGCGTTATACAGAGTCCTAAAGCATTTCTATAACCACATATTAGGCGTTGGAGTGCCCCATGTAGTTGAACACCTAATATTCCAAATTGTCAATTACAGGCAAACTATTAGAGGCAGTGTTCATATTGTATATGCAGCGTTATTCAGAGACCCAAAGCCATAATATAATAACTTATTAAGCATTGGAATGCCCTATGTTGTGGAACACCTAATATTACAAAAAATGCCAGTTACAGACAAACTATTAGAGGCACAATGTTCATATTGTATATGCAGCGTTATTCAGAGTCCCAAAGCACTACTATAACCACATTTTATGCGTTCGACTGCCCCATATTGTTGAACACCTAATATTCCGAAAATGTCCTTTACAGCCAAACTATTAGAGGCACAGTGTTCATATTGTATATGCAGCGTTATTTAGTGGCCCAAAGCACTACTATAACCACATTTTAAGCGTTCGACTGCCCGATATTGTTGGACACCAAATATTCCAAAAATGTCAATTATAGGCAAACTATTGGAGGCACGGAGTTAATATTGTATATGCCGCGTTATACAGAGTCCTAAAGCATTACTATAACCACATATTAGGCGTTGGACTGCCCCATGTAGTTGAACACCTAATACTCCAAAATTGTCAATTACAGGCAAACTATTAGAGGCACAGTGTTCATATTGTATATGCAGCGATATTCAGAGGCCCAAAGCACTACTATAACCACATTTTAAACGTTCGACTGCCCCATGTAGTTGAACACATAATATTCCAAAAATGTCAATTACAGCCAAACTATCAGAGGCACAGTGTTCATTCTGTATATGCAGCGTTATACAGGGTCCCAATGCAATAATATAATCATATATTAAGCGTTGGACTGCCCTATTTGGTTGAACACCTAATATTCCAAAATTGTCAATTACAGGCAAACTATTAGAGGCACGGAGTTAATATTGTATATGCCGCGTTATACAGAGTCCTAAAGCATTACTATAACCACATATTAGGCGTTGGACTGCCCCATGTAGTTGAACACCTATTATTCCAAAATTGTCAATTACTGGCAAACTATTAGAGGCACTGTGTTCATAATGTATATGCAGCGTTATTCAGAGTCCCAAAGCATTTCTATAACCACATATTAAGCGTTCGACTGCCCCATATTGTTGAACACCTAATATTCCAAAATTGTCAATTACAGGCAAACTATTAGAGGCACAGTGATCATATTGTATATGCAGCGTTATTCGGAGGCCCAAAGCACTACTATAACCACATTTTAAAGGTTCGACTGCCCTATATTGTTGAACACCTAATATTCCAAAAATGTCAATTACAAACAAACTATTAAAGGCACGGAGTTAATATTGTATATGCCGCGTTATACAGAGTCCCAAAGCATTTCTGTAACCACATATAAAAGCGATCGACTGCTCCATATTGTTGAACACCTAATATTCCGAAAATATCCTTTACAGCCAAACTATTAGAGGCACAGTGTTCATATTGTATATGCAGCGTTATTTAGAGGCCCAAAGCACTACTATAACCACATTTTAAACGATCGACTGCCCCATATTGTTGAACACCTAATATTCCAAAAATGTCAATTACAAACAAACTATTAAAGGCACGGAGTTAATATTGTATATGCCGCGTTATACAGGGTCCCAAAGCATTTCTGTAACCACATATTAAGCGTTCGACTGTCCCATATTGTTGAACATCTAATATTCCGAAAATATCCTTTACAGCCAAACTATTAGAGGCACAGTGTTCATATTGTATATGCAGCGTTATTCAGAGGCCCAAAGCACTACTATAACCACATTTTAAGCGTTCGACTGCCCCATATTGTTGAACACCTAATATTCCAAAAATGTCAATTACAAACAAACTATTAAAGGCACGGAGTTAATATTGTATATGCCGCGTTATACAGAGTCCCAAAGCATTTCTGTAACCACATATAAAAGCGATCGACTGCTCCATATTGTTGAACACCTAATATTCCGAAAATATCCTTTACAGCCAAACTATTAGAGGCACAGTGTTCATATTGTATATGCAGCGTTATTTAGAGGCCCAAAGCACTACTATAACCACATTTTAAACGATCGACTGCCCCATATTGTTGAACACCTAATATTAAAAAATGTCAATTACAAACAAACTATTAAAGGCACGGAGTTAATATTGTATATGCCGCGTTATACAGGGTCCCAAAGCATTTCTGTAACCACATATTAAGCGTTCGACTGTCCCATATTGTTGAACATCTAATATTCCGAAAATATCCTTTACAGCCAAACTATTAGAGGCACAGTGTTCATATTGTATATGCAGCGTTATTCAGAGGCCCAAAGCACTACTATAACCACATTTTAAGCGTTCGACTGCCCCATATTGTTGAACACCTAATATTCCAAAAATGTCAATTACAAACAAACTATTAAAGGCACGGAGTTAATATTGTATATGCCGCGTTATACAGAGTCCCAAAGCATTTCTGTAACCACATATAAAAGCGATCGACTGCTCCATATTGTTGAACACCTAATATTCCGAAAATATCCTTTACAGCCAAACTATTAGAGGCACAGTGTTCATATTGTATATGCAGCGTTATTTAGAGGCCCAAAGCACTACTATAACCACATTTTAAACGACCGACTGCCCCATATTGTTGAACACCTAATATTCCAAAAATGTCAATTACAAACAAACTATTAAAGGCACGGAGTTAATATTGTATATGCCGCGTTATACAGGGTCCCAAAGCATTTCTGTAACCACATATTAAGCGTTCGACTGTCCCATATTGTTGAACATCTAATATTCCGAAAATATCCTTTACAGCCAAACTATTAGAGGCACAATGTTCATATTGTATATGCAGCGTTATTCAGAGGCCCAAAGCACTACTATAACCACATTTTAAGCGTTCGACTGCCCCATATTGTTGAACACCTAATATTCCAAAAATGTCAATTACAAACAAACTATTAAAGGCACGGAGTTAATATTGTATATGCCGCGTTATACAGAGTGTTAAAGCATTTCTGTAACCACATATAAAAGCGATCGACTGCTCCATATTGTTGAACACCTAATATTCCGAAAATATCCTTTACAGCCAAACTATCAGAGGCACAGTGTTCATACTGTATATGCAAAGTTATACAGAGTCCCATAGCAATAATATAATCATATATTAAGCGTAGTCCCAAAGCATTTATATAACCACATATTAAGCGTTCGACTGCCTCATATTGATGAACACCTAATATTCCAAAAATGTCAATTATAGGCAAACTATTGGAGGCACGGAGTTAATATTGTTTATGCCGCGTTATACAGAGTCCTAAAGCATTACTATAACCACATATTAGGCGTTGGACTGCCCCATGTAGTTAAACACCTAATACTCCAAAATTGTCAATTACAGGCAAACTATTAAAGGCACAGTGTTCATATTGTATATGCAGCGTTATTTAGAGACCCAAAGCCTTAATATAATAACTTATTAAGCGTTGGAATGCCCCATGTGGTGGAACACCTAATATTACAAAAAATGTCAGTTACAGACAAACTATTAGAGGCACAATGTTCATATTGTATATGCAGCGTTATTCAGGTGCCAAAGCATTAATATAATCACTTATTAAGCGTTGTACTGCCCCATTTGGTTGAACACCTAATATTCCAAAAATGTCAATTACAAACAAACTATTAGAGGCACGGAGTTAATATTGTATATGCCGCGTTATACAGAGTCCCAAAGCATTTCTATAACCACATATTAAGCGTTTGACTGCCCCATATTGTTGAACAATAAAATTTTTAAAATTGTCAATTACAGGCAAACTATAAGAGGCACACTGTTCATATTGTATATGCAGCGTTATTCAAAGGCCCAAAGCACTACTATAACCACATTTTAAGCGTTCGACTGCTCCATATTGTTGAACACCTATTATTCCGAAAATGTCAATTACAAACAAACTATTAGTGGCACAGTGTTCATATTGTATATGCCGCGTTATACAAAGTCCCAAAGCATTACTATAACCACATATTAAGCGCTCGACTGCCCCATATTGTTGAACACCATATATTCCAAAATTGTCAATTACAGGCAAACTATTAGAGGCACAGAGTTCATATTGTATATGCAGCGATATACAGAGACCCAAAGCCATAATATAATAACTTATTAAGCGTTGGAATGCCCCATGTGGCGGAACACCTAATATTACAAAAAATGTCAGTTACTGACAATAGAGGCACAGTGTTCATATTGTATATGCAGTGTTATTCAGATTCCCAAAGCTCTACTATAACCACATTTTAAGCGTTCGACTGCCCCATATTGTTGAACACCTAATATTCCAAAAATGTCAATTACAAACAAACTATTAGAAACACAGTGTTCATATTGTATATGCCGCGTTATACAAAGTCCCAAAGCATTACTATAACCACATATTAAGCGTTCGACTGCCCCTTATTGTTGAACACCAAATATTCCAAAATTTTCAATTACAGGCAAACTATTAGAGGCAAAGAGTTCACATTGTATATGCAGCGTTATTTAGAGGCCCATAGCACTACTATAACCACATATTAAGCGCTCGACTGCCCATATAGTTGAACACTTAATATTCCGAAAATGTCCTTTACAGTTAAACTATTAGAGGCACAGTGTTCATATTGTCTATGCAGCGTTATTCAGAGACCCAAAGCCATAATATAATAACTTATTAAGCGTTGGAATGCCCCATGTTTTGGAACACCTAATATTACAAAAAATGTCAGTTACAGACAAACTATTTGAGGCACGGTGTAAATACTGTATATGCAGCGTTATACACAGGCCTAAAGCATTACTATAACCACATATTAAGCGATCGACTGCCTCATATTGATGAACACCTAATATTCCAAAAATGTCAATTACAGACAATCTATTAGAGGCACGGTGTAAATACTGTATATGCAGCGTTATACAGAGTCCCAAAGCATTATTATAATCATATATTAGGCGTTGGACTGCCCCATTTGGTTGAACACCAGATATTCCAAAATTGTCAATTACAGGCAAACTATTAGAGGCACAGTGTTCATATGGTATATGCAGCGTTATACAGAGGCCTAAAGCATTACTATTACCACATATTAAGCGTTCGACTGCCCCATATTGTTGAACACCAAATATTCCAAAATTGTCAATTACAGGCCAACTATTAGAGGCACAGTGTTCATATTGTATATGCAGCGATATTCAGAGACCCAAAGCCATAATATAATAACTTATTAAGCGTTGGAATGCCCCATGTTTTGGAACACCTAATATTACAAAAAATGTCAGTAACAGACAAACTATTAGAGGCACGGTGTAAATACTGTATATGCAGCGTTATACAGAGTCCCAAAGCATTATTATAATCATATATTAGGCGTTGGACTGCCCCATTTGGTTGAACACCAGATATTCCAAAATTGTCAATTACAGGCAAACTATTAGAGGCACGGAGTTAATATTGTATATGCCGCGTTATACAGAGTCCCAAAGCATTACTATAACCACATATTAAGCGTTCGACTGCCCCATATTGTTAAACACCTAATATTCCAAAAATGTCAATTACAGGCAAACTATTAGAGGCACGGAGTTAATATTGTATACGCCGCGATATACCGAGTCCTAAAGCATTACTATAACCACATATTAAGCGTTCGACTGCCTCATATTGATGAACACCTAATATTCCAAAAATGTCAATTACAGGCAAACTATTGGAGGCACGGAGTTAATATTGTATATGCCGCGATATACAGAGTCCTAAAGCATTACTATAACCACATATTAGCCGTTGGACTGCCCCATGTAGTTGAACACCTAATAATCCAAAATTGTCAATTACAGACAAACTATTAGAAACACAGTGTTCATATTGTATATGCAGCGTTATTCAAAGGCCCAAAGCACTACTATAACAACGTTTTAAGCGTTCGACTGCCCCATATTGTTGAACACCTAATATTCCGATAATGTCAATTACAAACAAACAATCAGAGGCACAAAGTTCATATTGTGTATGCAGCGTTATTCAGAGACCCAAATCCATAATAAAATAACTTATTAAGCGTTGGAATGCCCCATGTTGTGAAACACCTAATATTACAAAAATTGTCAGTTACAATCAAACTATCAGAGGCAGAGTGTTCATACTGTATATGCAGCGTTATACAGAGTCCCAAAACATTAATATAATCATATATTAAGCGTTGGACTGCCCCATTTGGTTGAACACCTAATATTCCAAAAATGTTAATTACAAACAAACTATTAGAGGCACGGAGTTAATACTGTATATGCCGCGTTATACAGAGTCCCAAAGCATTTCTATAACCTCATATTAAGCTTTCAACTGCCTCAGATTGATGACCACCTAATATTCCAAAAATGTCAATTACAGCCAAACTATCAGAGGCACAGTGTTCATATTGTATATGCAGCGTTATTCAGAGGCCCAAAGCACTACCATAACCACATTTTAAACGTTCGACTGCCCCATATTGTTGAACACCTAATATTCCAAATATGTCAATTACAGGCAAACTATTAGAGGCACAGTGTTCATATTGTATATGCCGCGTTATACAAAGTCCCAAAGCATTACTATAACCACATATTAAGCGTTCGACTGCCCCATATTGTTGAACACCAAATATTCCAAAATTGTCAATTACAGGCAAACTATTAGAGGCACAGAGTTCATATTGTATATGCAGCGTTATTTAGAGGCCCATAGCACTACTATAACCACATATTAAGCGCTCGACTGCCCATATAGTTGAACACTTAATATTCCGAAAATGTCCTTTACAGTTAAACTATTAGAGGCACAGTGTTCATATTGTCTATGCAGCGTTATTCAGAGACCCAAAGCCATAATATAATAACTTATTAAGCGTTGGAATGCCCCATGTTTTGGAACACCTAATATTACAAAAATGTCAGTTACAGACAAACTATTAGAGGCACGGTGTAAATACTGTATATGCAGCGTTATACAGAGTCCCAAAGCATTATTATAATCATATATTAGGCGTTGGACTGCCCCATTTGGTTGAACACCAGATATTCCAAAATTGTCAATTACAGGCAAACTATTAGAGGCACGGAGTTAACATTGTATATGCCGCGTTATACAGAGTCCTAAAGCATTTCTGTAACCACATATTAAGCGTTCGACTGCCCCATATTGTTGAACACCTAATATTCCGAAAATATCCTTTACAGCCAAACTATTAGAGGCACAGTGTTCATATTGTATATGCAGCGTTATTCAGTGGCCCAAAGCACTACTATAACCACATTTTAAACGTTCGACTGCCCCATATTGTTGAACACCAAATATTCCAAAATTGTCAATTACAGGCAAACTATTAGAGGCACAGTGTTCATATTGTATATGCAGCGTTATTTAGAGGCCCATAGCACTACTATAACCACATATTAAGCGCTCGACTGCCCACATAGTTGAACACTTAATATTCCGAAAATGTCCTTTACAGCCAAACTATTAGAGGCACAGTGTTCATATTGTCTATGCAGCGTTATTCAGAGACCCAAAGCCATAATATAATAACTTATTAAGCGTTCGACTTCCCCATATTGTTGAACACCAAATATTCCAAAATTGTCAATTACAGGCAAACTATTAAAGGCACGGTGTTAATATTGTATATGCCGCGTTATACAGAGTCCCGAAGCATTTCTATAACCACATATTAAGCGTTTGACTGCCACATGTTGATGAACACCTAATATTCCAAAAATGTAAATTACAGGCAAGCTATTAGAGGCACGGAGTTAATATTGTATATGCCGCGTTATACAGAGTCCTAAAGCATTTCTGTAACCACATATTAAGCGTTCGACTGCCCCATATTGTTGAACACCTAATATTCCGAAAATATCCTTTACCGCCAAACTATTAGAGGCACAGTGTTCATATTGTATATGCAGCGTTATTCAGTGGCCCAATGCACTACTATAACCACATTTTAAGCGTTTGACTGCCGGTATTGTTGAACACCTAATATTCCAAAAATGTCAATTACAAACAAACATTTAGAGGCACAGTGTTCATATTGTATATGCCGCGTTATACAAAGTCCCAAAGCATTACTATAACCACATATTAAGCGTTCGACTGCCCCATATTGTTGAACACCAAATATTCCAAAATTGTCAATTACAGGCAAACTATTAGAGGCACGGAGTTAATATTGTTTATGCCGCGTTATACAGAGTCCTAAAGCATTACTATAACAACATATTAGGCGTTGGACTGCCCCATGTAGTTGAACACCTAATATTCCAAAAATGTCCATTACAGCCAAACTATCAGAGCCACAGTGTTCATACTGCTTATGCAAAGTTATACAGAGTCCCAAAGCAATAATATAATCATATATTAAGCGTTGGACTGCCCCATTTGGATGATCACCTAATAATCCAAAATTGTCAATTACAGACAAACTATTGGAGGCACAGTGTTCATATTGTATATGCAGCGTTATTCAAAGACCCAAAGCACTACTATAACAAAGTTTTAAGCGTTCGACCGGACCATATTGTTGAACACCTAATATTCCGATAATGTCAATTACAAACAAACAATCAGAGGCACAAAGTTCATATTGTGTATGCAGCGTTATTCAGAGACCCAAAGCCATAATATAATAACTTATTAAGCGTTGGAATGCCCCATGTTGTGGAACACCTAATATTACAAAAAATGTCAGTTACAGACAAACTATCAGAGGCAGAGTGTTCATACTGTATATGCAGCGTTATTCAGAGGCCCATAGCACTACTATAACCACATATTAAGCGATCGACTGCTCCATATTGTTGAACACCTAATATTCCGAAAATATCCTTTACAGCCAAACTATTAGAGGCACAGTGTTCATATTGTATAAGCAGCGTTTCAGGTGCCAAAGCATTACTAAAATAACTTATTAAGCGTTGGATTGCCCCATGTGGATGAACACCTAATATTTCAAAAATGTCAATTACAGCCAAACTATCAGAGGCACAAAGTTCATATTGTATATGCAGCGTTATTCAGAGGCCCAAAGCCATAATATAATAACTTATTAAGCGTTGGAATGCCCCATGTTGTGGAACACCTAATATTACAAAAAATGTCAATTACAGACAAGCTATTAGGGGCACAGTGTTCATATTGTATATGCCGCGTTATACAGAGTCCCAAAGCATTTCTATAACCACATATTAAGCGTTCGACTGCCCCATATTGTTGAACACCTAATATTCCAAAATTGTCAATTACAGGCAAACTATTAGAGGCACAGTGATCATATTGTATATGCAGCGTTATTCGGAGGCCCAAAGCACTACTATAACCACATTTTAAAGGTTCGACTGCCCTATATTGTTGAACACCTAATATTCCAAAAATGTCAATTACAAACAAACTCTTAGAGGCACGGAGTTAATATTGTATATGCCGCGATTTTCAGAGTCCCAAAGCATTTTTATAACCACATATTAAGCGTTCGACTGCCCCATATTGATGAACACCTAATATTCCAAAAATGTCAATTACAGGCAAACTATTAGAGGCACGGAGTTAATATTGTTTATGCCGCGTTATACAGAGTCCTAAAGCATTACTATAACAACATATTAGGCGTTGGACTGCCCCATGTAGTTGAACACCTAATATTCCAAAAATGTCCATTACAGCCAAACTTTCAGAGGCACAGTGTTCATACTGCATATGCAAAGTTATACAGAGTCCTAAAGCAATAATATAATCATATATTGAGCGTTGGACTGCCCCATTTGGATGAACACCTAATAATCCAAAATTGTCAATTACAGACAAACTATTAGAGGCACAGTGTTCATATTGTATATGCAGCGTTATTCAAGGGCCCAAAGCACTACTACAACAACGTTTTAAGCGTCTGACTGCCCTATATTGTTGAACACCTAATATTCCGAAAATGTCAATTACAAACAATCAATCAGAGGCACAAAGTTCATATTGTGTATGCAGCGTTATTCAGAGACTTAAAGCATTAATATAATCACTTATTAAGTGTTACACTGCCCTATTTTTTGAACACCTAATATTCTAATAATGTCAATTGCAGGCAAACAATTAGAGGCACGGAGTTAATATTGTATATGCTGCGATATACAAAGTCCCAAAGCATTACTATAACCACATATTAAGCGTTCGACTGCCCCATATTGTTGATCAATAAAATTTTCAAAATTGTCAATTGCAGGCAAACTATAAGAGGCACACTGTTCATATTGTATATGCAGCGTTATTCTAAGGCCCAAAGCAATGCTATAACCACATTTTAAGCGTTCGACTGCTCCATATTGTTGAACACCTAATATTCCGAAAATGTCAATTACAAACTATTAGTGGCACAGTGTTCATATTGTATATGCCGCGTTATACAAAGTCCCAAAGCATTACTATAACCACATATTAAGCGATCGACTGCCCCATTGATGTTGTTGAACACCAAATATTCCAAAATTGTCAATTACAGGCAAACTATTAGAGGCACAGTGTTCATATTTTATATGCCGCGTTATACAAAGTCCCAAAGCATTACTATAACCACATATTAAGCGCTCGACTGCTCCATATTGTTGAACACCAAATATTCCAAAATTGTCAATTACAGGCAAACTATTAGAGGCACAGTGTTCATATTGTATATGCAGCGTTATTCAGAGACCCAAAGCATTTCTATAACCACATATTAAGCGTTCGACTGCCCCATATTGTTGAACACCTAATATTCCAAAATTGTCAATTACTGGCAAACTATTAGAGGCACAGTGTTCATATTGTATATGCATCGTTATTTAGAGACCCAAAGCCATAATATAATAACTTATTAAGCTTTGGAATGCCCCATGTGGTGGAACACCTAATATTACAAAAAATGTCAGTTACAGACAAACTATCAGAGGCAGAGTGTTCATACTGTATATGCAGCGTTATACAGAGTCCCAAAGCGTTAATATAATCATATATTAAGCGTTCGACTGCCCCATATTGTTAAACACCTAATATTCCAAAAATGTCAATTACAGGCAAACTATTAGAGGCACGGAGTTAATATTGTATATGCCGCGATATACCGAGTCCTAAAACATTACTATAAATACATATTAGGCGTTGGACGCCCCATTTAGTTGAACACTTATTATTCCAAATATGTCAATTACAGCCAAACTATCAGAGGCACAGCGTTCATACTGTATATGCAAAGTTATACAGAGTTCCATAGCAATAATATAATCATATATTAAGCGTAGTCCCAAAGCATTTCAATAACCACATATTAAGCGTTCGACTGCCTCATATTGATGAACACCTAATATTCCAAAAATGTCAATTATAGGCAAACTATTGGAGGCACGGAGTTAATATTGTATATGCCGCGTTATACAGAGTCCCAAAGCATTATTATAATCATATATTAGGCGTTGGACTGCCCCATTTGGTTGAACACCTGATATTCCAAAATGGTCAATTACAGGCAAACTATTAGAGGCACAGTGTTCATACTGTATATGCAGCGTTATACAGAGGCCTAAAGCATTACTATAACCACATATTAAGCGTTCGACTGCCTCATATTGATGAACACCTAATATTCCAAAAATGTCAATTACAGACAAACTATTAGAGGCACGGTGTAAATTCTGTATATGCAGCGTTATACAGAGTCCCAAAGCATTATTATAATCATATATTAGGCGTTGGACTGCCCCATTTGGTTGAACACCTAATATTCCAAAATTGTCAATTACAGGCAAACTATTAGAGGCTCAGTGTTCAAACTGTATATGCAGCGTTATACAGAGGCCCAAAGCATTACTATAACCACATATTAAGCGTTCGACTGCCCCATATGGTTGAACACCTAATATTCCAAAAATGTCAATTACAATCAAACAATTAGAGGCACGGAGTTAATATTGTACATGCCGCGTTATACAGAGTCCCAAAGCATTTCTATAACCACATATTAAACTTTCGACTACCCCATATTGTTGAACAATAAAATTTTCCAAAATTGTCAATTAGATTCAAACTATTAGAGGCACACTGTTCATGTTGTATATGCAGCGTTATTCAAAGGCCCAAAGCACTACTATAACCACATTTTAAGCGTTCGACTGCTCCATATTGTTGAACACCTAATATTCCGAAAATGTCAATTACAAACAAACTATTAGAGGCACAGTGGTCATATTGTATATGCAGCGTTATACAAAGTCCCAAAGCATTACTATAACCACATATTAAGCGTTCGACTGCCCCATATTGTTGAACACCAAATATTCCAAAATTGTCAATTACAGGCAAACTATTAGAGGCACAGTGTTCATATTGTATATGCCGCGTTTTACAAAGTCCCAAAGCATTACTATAACCACATATTAAGCGTTCGACTGCCCCATATTGTTGAACACCAAATATTCCAAAATTGTCAATTACAGGCAAACTATTGGAGGCACAGTGTTCATATTGTATATGTAGCGTTATTCAGAGGCCCAAAGTACTATTATAACCACATTTTAAGCGTTCGACTGCCCAATATTGTTGAACACCTAATATTCCAAAAATGTCAATTACAAACAAACTATTAGAGACACGGAGTTAATATTGCATATGCCGCGTTATACAGAGTCCTAAAGCATTTCTATAACCACATATTAGGCGTTGGACTGCCCCATGTAGTTGAACACCTAATATTCCAAATTGTCAATTACAGGCAAACTATTAGAGGCAGTGTTCATATTGTATATGCAGCGTTATTCAGAGACCCAAAGCCATAATATAATAACTTATTAAGCGTTGGAATGCCCCATGTTGTGGAACACCTAATATTACAAAAAATGCCAGTTACAGACAAACTATTAGAGGCACAATGTTCATATTGTATATGCAGCGTTATTCAGAGTCCCAAAGCACTACTATAACCACATTTTAAGCGTTCGACTGCCCCATATTGTTGAACACCTAATATTCCGAAAATGTCCTTTACAGCCAAACTATTAGAGGCACAGTGTTCATATTGTATATGCAGCGTTATTTAGTGGCCCAAAGCACTACTATAACCACATTTTAAGCGTTCGACTGCCCGATATTGTTGGACACCAAATATTCCAAAAATGTCAATTATAGGCAAACTATTGGAGGCACGGAGTTAATATTGTATATGCCGCGTTATACAGAGTCCTAAAGCATTACTATAACCACATATTAGGCGTTGGACTGCCCCATGTAGTTGAACACCTAATACTCCAAAATTGTCAATTACAGGCAAACTATTAGAGGCACAGTGTTCATATTGTATATGCAGCGATATTCAGAGGCCCAAAGCACTACTATAACCACATTTTAAACGTTCGACTGCCCCATGTAGTTGAACACATAATATTCCAAAAATGTCAATTACAGCCAAACTATCAGAGGCACAGTGTTCATTCTGTATATGCAGCGTTATACAGGGTCCCAATGCAATAATATAATCATATATTAAGCGTTGGACTGCCCTATTTGGTTGAACACCTAATATTCCAAAATTGTCAATTACAGGCAAACTATTAGAGGCACGGAGTTAATATTGTATATGCCGCGTTATACAGAGTCCTAAAGCATTACTATAACCACATATTAGGCGTTGGACTGCCCCATGTAGTTGAACACCTATTATTCCAAAATTGTCAATTACTGGCAAACTATTAGAGGCACTGTGTTCATAATGTATATGCAGCGTTATTTAGAGGCCCAAAGCACTACTATAACCACATTTTAAGCGTTCGACTGCCCCATATTGTTGAACACCTAATATTCCAAAAATGTCAATAACAAACAAACTATTAAAGGCACGGAGTTAATACTGTATATGCAGCGTTATACAGAGTCCCAAAGCATTATTATAATCATATATTAGGCGTTGGACTGCCCATTTGGTTGAACACCTGATATTCCAAAATGGTTAATTACAGGCAAACTATTAGAGGCACAGTGTTCATACTGTATATACAGCGTTATACAGAGGCCTAAAGCATTACTATAACCACATATTAAGCGTTCGACTGCCTCATATTGATGAACACCTAATATTCCAAAAATGTCAATTACAGACAAACTATTAGAGGCACGGTGTAAGTACTGTATATGCAGCGTTATACAGGGTCCCAAAGCATTATTATAATCATATATTAGGCGTTGGACTGTTCCATTTGGTTAAACAGCTGATATTCCAAAATTGTCAATTACAGGAAAACTATTAGAGGCATAGTGTTCAAACTGTATATGCAGCGTTAGACAGAGGCCCAAAGCATTACTATAACCATATATTAATCGTTGGAATGCCCCATGTGGTTAAACACCTTATATTACAAAAAATGTCAGTTACAGACAAACTTTTAGAGGCACAAAGATCCTATTGTATATGCAGCGTTATACAGTATCCCAAAGTTATAATATAATCACTTATTTAGCGTTCGACAGCCCCATTTGGTTAAGAATTTAATATTCCAAAATTGTCCGTTACAGCCAAGCTATTAAAGGCACAGTGTTTATATTGTATATGCAGCGTTATACAAAGGCCCAATGCATTAATATAATCACTTATTAAGGGTTGAACTGCCCTAATTGTTGAACACCTAATATTCCAATAATGACAATTGCAGGCAAACAATTAGAGGCACGCAGTTAATATTGTATATGCCGCGTTATACAGAGTCCCAAAGCATTACTATAACCACATATTAAGCGTTCGACTGCCCCATATTGATGAACACCTAATATTCCAAAAATGACAATTACAGGCAAACTATTAGGGACACGGAGTTAATATTGTATAGGCCGCGTTATACAGAGTCCTAAAGCATTACTATAACCACATATTAGGCGTTGGACTGCCCCATGTAGTTGAACACCTAATATTCCGAAAATGTCCTTTACAGCCAAACTATTAGAGGCACAGTGTTCATATTGTATATGCAGCGTTATTCAGAGGCCCAAAGCATTACTATAACCAAATATTAAGCGTTCGACTTTCCCATATTGTTGAACACCAATTATTCCAAAATTGTCAATTACAGGCAAACTATTAGAGGCACAGTGTTCATATTGTATATGCAGCGTTATTCAGAGGCCCATAGCACTACTATAACCACATATTAAGCGCTCGACTGCCCCATATCGTTGAACACCTAATATTCCGAAAATGTCCTTTACAGCCAAACTATTAGAGGCACAGTGTTCATATGGTATATGCCGCGTTATACAAAGTCCCAAAGCATTACTATAACCACATATTAGGCGTTAGACTGCCCCATATTGTTGAACACCAAACATTCCAAAATTGTCAGTTACAGGCAAACTATTAGAGGCACAGTGTTCATATTGTATATGCAGCGTTATTCAAAGGCCCAAAGCACTACTATAACCACATTTTAAGGGTTCGACTGCTCCATATTGTTGAACACATAATATTCCAGAAATGTCAATTACAGCCAAACTATCAGAGGCACAGTGCTCATTCTATATATGCAGCGTTATACAGAGTCCCAATGCAATAATATAATCATATATTAAGCGTTGGACTGCCCCATTTGGTTTAACACCTAATATTCCAAAAATGTCAATTACAGGCAAACTATTAGAGGCTCAGTGTTCATATTGTATATGCAGCGTTATTTAGAGTCCTATAGCACTACTATAACCACATATTAAGCGTTCGAGTGCCCTATATTATTGAACACCTAATATTCCAAAATTGTCAATTACAGGCAAACTATAGAGGCACGGAGTTAATATTGTACATGCCGCGTTATACAGAGTCCTAAAGCATTACTATAACAACATATTAAGCGTTCGACTGCCTCATATTGATGAACTCCTAATATTTTAATAATGTCAATTGCAGGCAAACAATTAGAGGCACGGAGTTAATATTGTATATGCAGCGTTATTTAGAGACCAAAAGCCATAATTTAATAACTTATTAAGCGTTGGAATGCACCATGTGGTGGAACACCCAATATTACAAAAAATGTTAGTTACAGACAAGCTACTGGAGGCACAATGTTCATATTGTATATGCAGCGTTTTTCAGAGGCCCATAGCACTACTATAACCACATTTTAAGCGTTCGACTGCCCCATATTGTTGAACACCTAATATTCCAAAAATGTCAATTACAAACAAACTCTTAGAGGCACGGAGTTAATATTGTATATGCCGCGATTTTCAGAGTCCCAAAGCATTTTTATAACCACATATTAAGCGTTCGACTGCCCCATATTGATGAACACCTAATATTCCAAAAATGTCAATTACAGGCAAACTATTAGAGGCACGGAGTTAATATTGTTTATGCCGCGTTATACAGAGTCCTAAAGCATTACTATAACAACATATTAGGCGTTGGACTGCCCCATGTAGTTGAACACCTAATATTCCAAAAATGTCCATTACAGCCAAACTTTCAGAGGCACAGTGTTCATACTGCATATGCAAAGTTATACAGAGTCCTAAAGCAATAATATAATCATATATTGAGCGTTGGACTGCCCCATTTGGATGAACACCTAATAATCCAAAATTGTCAATTACAGACAAACTATTAGAGGCACAGTGTTCATATTGTATATGCAGCGTTATTCGGAGGCCCAAAGTACTATTATAACCACATTTTAAGCGTTCGACTGCCCAATATTGTTGAACACCTAATATTCCGAAAATGTCAATTACAAACAAACTATTAGAGGCACGGAGTTAATATTGCATATGCCGCGTTATACAGAGTTCTAAAGCATTACTATAACCACATATTCGGCGTTGGACTGCCCCATGTAGTTGAACACCTAATACTCCAAATTGTCAATTACAGACAAACTATTAGAGGCACAATGTTCATATTGTATATGCAGCGTTATTCAGATGCCAAAGCATTAATATAATCACTTATTAAGCGTTGTACTGCCGCATTTGGTTGAACACCTAATATTCCAAAATTGTCAATTACAGGCAAACTATTAGAAGCACGGAGTTAATATTGTATATGCAGCGTTATTTAGAGGCCCAAAGCATTAATATATTCACTTATTAAGCGTTGAACTGCCCCATTTGGTTGAACACCTAATATTCCAAAAATGTCAATTACAAACAAACTATTAGAGGCACGGAGTTCATATTGTATATGGAGCGTTATTCAGGTGCCAAAGCATTAATATAATCACTTATTGAGCGTTGGATTGCTCCATGTGGATGAACACCTAATATTTCAAAATTGTCAATTACAGCCAAACTATTAGAGGCGCAGTGTTCATATTGTATATGCAGCGTTATTCAGGTGCCAAAGCATTAATATAATCACTTATTAAGAGTTGGAATGCCCCATGTTGTGGAACACCTAATATTTCAAAAATGTCAATTACTGCCAAACTATTAGAGGCGCAGTGTTCATATTGTATATGCAGCGTTATTCAGTGGCCCAAAGCACTACTATAACCACATTTTAAGCGTTTGACTGCCCGATATTGATGAACACCTAATATTCCAAAAATGTCAATTACAGGCAAACTATTGGAGGCACGGAGTTAATATTGTATATGCCGCGTTATACAGAGTTCTAAAGCATTACTATAACCACATATTAGGCGTTGGACTGCCTTATGTAGTTGAACACCTAATATTTCAAAAATGTCAATTACAAACAAACTATTAGAGGCACGGAGTTAATATTGTATATGCCGCGTATTACAGAGTCCTAAAGCATTACTATAACAACATATTAGGCGTTGGACTGCCCCATGTAGTTGAACACCTAATATTCCAAAAATGTCCATTACAGCCAAACTTTCAGAGGCACAGTGTTCATACTGCATATGCAAAGTTATACAGAGTCCTAAAGCAATAATATAATCATATATTGAGCGTTGGACTGCCCGATTTGGATGAACACCTAATAATCCAAAATTGTCAATTACAGACAAACTATTAGAGGCACAGTGTTCATATTGTATATGCAGCGTTATTCAAGGGCCCAAAGCACTACTACAACAACGTTTTAAGCGTCTGACTGCCCTATATTGTTGAACACCTAATATTCCGAAAATGTCAATTACAAACAATCAATCAGAGGCACAAAGTTCATATTGTGTATGCAGCGTTATTCAGAGACTTAAAGCATTAATATAATCACTTATTAAGTGTTAAACTGCCCTATTTTTTGAACACCTAATATTCTAATAATGTCAATTGCAGGCAAACAATTAGAGGCACGGAGTTAATATTGTATATGCTGCGATATACAAAGTCCCAAAGCATTACTATAACCACATATTAAGCGTTCGACTGCCCCATATTGTTGATCAATAAAATTTTCAAAATTGTCAATTGCAGGCAAACTATAAGAGGCACACTGTTCATATTGTATATGCAGCGTTATTCTAAGGCCCAAAGCACTGCTATAACCACATTTTAAGCGTTCGACTGCTCCATATTGTTGAACACCTAATATTCCGAAAATGTCAATTACAAACTATTAGTGGCACAGCGTTCATATTGTATATGCCGCGTTATACAAAGTCCCAAAGCATTACTATAACCACATATTAAGCGATCGACTGCCCCATTGATGTTGTTGAACACCAAATATTCCAAAATTGTCAATTACAGGCAAACTATTAGAGGCACAGTGTTCATATTTTATATGCCGCGTTATACAAAGTCCCAAAGCATTACTATAACCACATATTAAGCGCTCGACTGCTCCATATTGTTGAACACCAAATATTCCAAAATTGTCAATTACAGGCAAACTATTAGAGGCACAGAGTTCATATTGTATATGCAGCGATATTCAGAGACCCAAAGCCATAATATAATAACTTATTAAGCGTTGGAATGCCCCATGTGGTGGAACACCTAATTTTACCAAAATGTCTTTTACAGCCAAACTATTAGAGGCGCAGTGTTCATATTGTATATGCAGCGTTATTCAGTGGCCCAAAGCACTACTATAACCACATTTTAAGCGTTTGACTGCCCGATATTGTTGAACACCTAATATTCCAAAAATGTCAATTACAGCAAAACTATCAGAGGCAGAGTGTTCATACTGTATATGCAGCGTTATACAGAGTCCCAAAGCAATAATATAATCATATATTAAGCGTTGGACTGCCTCATATTGATGAACACCTAATATTCCAAAAATGTCAATTACAGACGAACTATTAGAGGCACGGTGTAAATACTGTATATGCAGCGTTATACAGAGGCCCAAAGCATTACTATAACCACATATTAGCCGTTGGACTGCCCCATGTAGTTGAACACCTAATAATCCAAAATTGTCAATTACAGACAAACTATTAGAGGCACAGTGTTCATATTGTATATGCAGCGTTATTCAAAGGCCCAAAGCACTACTATAACAACGTTTTAAGCGTTCGACTGCCCCATATTGTTGAACACCTAATATTCCGATAATGTCAATTACAAACAATCAGAGGCACAAAGTTCATATTGTGAATGCAGCGTTATTCAGAGACCCAAAGCCATAATATAATAACTTATTAAGCGTTGGAATGCCCCATGTTGTGAAACACCTAATATTACAAAAAATGTCAGTTACAATCAAACTATCAGAGGCAGAGTGTTCATACTGTATATGCAGCGTTATACAGAGTCCCAAAGCATTAATATAATCATATATTAAGCGTTGGACTGCCCCATTTGGTTGAACACCTAATATTCCAAAAATGTAAATTACAAACAAACTATTAGAGGCACGGAGTTAATACTGTATATGCCGCGTTATACAGAGTCCCAAAGCATTTCTATAACCTCATATTAAGCTTTCAACTGCCTCAGATTGATGACCACCTAATATTCCAAAAATGTCAATTACAGCCAAACTATCAGAGGCACAGTGTTCATATTGTATATGCAGCGCTATTCAGAGGCCCAAAGCACTACCATAACCACATTTTAAACGTTCGACTGCCCCATATTGTTGAACACCTAATATTCCAAAAATGTCAATTACAAACAAACTTTTAGTGGCACAGTGTTCATATTGTATATGCCGCGTTATACAAAGTCCCAAAGCATTACTATAACCACATATTAGGCGTTGGACTGCCCCATGTAGTTGAACACCTAATACTACAAAATTGTCAATTACAGGTAAACTATTAGAGGCACAGTGTTCAATTTATATATGCAGTGTTATTTAGAGGCCCAAAGCCATAATATAATAACTTATTAAGCGTTGGAATGCACCATGTGGTGGAACACCTAATATTACAAAAAATGTCAGTTACAGGCAAACTATTAGAGGCACAGTGTTCATATTGTCTATGCAGCGTATTCAGAGACCCAAAGCCATAATATAATAACTTATTAAGCGTTGGAATGCCCCATGTTGTGGAACACCTAATATTACAAAAAATGTCAGTTACAGACAAACTATCAGAGGCAGAATGTTCCTACTGTATATGCAGCGTTATACAGAGTCCCAATGCATTAATATAATCATATATTAAGCGTTGGACTGCCCTATTTGGTTGAACACCTAATATTCCAAAATTGTCAATTACAGGCAAACTATTAGAGGCACGGAGTTAATATTGTATATGCCGCGTTATACAGAGTCCTAAAGCATTACTATAACCACATATTAGGCGTTGGACTGCCCCATGTAGTTGAACACCTATTATTCCAAAATTGTCAATTACTGGCAAACTATTAGAGGCACTGTGTTCATAATGTATATGCAGCGTTATTCAGAGGCCCAAAGCACTACTATAACCACATTTTAAGCGTTCGACTGCCCCATATTGTTGAACACCTAATATTCCAAAAATGTCAATAACAAACAAACTATTAAAGGCACGGAGTTAATATTGTATATGCCGCGTTATACAGAGTCCCAAATCATTTCTGTAACCACATATTAAGCGTTCGACTGCCCCATATTGTTGAACACCTAATATTCCGAAAATGTCAATTACAAGCAAACTATTAGAGGCACAGTGTTCATATTGTATATGCAGCGTTATTCAGAGACCCAAAGCATTTCTATAACCACATATTAAGCGTTCGACTGCCCCATATTGTTGAACACCTAATATTCCAAAATTGTCAATTACTGGCAAACTATTAGAGGCACAGTGTTCATATTGTATATGCATCGTTATTTAGAGACCCAAAGCCATAATATAATAACTTATTAAGCTTTGGAATGCCCCATGTGGTGGAACACCTAATATTACAAAAAATGTCAGTTACAGACAAACTATCAGAGGCAGAGTGTTCATACTGTATATGCAGCGTTATACAGAGTCCCAAAGCGTTAATATAATCATATATTAAGCGTTCGACTGCCCCATATTGTTAAACACCTAATATTCCAAAAATGTCAATTACAGGCAAACTATTAGAGGCACGGAGTTAATATTGTATATGCCGCGATATACCGAGTCCTAAAACATTACTATAAATACATATTAGGCGTTGGACGCCCCATTTAGTTGAACACTTATTATTCCAAATATGTCAATTACAGCCAAACTATCAGAGGCACAGCGTTCATACTGTATATGCAAAGTTATACAGAGTTCCATAGCAATAATATAATCATATATTAAGCGTAGTCCCAAAGCATTTCAATAACCACATATTAAGCGTTCGACTGCCTCATATTGATGAACACCTAATATTCCAAAAATGTCAATTATAGGCAAACTATTGGAGGCACGGAGTTAATATTGTATATGCCGCGTTATACAGAGTCCCAAAGCATTATTATAATCATATATTAGGCGTTGGACTGCCCCATTTGGTTGAACACCTGATATTCCAAAATGGTCAATTACAGGCAAACTATTAGAGGCACAGTGTTCATACTGTATATGCAGCGTTATACAGAGGCCTAAAGCATTACTATAACCACATATTAAGCGTTCGACTGCCTCATATTGATGAACACCTAATATTCCAAAAATGTCAATTACAAACAAACTATTAGAGGCACAGTGGTCATATTGTATATGCAGCGTTATACAAAGTCCCAAAGCATTACTATAACCACATATTAAGCGTTCGACTGCCCCATATTGTTGAACACCAAATATTCCAAAATTGTCAATTACAGGCAAACTATTAGAGGCACAGTGTTCATATTGTATATGCCGCGTTTTACAAAGTCCCAAAGCATTACTATAACCACATATTAAGCGTTCGACTGCCCCATATTGTTGAACACCAAATATTCCAAAATTGTCAATTACAGGCAAACTATTGGAGGCACAGTGTTCATATTGTATATGTAGCGTTATTCAGAGACCCAAAGCCATAATATAATAACTTATTAAGCGTTGGAATGCCCCATGTTGTGGAATACCTAATATTACAAAAAATGTCAGTTACAGACAAACTATTAGAGGCACAATGTTCATATTGTATATGCAGCGTTATTCAGATGCCAAAGCATTAATATAATCACTTATTAAGCGTTGGACTGCCCCATTTGGTTGAACACCTAATATTCCTAAATTGTCAATTACAGGCAAACTATTAAAGGCACGGAGTTAATATTGTATATGCCGCGTTATACAGAGTCCTAAAGCATTACTATAACCACATATTAGGCGTTGGACTGCCCTATGTAGTTGAACACCTAATATTCCAAAATTGTAAATTACAGGCAAACTATTAGAGGCACAGTGTTCATATTGTATATGCAGCGTTATTCAGAGGCCCAAAGTACTATTATAACCACATTTTAAGCGATCGACTGCCCAATATTGTTGAACACCTAATATTCCAAAAATGTCAATTACAAACAAACTATTAGAGACACGGAGTTAATATTGCATATGCCGCGTTATACAGAGTCCTAAAGCATTTCTATAACCACATATTAGGCGTTGGAGTGCCCCATGTAGTTGAACACCTAATATTCCAAATTGTCAATTACAGGCAAACTATTAGAGGCAGTGTTCATATTGTATATGCAGCGTTATTCAGAGACCCAAAGCCATAATATAATAACTTATTAAGCATTGGAATGCCTTATGTTGTGGAACACCTAATATTACAAAAAATGCCAGTTACAGACAAACTATTAGAGGCACAATGTTCATATTGTATATGCAGCGTTATTCAGAGTCCCAAAGCACTACTATAACCACATTTTATGCGTTCGACTGCCCCATATTGTTGAACACCTAATATTCCGAAAATGTCCTTTACAGCCAAACTATTAGAGGCACAGTGTTCATATTGTATATGCAGCGTTATTTAGTGGCCCAAAGCACTACTATAACCACATTTTAAGCGTTCGACTGCCCGATATTGTTGGACACCAAATATTCCAAAAATGTCAATTATAGGCAAACTATTGGAGGCACGGAGTTAATATTGTATATGCCGCGTTATACAGAGTCCTAAAGCATTACTATAACCATATATTAGGCGTTGGACTGCCCCATGTAGTTGAACACCTAATACTCCAAAATTGTCAATTACAGGCAAACTATTAGAGGCACAGTGTTCATATTGTATATGCAGCGATATTCAGAGGCCCAAAGCACTACTATAACCACATTTTAAACGTTCGACTGCCCCATGTAGTTGAACACATAATATTCCAAAAATGTCAATTACAGCCAAACTATCAGAGGCACAGTGTTCATTCTGTATATGCAGCGTTATACAGGGTCCCAATGCAATAATATAATCATATATTAAGCGTTGGACTGCCCTATTTGGTTGAACACCTAATATTCCAAAATTGTCAATTACAGGCAAACTATTAGAGGCACGGAGTTAATATTGTATATGCCGCGTTATACAGAGTCCTAAAGCATTACTATAACCACATATTAGGCGTTGGACTGCCCCATGTAGTTGAACACCTATTATTCCAAAATTGTCAATTACTGGCAAACTATTAGAGGCACTGTGTTCATAATGTATATGCAGCGTTATTCAGAGTCCCAAAGCATTTCTATAACCACATATTAAGCGTTCGACTGCCCCATATTGTTGAACACCTAATATTCCAAAATTGTCAATTACAGGCAAACTATTAGAGGCACAGTGATCATATTGTATATGCAGCGTTATTCGGAGGCCCAAAGCACTACTATAACCACATTTTAAAGGTTCGACTGCCCTATATTGTTGAACACCTAATATTCCAAAAATGTCAATTACAAACAAACTATTAAAGGCACGGAGTTAATATTGTATATGCCGCGTTATACAGAGTCCCAAAGCATTTCTGTAACCACATATAAAAGCGATCGACTGCTCCATATTGTTGAACACCTAATATTCCGAAAATATCCTTTACAGCCAAACTATTAGAGGCACAGTGTTCATATTGTATATGCAGCGTTATTTAGAGGCCCAAAGCACTACTATAACCACATTTTAAACGATCGACTGCCCCATATTGTTGAACACCTAATATTCCAAAAATGTCAATTACAAACAAACTATTAAAGGCACGGAGTTAATATTGTATATGCCGCGTTATACAGGGTCCCAAAGCATTTCTGTAACCACATATTAGGCGTTGGACTGCCCCATGTAGTTGAACACCTATTATTCCAAAATTGTCAATTACTGGCAAACTATTAGAGGCACTGTGTTCATAATGTATATGCAGCGTTATTCAGAGGCCCAAAGCACTACTATAACCACATTTTAAGCGTTCGACTGCCCCATATTGTTGAACACCTAATATTCCAAAAATGTCAATAACAAACAAACTATTAAAGGCACGGAGTTAATATTGTATATGCCGCGTTATACAGAGTCCCAAATCATTTCTGTAACCACATATTAAGCGTTCGACTGCCCCATATTGTTGAACACCTAATATTCCGAAAATGTCAATTACAAGCAAACTATTAGAGGCACAGTGTTCATATTGTATATGCAGCGTTATTCAGAGACCCAAAGCATTTCTATAACCACATATTAAGCGTTCGACTGCCCCATATTGTTGAACACCTAATATTCCAAAATTGTCAATTACTGGCAAACTATTAGAGGCACAGTGTTCATATTGTATATGCATCGTTATTTAGAGACCCAAAGCCATAATATAATAACTTATTAAGCTTTGGAATGCCCCATGTGGTGGAACACCTAATATTACAAAAAATGTCAGTTACAGACAAACTATCAGAGGCAGAGTGTTCATACTGTATATGCAGCGTTATACAGAGTCCCAAAGCGTTAATATAATCATATATTAAGCGTTCGACTGCCCCATATTGTTAAACACCTAATATTCCAAAAATGTCAATTACAGGCAAACTATTAGAGGCATGGAGTTAATATTGTATATGCCGCGATATACCGAGTCCTAAAACATTACTATAAATACATATTAGGCGTTGGACGCCCCATTTAGTTGAACACTTATTATTCCAAATATGTCAATTACAGCCAAACTATCAGAGGCACAGCGTTCATACTGTATATGCAAAGTTATACAGAGTTCCATAGCAATAATATAATCATATATTAAGCGTAGTCCCAAAGCATTTCAATAACCACATATTAAGCGTTCGACTGCCTCATATTGATGAACACCTAATATTCCAAAAATGTCAATTATAGGCAAACTATTGGAGGCACGGAGTTAATATTGTATATGCCGCGTTATACAGAGTCCCAAAGCATTATTATAATCATATATTAGGCGTTGGACTGCCCCATTTGGTTGAACACCTGATATTCCAAAATGGTCAATTACAGGCAAACTATTAGAGGCACAGTGTTCATACTGTATATGCAGCGTTATACAGAGGCCTAAAGCATTACTATAACCACATATTAAGCGTTCGACTGCCTCATATTGATGAACACCTAATATTCCAAAAATGTCAATTACAATCAAACAATTAGAGGCACGGAGTTAATATTGTACATGCCGCGTTATACAGAGTCCCAAAGCATTTCTGTAACCACATATTAAGCGTTCGACTGTCCCATATTGTTGAACATCTAATATTCCGAAAATATCCTTTACAGCCAAACTATTAGAGGCACAGTGTTCATATTGTATATGCAGCGTTATTCAGAGGCCCAAAGCACTACTATAACCACATTTTAAGCGTTCGACTGCCCCATATTGTTGAACACCTAATATTCCAAAAATGTCAATTACAAACAAACTATTAAAGGCACGGAGTTAATATTGTATATGCCGCGTTATACAGAGTCCCAAAGCATTTCTGTAACCACATATAAAAGCGATCGACTGCTCCATATTGTTGAACACCTAATATTCCGAAAATATCCTTTACAGCCAAACTATTAGAGGCACAGTGTTCATATTGTATATGCAGCGTTATTTAGAGGCCCAAAGCACTACTATAACCACATTTTAAACGATCGACTGCCCCATATTGTTGAACACCTAATATTAAAAAATGTCAATTACAAACAAACTATTAAAGGCACGGAGTTAATATTGTATATGCCGCGTTATACAGAGTCCCAAAGCATTTCTGTAACCACATATAAAAGCGATCGACTGCTCCATATTGTTGAACACCTAATATTCCGAAAATATCCTTTACAGCCAAACTATTAGAGGCACAGTGTTCATATTGTATATGCAGCGTTATTTAGAGGCCCAAAGCACTACTATAACCACATTTTAAACGATCGACTGCCCCATATTGTTGAACACCTAATATTAAAAAATGTCAATTACAAACAAACTATTAAAGGCACGGAGTTAATATTGTATATGCCGCGTTATACAGGGTCCCAAAGCATTTCTGTAACCACATATTAAGCGTTCGACTGTCCCATATTGTTGAACATCTAATATTCCGAAAATATCCTTTACAGCCAAACTATTAGAGGCACAGTGTTCATATTGTATATGCAGCGTTATTCAGAGGCCCAAAGCACTACTATAACCACATTTTAAGCGTTCGACTGCCCCATATTGTTGAACACCTAATATTCCAAAAATGTCAATTACAAACAAACTATTAAAGGCACGGAGTTAATATTGTATATGCCGCGTTATACAGAGTCCCAAAGCATTTCTGTAACCACATATAAAAGCGATCGACTGCTCCATATTGTTGAACACCTAATATTCCGAAAATATCCTTTACAGCCAAACTATTAGAGGCACAGTGTTCATATTGTATATGCAGCGTTATTTAGAGGCCCAAAGCACTACTATAACCACATTTTAAACGATCGACTGCCCCATATTGTTGAACACCTAATATTCCAAAAATGTCAATTACAAACAAACTATTAAAGGCACGGAGTTAATATTGTATATGCCGCGATTTTCAGAGTCCCAAAGCATTTTTATAACCACATATTAAGCGTTCGACTGCCCCATATTGATGAACACCTAATATTCCAAAAATGTCAATTACAGGCAAACTATTAGAGGCACGGAGTTAATATTGTTTATGCCGCGTTATACAGAGTCCTAAAGCATTACTATAACAACATATTAGGCGTTGGACTGCCCCATGTAGTTGAACACCTAATATTCCAAAAATGTCCATTACAGCCAAACTTTCAGAGGCACAGTGTTCATACTGCATATGCAAAGTTATACAGAGTCCTAAAGCAATAATATAATCATATATTGAGCGTTGGACTGCCCCATTTGGATGAACACCTAATAATCCAAAATTGTCAATTACAGACAAACTATTAGAGGCACAGTGTTCATATTGTATATGCAGCGTTATTCGGAGGCCCAAAGTACTATTATAACCACATTTTAAGCGTTCGACTGCCCAATATTGTTGAACACCTAATATTCCGAAAATGTCAATTACAAACAAACTATTAGAGGCACGGAGTTAATATTGCATATGCCGCGTTATACAGAGTTCTAAAGCATTACTATAACCACATATTCGGCGTTGGACTGCCCCATGTAGTTGAACACCTAATACTCCAAATTGTCAATTACAGACAAACTATTAGAGGCACAATGTTCATATTGTATATGCAGCGTTATTCAGATGCCAAAGCATTAATATAATCACTTATTAAGCGTTGTACTGCCGCATTTGGTTGAACACCTAATATTCCAAAATTGTCAATTACAGGCAAACTATTAGAAGCACGGAGTTAATATTGTATATGCAGCGTTATTTAGAGGCCCAAAGCATTAATATATTCACTTATTAAGCGTTGAACTGCCCCATTTGGTTGAACACCTAATATTCCAAAAATGTCAATTACAAACAAACTATTAGAGGCACGGAGTTCATATTGTATATGGAGCGTTATTCAGGTGCCAAAGCATTAATATAATCACTTATTGAGCGTTGGATTGCTCCATGTGGATGAACACCTAATATTTCAAAATTGTCAATTACAGCCAAACTATTAGAGGCGCAGTGTTCATATTGTATATGCAGCGTTATTCAGGTGCCAAAGCATTAATATAATCACTTATTAAGAGTTGGAATGCCCCATGTTGTGGAACACCTAATATTTCAAAAATGTCAATTACTGCCAAACTATTAGAGGCGCAGTGTTCATATTGTATATGCAGCGTTATTCAGTGGCCCAAAGCACTACTATAACCACATTTTAAGCGTTTGACTGCCCGATATTGATGAACACCTAATATTCCAAAAATGTCAATTACAGGCAAACTATTGGAGGCACGGAGTTAATATTGTATATGCCGCGTTATACAGAGTTCTAAAGCATTACTATAACCACATATTAGGCGTTGGACTGCCTTATGTAGTTGAACACCTAATATTTCAAAAATGTCAATTACAAACAAACTATTAGAGGCACGGAGTTAATATTGTATATGCCGCGTATTACAGAGTCCTAAAGCATTACTATAACAACATATTAGGCGTTGGACTGCCCCATGTAGTTGAACACCTAATATTCCAAAAATGTCCATTACAGCCAAACTTTCAGAGGCACAGTGTTCATACTGCATATGCAAAGTTATACAGAGTCCTAAAGCAATAATATAATCATATATTGAGCGTTGGACTGCCCGATTTGGATGAACACCTAATAATCCAAAATTGTCAATTACAGACAAACTATTAGAGGCACAGTGTTCATATTGTATATGCAGCGTTATTCAAGGGCCCAAAGCACTACTACAACAACGTTTTAAGCGTCTGACTGCCCTATATTGTTGAACACCTAATATTCCGAAAATGTCAATTACAAACAATCAATCAGAGGCACAAAGTTCATATTGTGTATGCAGCGTTATTCAGAGACTTAAAGCATTAATATAATCACTTATTAAGTGTTAAACTGCCCTATTTTTTGAACACCTAATATTCTAATAATGTCAATTGCAGGCAAACAATTAGAGGCACGGAGTTAATATTGTATATGCTGCGATATACAAAGTCCCAAAGCATTACTATAACCACATATTAAGCGTTCGACTGCCCCATATTGTTGATCAATAAAATTTTCAAAATTGTCAATTGCAGGCAAACTATAAGAGGCACACTGTTCATATTGTATATGCAGCGTTATTCTAAGGCCCAAAGCACTGCTATAACCACATTTTAAGCGTTCGACTGCTCCATATTGTTGAACACCTAATATTCCGAAAATGTCAATTACAAACTATTAGTGGCACAGCGTTCATATTGTATATGCCGCGTTATACAAAGTCCCAAAGCATTACTATAACCACATATTAAGCGATCGACTGCCCCATTGATGTTGTTGAACACCAAATATTCCAAAATTGTCAATTACAGGCAAACTATTAGAGGCACAGTGTTCATATTTTATATGCCGCGTTATACAAAGTCCCAAAGCATTACTATAACCACATATTAAGCGCTCGACTGCTCCATATTGTTGAACACCAAATATTCCAAAATTGTCAATTACAGGCAAACTATTAGAGGCACAGAGTTCATATTGTATATGCAGCGATATTCAGAGACCCAAAGCCATAATATAATAACTTATTAAGCGTTGGAATGCCCCATGTGGTGGAACACCTAATTTTACCAAAATGTCTTTTACAGCCAAACTATTAGAGGCGCAGTGTTCATATTGTATATGCAGCGTTATTCAGTGGCCCAAAGCACTACTATAACCACATTTTAAGCGTTTGACTGCCCGATATTGTTGAACACCTAATATTCCAAAAATGTCAATTACAGCAAAACTATCAGAGGCAGAGTGTTCATACTGTATATGCAGCGTTATACAGAGTCCCAAAGCAATAATATAATCATATATTAAGCGTTGGACTGCCTCATATTGATGAACACCTAATATTCCAAAAATGTCAATTACAGACGAACTATTAGAGGCACGGTGTAAATACTGTATATGCAGCGTTATACAGAGGCCCAAAGCATTACTATAACCACATATTAGCCGTTGGACTGCCCCATGTAGTTGAACACCTAATAATCCAAAATTGTCAATTACAGACAAACTATTAGAGGCACAGTGTTCATATTGTATATGCAGCGTTATTCAAAGGCCCAAAGCACTACTATAACAACGTTTTAAGCGTTCGACTGCCCCATATTGTTGAACACCTAATATTCCGATAATGTCAATTACAAACAATCAGAGGCACAAAGTTCATATTGTGAATGCAGCGTTATTCAGAGACCCAAAGCCATAATATAATAACTTATTAAGCGTTGGAATGCCCCATGTTGTGAAACACCTAATATTACAAAAAATGTCAGTTACAATCAAACTATCAGAGGCAGAGTGTTCATACTGTATATGCAGCGTTATACAGAGTCCCAAAGCATTAATATAATCATATATTAAGCGTTGGACTGCCCCATTTGGTTGAACACCTAATATTCCAAAAATGTAAATTACAAACAAACTATTAGAGGCACGGAGTTAATACTGTATATGCCGCGTTATACAGAGTCCCAAAGCATTTCTATAACCTCATATTAAGCTTTCAACTGCCTCAGATTGATGACCACCTAATATTCCAAAAATGTCAATTACAGCCAAACTATCAGAGGCACAGTGTTCATATTGTATATGCAGCGCTATTCAGAGGCCCAAAGCACTACCATAACCACATTTTAAACGTTCGACTGCCCCATATTGTTGAACACCTAATATTCCAAAAATGTCAATTACAAACAAACTTTTAGTGGCACAGTGTTCATATTGTATATGCCGCGTTATACAAAGTCCCAAAGCATTACTATAACCACATATTAGGCGTTGGACTGCCCCATGTAGTTGAACACCTAATACTACAAAATTGTCAATTACAGGTAAACTATTAGAGGCACAGTGTTCAATTTATATATGCAGTGTTATTTAGAGGCCCAAAGCCATAATATAATAACTTATTAAGCGTTGGAATGCACCATGTGGTGGAACACCTAATATTACAAAAAATGTCAGTTACAGGCAAACTATTAGAGGCACAGTGTTCATATTGTCTATGCAGCGTATTCAGAGACCCAAAGCCATAATATAATAACTTATTAAGCGTTGGAATGCCCCATGTTGTGGAACACCTAATATTACAAAAAATGTCAGTTACAGACAAACTATCAGAGGCAGAATGTTCCTACTGTATATGCAGCGTTATACAGAGTCCCAATGCATTAATATAATCATATATTAAGCGTTGGACTGCCCTATTTGGTTGAACACCTAATATTCCAAAATTGTCAATTACAGGCAAACTATTAGAGGCACGGAGTTAATATTGTATATGCCGCGTTATACAGAGTCCTAAAGCATTACTATAACCACATATTAGGCGTTGGACTGCCCCATGTAGTTGAACACCTATTATTCCAAAATTGTCAATTACTGGCAAACTATTAGAGGCACTGTGTTCATAATGTATATGCAGCGTTATTCAGAGGCCCAAAGCACTACTATAACCACATTTTAAGCGTTCGACTGCCCCATATTGTTGAACACCTAATATTCCAAAAATGTCAATAACAAACAAACTATTAAAGGCACGGAGTTAATATTGTATATGCCGCGTTATACAGAGTCCCAAATCATTTCTGTAACCACATATTAAGCGTTCGACTGCCCCATATTGTTGAACACCTAATATTCCGAAAATGTCAATTACAAGCAAACTATTAGAGGCACAGTGTTCATATTGTATATGCAGCGTTATTCAGAGACCCAAAGCATTTCTATAACCACATATTAAGCGTTCGACTGCCCCATATTGTTGAACACCTAATATTCCAAAATTGTCAATTACTGGCAAACTATTAGAGGCACAGTGTTCATATTGTATATGCATCGTTATTTAGAGACCCAAAGCCATAATATAATAACTTATTAAGCTTTGGAATGCCCCATGTGGTGGAACACCTAATATTACAAAAAATGTCAGTTACAGACAAACTATCAGAGGCAGAGTGTTCATACTGTATATGCAGCGTTATACAGAGTCCCAAAGCGTTAATATAATCATATATTAAGCGTTCGACTGCCCCATATTGTTAAGCACCTAATATTCCAAAAATGTCAATTACAGGCAAACTATTAGAGGCACGGAGTTAATATTGTATATGCCGCGATATACCGAGTCCTAAAACATTACTATAAATACATATTAGGCGTTGGACGCCCCATTTAGTTGAACACTTATTATTCCAAATATGTCAATTACAGCCAAACTATCAGAGGCACAGCGTTCATACTGTATATGCAAAGTTATACAGAGTTCCATAGCAATAATATAATCATATATTAAGCGTAGTCCCAAAGCATTTCAATAACCACATATTAAGCGTTCGACTGCCTCATATTGATGAACACCTAATATTCCAAAAATGTCAATTATAGGCAAACTATTGGAGGCACGGAGTTAATATTGTATATGCCGCGTTATACAGAGTCCCAAAGCATTATTATAATCATATATTAGGCGTTGGACTGCCCCATTTGGTTGAACACCTGATATTCCAAAATGGTCAATTACAGGCAAACTATTAGAGGCACAGTGTTCATACTGTATATGCAGCGTTATACAGAGGCCTAAAGCATTACTATAACCACATATTAAGCGTTCGACTGCCTCATATTGATGAACACCTAATATTCCAAAAATGTCAATTACAATCAAACACTTAGAGGCACGGAGTTAATATTGTACATGCCGCGTTATACAGAGTCCCAAAGCATTTCTATAACCACATATTAAACTTTCGACTACCCCATATTGTTGAACAATAAAATTTTCCAAAATTGTCAATTAGAGGCAAACTATTAGAGGCACACTGTTCATGTTGTATATGCAGCGTTATTCAAAGGCCCAAAGCACTACTATAAATACATTTTAAGCGTTCGACTGCTCCATATTGTTGAACACCTAATATTCCGAAAATGTCAATTACAAACAAACTATTAGAGGCACAGTGGTCATATTGTATATGCAGCGTTATACAAAGTCCCAAAGCATTACTATAACCACATATTAAGCGTTCGACTGCCCCATATTGTTGAACACCAAATATTCCAAAATTGTCAATTACAGGCAAACTATTAGAGGCACAGTGTTCATATTGTATATGCCGCGTTTTACAAAGTCCCAAAGCATTACTATAACCACATATTAAGCGTTCGACTGCCCCATATTGTTGAACACCAAATATTCCAAAATTGTCAATTACAGGCAAACTATTGGAGGCACAGTGTTCATATTGTATATGTAGCGTTATTCAGAGACCCAAAGCCATAATATAATAACTTATTAAGCGTTGGAATGCCCCATGTTGTGGAATACCTAATATTACAAAAAATGTCAGTTACAGACAAACTATTAGAGGCACAATGTTCATATTGTATATGCAGCGTTATTCAGATGCCAAAGCATTAATATAATCACTTATTAAGCGTTGGACTGCCCCATTTGGTTGAACACCTAATATTCCTAAATTGTCAATTACAGGCAAACTATTAAAGGCACGGAGTTAATATTGTATATGCCGCGTTATACAGAGTCCTAAAGCATTACTATAACCACATATTAGGCGTTGGACTGCCCTATGTAGTTGAACACCTAATATTCCAAAATTGTAAATTACAGGCAAACTATTAGAGGCACAGTGTTCATATTGTATATGCAGCGTTATTCAGAGGCCCAAAGTACTATTATAACCACATTTTAAGCGATCGACTGCCCAATATTGTTGAACACCTAATATTCCAAAAATGTCAATTACAAACAAACTATTAGAGACACGGAGTTAATATTGCATATGCCGCGTTATACAGAGTCCTAAAGCATTTCTATAACCACATATTAGGCGTTGGAGTGCCCCATGTAGTTGAACACCTAATATTCCAAATTGTCAATTACAGGCAAACTATTAGAGGCAGTGTTCATATTGTATATGCAGCGTTATTCAGAGACCCAAAGCCATAATATAATAACTTATTAAGCATTGGAATGCCCTATGTTGTGGAACACCTAATATTACAAAAAATGCCAGTTACAGACAAACTATTAGAGGCACAATGTTCATATTGTATATGCAGCGTTATTCAGAGTCCCAAAGCACTACTATAACCACATTTTATGCGTTCGACTGCCCCATATTGTTGAACACCTAATATTCCGAAAATGTCCTTTACAGCCAAACTATTAGAGGCACAGTGTTCATATTGTATATGCAGCGTTATTAAGTGGCCCAAAGCACTACTATAACCACATTTTAAGCGTTCGACTGCCCGATATTGTTGGACACCAAATATTCCAAAAATGTCAATTATAGGCAAACTATTGGAGGCACGGAGTTAATATTGTATATGCCGCGTTATACAGAGTCCTAAAGCATTACTATAACCACATATTAGGCGTTGGACTGCCCCATGTAGTTGAACACCTAATACTCCAAAATTGTCAATTACAGGCAAACTATTAGAGGCACAGTGTTCATATTGTATATGCAGCGATATTCAGAGGCCCAAAGCACTACTATAACCACATTTTAAACGTTCGACTGCCCCATGTAGTTGAACACATAATATTCCAAAAATGTCAATTACAGCCAAACTATCAGAGGCACAGTGTTCATTCTGTATATGCAGCGTTATACAGGGTCCCAATGCAATAATATAATCATATATTAAGCGTTGGACTGCCCTATTTGGTTGAACACCTAATATTCCAAAATTGTCAATTACAGGCAAACTATTAGAGGCACGGAGTTAATATTGTATATGCCGCGTTATACAGAGTCCTAAAGCATTACTATAACCACATATTAGGCGTTGGACTGCCCCATGTAGTTGAACACCTATTATTCCAAAATTGTCAATTACTGGCAAACTATTAGAGGCACTGTGTTCATAATGTATATGCAGCGTTATTCAGAGTCCCAAAGCATTTCTATAACCACATATTAAGCGTTCGACTGCCCCATATTGTTGAACACCTAATATTCCAAAATTGTCAATTACAGGCAAACTATTAGAGGCACAGTGATCATATTGTATATGCAGCGTTATTCGGAGGCCCAAAGCACTACTATAACCACATTTTAAAGGTTCGACTGCCCTATATTGTTGAACACCTAATATTCCAAAAATGTCAATTACAAACAAACTATTAAAGGCACGGAGTTAATATTGTATATGCCGCGTTATACAGAGTCCCAAAGCATTTCTGTAACCACATATAAAAGCGATCGACTGCTCCATATTGTTGAACACCTAATATTCCGAAAATATCCTTTACAGCCAAACTATTAGAGGCACAGTGTTCATATTGTATATGCAGCGTTATTTAGAGGCCCAAAGCACTACTATAACCACATTTTAAACGATCGACTGCCCCATATTGTTGAACACCTAATATTCCAAAAATGTCAATTACAAACAAACTATTAAAGGCACGGAGTTAATATTGTATATGCCGCGTTATACAGGGTCCCAAAGCATTTCTGTAACCACATATTAGGCGTTGGACTGCCCCATGTAGTTGAACACCTATTATTCCAAAATTGTCAATTACTGGCAAACTATTAGAGGCACTGTGTTCATAATGTATATGCAGCGTTATTCAGAGGCCCAAAGCACTACTATAACCACATTTTAAGCGTTCGACTGCCCCATATTGTTGAACACCTAATATTCCAAAAATGTCAATAACAAACAAACTATTAAAGGCACGGAGTTAATATTGTATATGCCGCGTTATACAGAGTCCCAAATCATTTCTGTAACCACATATTAAGCGTTCGACTGCCCCATATTGTTGAACACCTAATATTCCGAAAATGTCAATTACAAGCAAACTATTAGAGGCACAGTGTTCATATTGTATATGCAGCGTTATTCAGAGACCCAAAGCATTTCTATAACCACATATTAAGCGTTCGACTGCCCCATATTGTTGAACACCTAATATTCCAAAATTGTCAATTACTGGCAAACTATTAGAGGCACAGTGTTCATATTGTATATGCATCGTTATTTAGAGACCTAAAGCCATAATATAATAACTTATTAAGCTTTGGAATGCCCCATGTGGTGGAACACCTAATATTACAAAAAATGTCAGTTACAGACAAACTATCAGAGGCAGAGTGTTCATACTGTATATGCAGCGTTATACAGAGTCCCAAAGCGTTAATATAATCATATATTAAGCGTTCGACTGCCCCATATTGTTAAACACCTAATATTCCAAAAATGTCAATTACAGGCAAACTATTAGAGGCATGGAGTTAATATTGTATATGCCGCGATATACCGAGTCCTAAAACATTACTATAAATACATATTAGGCGTTGGACGCCCCATTTAGTTGAACACTTATTATTCCAAATATGTCAATTACAGCCAAACTATCAGAGGCACAGCGTTCATACTGTATATGCAAAGTTATACAAAGTTCCATAGCAATAATATAATCATATATTAAGCGTAGTCCCAAAGCATTTCAATAACCACATATTAAGCGTTCGACTGCCTCATATTGATGAACACCTAATATTCCAAAAATGTCAATTATAGGCAAACTATTGGAGGCACGGAGTTAATATTGTATATGCCGCGTTATACAGAGTCCCAAAGCATTATTATAATCATATATTAGGCGTTGGACTGCCCCATTTGGTTGAACACCTGATATTCCAAAATGGTCAATTACAGGCAAACTATTAGAGGCACAGTGTTCATACTGTATATGCAGCGTTATACAGAGGCCTAAAGCATTACTATAACCACATATTAAGCGTTCGACTGCCTCATATTGATGAACACCTAATATTCCAAAAATGTCAATTACAATCAAACAATTAGAGGCACGGAGTTAATATTGTACATGCCGCGTTATACAGAGTCCCAAAGCATTTCTGTAACCACATATTAAGCGTTCGACTGTCCCATATTGTTGAACATCTAATATTCCGAAAATATCCTTTACAGCCAAACTATTAGAGGCACAGTGTTCATATTGTATATGCAGCGTTATTCAGAGGCCCAAAGCACTACTATAACCACATTTTAAGCGTTCGACTGCCCCATATTGTTGAACACCTAATATTCCAAAAATGTCAATTACAAACAAACTATTAAAGGCACGGAGTTAATATTGTATATGCCGCGTTATACAGAGTCCCAAAGCATTTCTGTAACCACATATAAAAGCGATCGACTGCTCCATATTGTTGAACACCTAATATTCCGAAAATATCCTTTACAGCCAAACTATTAGAGGCACAGTGTTCATATTGTATATGCAGCGTTATTTAGAGGCCCAAAGCACTACTATAACCACATTTTAAACGATCGACTGCCCCATATTGTTGAACACCTAATATTAAAAAATGTCAATTACAAACAAACTATTAAAGGCACGGAGTTAATATTGTATATGCCGCGTTATACAGAGTCCCAAAGCATTTCTGTAACCACATATAAAAGCGATCGACTGCTCCATATTGTTGAACACCTAATATTCCGAAAATATCCTTTACAGCCAAACTATTAGAGGCACAGTGTTCATATTGTATATGCAGCGTTATTTAGAGGCCCAAAGCACTACTATAACCACATTTTAAACGATCGACTGCCCCATATTGTTGAACACCTAATATTAAAAAATGTCAATTACAAACAAACTATTAAAGGCACGGAGTTAATATTGTATATGCCGCGTTATACAGGGTCCCAAAGCATTTCTGTAACCACATATTAAGCGTTCGACTGTCCCATATTGTTGAACATCTAATATTCCGAAAATATCCTTTACAGCCAAACTATTAGAGGCACAGTGTTCATATTGTATATGCAGCGTTATTCAGAGGCCCAAAGCACTACTATAACCACATTTTAAGCGTTCGACTGCCCCATATTGTTGAACACCTAATATTCCAAAAATGTCAATTACAAACAAACTATTAAAGGCACGGAGTTAATATTGTATATGCCGCGTTATACAGAGTCCCAAAGCATTTCTGTAACCACATATAAAAGCGATCGACTGCTCCATATTGTTGAACACCTAATATTCCGAAAATATCCTTTACAGCCAAACTATTAGAGGCACAGTGTTCATATTGTATATGCAGCGTTATTTAGAGGCCCAAAGCACTACTATAACCACATTTTAAACGATCGACTGCCCCATATTGTTGAACACCTAATATTCCAAAAATGTCAATTACAAACAAACTATTAAAGGCACGGAGTTAATATTGTATATGCCGCGTTATACAGGGTCCCAAAGCATTTCTGTAACCACATATTAAGCGTTCGACTGTCCCATATTGTTGAACATCTAATATTCCGAAAATATCCTTTACAGCCAAACTATTAGAGGCACAGTGTTCATATTGTATATGCAGCGTTATTCAGAGGCCCAAAGCACTACTATAACCACATTTTAAGCGTTCGACTGCCCCATATTGTTGAACACCTAATATTCCAAAAATGTCAATTACAAACAAACTATTAAAGGCACGGAGTTAATATTGTATATGCCGCGTTATACAGAGTCCCAAAGCATTTCTGTAACCACATATAAAAGCGATCGACTGCTCCATATTGTTGAACACCTAATATTCCGAAAATATCCTTTACAGCCAAACTATCAGAGGCACAGTGTTCATACTGTATATGCAAAGTTATACAGAGTCCCATAGCAATAATATAATCATATATTAAGCGTAGTCCCAAAGCATTTATATAACCACATATTAAGCGTTCGACTGCCTCATATTGATGAACACCTAATATTCCAAAAATGTCAATTATAGGCAAACTATTGGAGGCACGGAGTTAATATTGTTTATGCCGCGTTATACAGAGTCCTAAAGCATTACTATAACCACATATTAGGCGTTGGACTGCCCCATGTAGTTAAACACCTAATACTCCAAAATTGTCAATTACAGGCAAACTATTAAAGGCACAGTGTTCATATTGTATATGCAGCGTTATTTAGAGACCCAAAGCCTTAATATAATAACTTATTAAGCGTTGGAATGCCCCATGTGGTGGAACACCTAATATTACAAAAAATGTCAGTTACAGACAAACTATTAGAGGCACAATGTTCATATTGTATATGCAGCGTTATTCAGGTGCCAAAGCATTAATATAATCACTTATTAAGCGTTGTACTGCCCCATTTGGTTGAACACCTAATATTCCAAAAATGTCAATTACAAACAAACTATTAGAGGCACGGAGTTAATATTGTATATGCCGCGTTATACAGAGTCCCAAAGCATTTCTATAACCACATATTAAGCGTTTGACTGCCCCATATTGTTGAACAATAAAATTTTTAAAATTGTCAATTACAGGCAAACTATAAGAGGCACACTGTTCATATTGTATATGCAGCGTTATTCAAAGGCCCAAAGCACTACTATAACCACATTTTAAGCGTTCGACTGCTCCATATTGTTGAACACCTATTATTCCGAAAATGTCAATTACAAACAAACTATTAGTGGCACAGTGTTCATATTGTATATGCCGCGTTATACAAAGTCCCAAAGCATTACTATAACCACATATTAAGCGCTCGACTGCCCCATATTGTTGAACACCATATATTCCAAAATTGTCAATTACAGGCAAACTATTAGAGGCACAGAGTTCATATTGTATATGCAGCGATATACAGAGACCCAAAGCCATAATATAATAACTTATTAAGCGTTGGAATGCCCCATGTGGCGGAACACCTAATATTACAAAAAATGTCAGTTACTGACAATAGAGGCACAGTGTTCATATTGTATATGCAGTGTTATTCAGATTCCCAAAGCTCTACTATAACCACATTTTAAGCGTTCGACTGCCCCATATTGTTGAACACCTAATATTCCAAAAATGTCAATTACAAACAAACTATTAGAAACACAGTGTTCATATTGTATATGCCGCGTTATACAAAGTCCCAAAGCATTACTATAACCACATATTAAGCGTTCGACTGCCCCTTATTGTTGAACACCAAATATTCCAAAATTTTCAATTACAGGCAAACTATTAGAGGCAAAGAGTTCACATTGTATATGCAGCGTTATTTAGAGGCCCATAGCACTACTATAACCACATATTAAGCGCTCGACTGCCCATATAGTTGAACACTTAATATTCCGAAAATGTCCTTTACAGTTAAACTATTAGAGGCACAGTGTTCATATTGTCTATGCAGCGTTATTCAGAGACCCAAAGCCATAATATAATAACTTATTAAGCGTTGGAATGCCCCATGTTTTGGAACACCTAATATTACAAAAAATGTCAGTTACAGACAAACTATTTGAGGCACGGTGTAAATACTGTATATGCAGCGTTATACACAGGCCTAAAGCATTACTATAACCACATATTAAGCGATCGACTGCCTCATATTGATGAACACCTAATATTCCAAAAATGTCAATTACAGACAATCTATTAGAGGCACGGTGTAAATACTGTATATGCAGCGTTATACAGAGTCCCAAAGCATTATTATAATCATATATTAGGCGTTGGACTGCCCCATTTGGTTGAACACCAGATATTCCAAAATTGTCAATTACAGGCAAACTATTAGAGGCACAGTGTTCATATGGTATATGCAGCGTTATACAGAGGCCTAAAGCATTACTATTACCACATATTAAGCGTTCGACTGCCCCATATTGTTGAACACCAAATATTCCAAAATTGTCAATTACAGGCCAACTATTAGAGGCACAGTGTTCATATTGTATATGCAGCGATATTCAGAGACCCAAAGCCATAATATAATAACTTATTAAGCGTTGGAATGCCCCATGTTTTGGAACACCTAATATTACAAAAAATGTCAGTAACAGACAAACTATTAGAGGCACGGTGTAAATACTGTATATGCAGCGTTATACAGAGTCCCAAAGCATTATTATAATCATATATTAGGCGTTGGACTGCCCCATTTGGTTGAACACCAGATATTCCAAAATTGTCAATTACAGGCAAACTATTAGAGGCACGGAGTTAATATTGTATATGCCGCGTTATACAGAGTCCCAAAGCATTACTATAACCACATATTAAGCGTTCGACTGCCCCATATTGTTAAACACCTAATATTCCAAAAATGTCAATTACAGGCAAACTATTAGAGGCACGGAGTTAATATTGTATACGCCGCGATATACCGAGTCCTAAAGCATTACTATAACCACATATTAAGCGTTCGACTGCCTCATATTGATGAACACCTAATATTCCAAAAATGTCAATTACAGGCAAACTATTGGAGGCACGGAGTTAATATTGTATATGCCGCGATATACAGAGTCCTAAAGCATTACTATAACCACATATTAGCCGTTGGACTGCCCCATGTAGTTGAACACCTAATAATCCAAAATTGTCAATTACAGACAAACTATTAGAAACACAGTGTTCATATTGTATATGCAGCGTTATTCAAAGGCCCAAAGCACTACTATAACAACGTTTTAAGCGTTCGACTGCCCCATATTGTTGAACACCTAATATTCCGATAATGTCAATTACAAACAAACAATCAGAGGCACAAAGTTCATATTGTGTATGCAGCGTTATTCAGAGACCCAAATCCATAATAAAATAACTTATTAAGCGTTGGAATGCCCCATGTTGTGAAACACCTAATATTACAAAAATTGTCAGTTACAATCAAACTATCAGAGGCAGAGTGTTCATACTGTATATGCAGCGTTATACAGAGTCCCAAAACATTAATATAATCATATATTAAGCGTTGGACTGCCCCATTTGGTTGAACACCTAATATTCCAAAAATGTTAATTACAAACAAACTATTAGAGGCACGGAGTTAATACTGTATATGCCGCGTTATACAGAGTCCCAAAGCATTTCTATAACCTCATATTAAGCTTTCAACTGCCTCAGATTGATGACCACCTAATATTCCAAAAATGTCAATTACAGCCAAACTATCAGAGGCACAGTGTTCATATTGTATATGCAGCGTTATTCAGAGGCCCAAAGCACTACCATAACCACATTTTAAACGTTCGACTGCCCCATATTGTGGAACACCTAATATTCCAAATATGTCAATTACAGGCAAACTATTAGAGGCACAGTGTTCATATTGTATATGCCGCGTTATACAAAGTCCCAAAGCATTACTATAACCACATATTAAGCGTTCGACTGCCCCATATTGTTGAACACCAAATATTCCAAAATTGTCAATTACAGGCAAACTATTAGAGGCACAGAGTTCATATTGTATATGCAGCGTTATTTAGAGGCCCATAGCACTACTATAACCACATATTAAGCGCTCGACTGCCCATATAGTTGAACACTTAATATTCCGAAAATGTCCTTTACAGTTAAACTATTAGAGGCACAGTGTTCATATTGTCTATGCAGCGTTATTCAGAGACCCAAAGCCATAATATAATAACTTATTAAGCGTTGGAATGCCCCATGTTTTGGAACACCTAATATTACAAAAATGTCAGTTACAGACAAACTATTAGAGGCACGGTGTAAATACTGTATATGCAGCGTTATACAGAGTCCCAAAGCATTATTATAATCATATATTAGGCGTTGGACTGCCCCATTTGGTTGAACACCAGATATTCCAAAATTGTCAATTACAGGCAAACTATTAGAGGCACGGAGTTAACATTGTATATGCCGCGTTATACAGAGTCCTAAAGCATTTCTGTAACCACATATTAAGCGTTCGACTGCCCCATATTGTTGAACACCTAATATTCCGAAAATATCCTTTACAGCCAAACTATTAGAGGCACAGTGTTCATATTGTATATGCAGCGTTATTCAGTGGCCCAAAGCACTACTATAACCACATTTTAAACGTTCGACTGCCCCATATTGTTGAACACCAAATATTCCAAAATTGTCAATTACAGGCAAACTATTAGAGGCACAGTGTTCATATTGTATATGCAGCGTTATTTAGAGGCCCATAGCACTACTATAACCACATATTAAGCGCTCGACTGCCCACATAGTTGAACACTTAATATTCCGAAAATGTCCTTTACAGCCAAACTATTAGAGGCACAGTGTTCATATTGTCTATGCAGCGTTATTCAGAGACCCAAAGCCATAATATAATAACTTATTAAGCGTTCGACTTCCCCATATTGTTGAACACCAAATATTCCAAAATTGTCAATTACAGGCAAACTATTAAAGGCACGGTGTTAATATTGTATATGCCGCGTTATACAGAGTCCCGAAGCATTTCTATAACCACATATTAAGCGTTGGAATGCCCCATGTTTTGGAACACCTAATATTACAAAAATGTAAATTACAGGCAAGCTATTAGAGGCACGGAGTTAATATTGTATATGCCGCGTTATACAGAGTCCTAAAGCATTTCTGTAACCACATATTAAGCGTTCGACTGCCCCATATTGTTGAACACCTAATATTCCGAAAATATCCTTTACCGCCAAACTATTAGAGGCACAGTGTTCATATTGTATATGCAGCGTTATTCAGTGGCCCAATGCACTACTATAACCACATTTTAAGCGTTTGACTGCCGGTATTGTTGAACACCTAATATTCCAAAAATGTCAATTACAAACAAACATTTAGAGGCACAGTGTTCATATTGTATATGCCGCGTTATACAAAGTCCCAAAGCATTACTATAACCACATATTAAGCGTTCGACTGCCCCATATTGTTGAACACCAAATATTCCAAAAATGTCCATTACAGCCAAACTATCAGAGCCACAGTGTTCATACTGCTTATGCAAAGTTATACAGAGTCCCAAAGCAATAATATAATCATATATTAAGCGTTGGACTGCCCCATTTGGATGATCACCTAATAATCCAAAATTGTCAATTACAGACAAACTATTGGAGGCACAGTGTTCATATTGTATATGCAGCGTTATTCAAAGACCCAAAGCACTACTATAACAAAGTTTTAAGCGTTCGACCGGACCATATTGTTGAACACCTAATATTCCGATAATGTCAATTACAAACAAACAATCAGAGGCACAAAGTTCATATTGTGTATGCAGCGTTATTCAGAGACCCAAAGCCATAATATAATAACTTATTAAGCGTTGGAATGCCCCATGTTGTGGAACACCTAATATTACAAAAAATGTCAGTTACAGACAAACTATCAGAGGCAGAGTGTTCATACTGTATATGCAGCGTTATTCAGAGGCCCATAGCACTACTATAACCACATATTAAGCGATCGACTGCTTCATATTGTTGAACACCTAATATTCCGAAAATATCCTTTACAGCCAAACCATTAGAGGCACAGTGTTCATATAGTATATGCAGCGTTTCAGGTGCCAAAGCATTACTAAAATAACTTATTAAGCGTTTGACTGCCCGATATTGTTGAACACCTAATATTCCAAAAATGTCAATTACAAACAAACTATTAAAGGCACGGAGTTAATATTGTATATGCCGCGTTATACAGAGTCCCAAAGCATTTCTGTAACCACATATTAAGCGATCGACTGCTCCATATTGTTGAACACCTAATATTCCGAAAATATCCTTTACAGCCAAACTATTAGAGGCACAGTGTTCATATTGTATATGCAGCGTTTCAGGTGCCAAAGCATTACTAAAATAACTTATTAAGCGTTGGATTGCCCCATGTGGATGAACACCTAATTTTTCAAAAATGTCAATTACAGCCAAACTATCAGAGGCACAAAGTTCATATTGTATATGCAGCGTTATTCAGAGGCCCAAAGCCATAATATAATAACTTATTAAGCGTTGGAATGCCCCATGTTGTGGAACACCTAATATTACAAAAAATGTCAATTACAGACAAGCTATTAGGGGCACAGTGTTCATATTGTATATGCCGCGTTATACAGAGTCCCAAAGCATTTCTATAACCACATATTAAGCGTTCGACTGCCCCATATTGTTGAACACCTAATATTCCAAAATTGTCAATTACAGGCAAACTATTAGAGGCACAGTGATCATATTGTATATGCAGCGTTATTCGGAGGCCCAAAGCACTACTATAACCACATTTTAAAGGTTCGACTGCCCTATATTGTTGAACACCTAATATTCCAAAAATGTCAATTACAAACAAACTATTAAAGGCACGGAGTTAATATTGTATATGCCGCGTTATACAGGGTCCCAAAGCATTTCTGTAACCACATATTAAGCGTTCGACTGTCCCATATTGTTGAACATCTAATATTCCGAAAATATCCTTTACAGCCAAACTATTAGAGGCACAGTGTTAATATTGTATTTGCAGCGTTATTCAGTCGCCCAATGCACTACTATAACCACATTTTAAGCGTTTGACTGCCCGATATTGTTGAACACCTAATATTCCAAAAATGTCAATTACAAACAAACTTTTAGAGGCACAGTGTTCATATTGTATATGCCACGTTATACAAGGTCCCAAAGCATTACTATAACCACATATTAAGCGTTCGACTGCCCCATATTGTTGAACACCTAATATTCCGAAAATATCCTTTACAGCCAAACTATTAGAGGCACAGTGTTCATATTGTATATGCAGCGTTATTTAGAGGCCCATAGCACTACTATAACCACATATTAAGCGCTCGACTGCCCACATAGTTGAACTCTTAATATTCCGAAAATGTCCTTTACAGCCAAACTATTAGACGCACAGTGTTCATATTGTATATGCCGCGTTATACAAAGTCCCAAAGCATTACTATAACCACATATTAAGCGTTCGACTGCCCCATATTGTTGAACACCTAGTATTCCAAAAATGTCAATTACAAACAAACTATTAAAGGCACGGAGTTAATATTGTATATGCCGCGTTATACAGAGTCCCAAAGCATTTCAGTAACCACATATTAAGCGATCGACTGCTCCATATTGTTGAACACCTAATATTCCGAAAATATCCTTTACAGCCAAACTATTAGAGGCACAGTGTTCATATTGTATATGCAGCGTTGTTCAGAGGCCCAAAGCACTACTATAACCACATATTAAGCGCTCGACTGCCCACATAGTTGAACTCTTAATATTCCGAAAATGTCCTTTACAGCCAAACTATTAGACGTACAGTGTTCATATTGTATATGCCGCGTTATACAAAGTCCCAAAGCATTACTATAACCACATATTAAGCGTTCGACTGCCCCATATTGTTGAACACCTAATATTCCAAAAATGTCAATTACAAACAAACTATTAAAGGCACGGAGTTAATATTGTATATGCCGCGTTATACAGAGTCCCAAAGCATTTCAGTAACCACATATTAAGCGATCGACTGCTCCATATTGTTCAACACCTAATATTCCGAAAATATCCTTTACAGCCAAACTATTAGAGGCACAGTGTTCATATTGTATATGCAGCGTTATTCAGAGGCCCAAAGCACTACTATAACCACATTTTAAGCGCTCGACTGCCCACATAGTTGAACACTTAATATTTCGAAAATGTCCTTTACAGCCAAACTATTAGAGGCACAGTGTTCATATTGTATATGCAGCGTTATTCAGTGGCCCAAAGCACTACTATATCCACTTTTTAAGCGTTTGACTGCCCGATATTGTTGAACACCTAATATTCCAAAAATGTCAATTACAAACAAACTATTAAAGGCACGGAGTTAATATTGTATATGCCGCGTTATACAGAGTCCCAAAGCATTTCTGTAACCACATATTAAGCGATCGACTGCTCCATATTGTTGAACACCTAATATTCCGAAAATATCCTTTACAGCCAAACTATTAGAGGCACAGTGTTCATATTGTATATGCAGCGTTTCAGGTGCCAAAGCATTAATATAATAACTTATTAAGCGTTGGATTGCCCCATGTAAATGAACACCTAATATTTCAAAAATGTCAATTACAGCCAAACTATCAGAGGCACAAAGTTCATATTGTATATGCAGCGTTATTCAGAGGCCCAAAGCCATAATATAATAACTTATTAAGCGTTGGAATGCCCCATGTTGTGGAACACCTAATATTACAAAAAACGTCAATTACAGACAAGCTATTAGGGGCACAGTGTTCATATTGTAAATGTCGCGTTATACAGAGTCCCAAAGCATTTCTATAACCACATATTAAACGTTCGACTGCCCCATATTGTTGAACACCTAATATTCCAAAATTGTCAATTACAGGCAAACTATTAGAGGCACAGTGATCATATTGTATATGCAGCGTTATTCGGAGGCCCAAAGCACTACTATAACCACATTTTAAAGGTTCGACTGCCCCATATTGTTGAACACCTAATATTCCAAAAATGTCAATTACAAACAAACTATTAAAGGCACGGAGTTAATATTGTATATGCCGCGTTATACAGGGTCCCAAAGCATTTCTGTAACCACATATTAAGCTTTCGACTGCCCCATATTGTTGAACATCTAATATTCCGAAAATATCCTTTACAGCCAAACTATTAGAGGCACAGTGTTAATATTGTATTTGCAGCGTTATTCGGTCGCCCAATGCACTACTATAACCACATTTTAAGCGTTTGACTGCCCGATATTGTTGAACACCTAATATTCCAAAATTGTCAATTACAGGCAAACTATTAGAGGCACAGTGTTCATATTGTATATGCAGCGTTATTTAGAGGCCCATAGCACTACTATAACCACATTTTAAGCGCTCGACTGCCCACATAATTGAACACTTAATATTCTGAAAATGTCCTTTACAGCCAAACTATTAGAGGCACAGTGTTCATATTGTATTTGCAGCGTTATTCAGAGGCCCAAAGCCATAATATAATATCTTATTAAGCGTTGGAATGCCCCATGTTGTGGAACACCTAATATTACAAAAAATGTCAATTACAGACAAGCTTTTAGGGGCACAGTGTTCATATTGTATATGCCGCGTTATACAGAGTCCCAAAGCATTTCTATAACTACATATTAAACGTTTGACTGCCCCATATTGTTGAACACCTAATATTCCAAAATTGTCAATTACAGGCAAACTATTAGAGGCACAGTGTTCATATTGTATATGCAGCGTTATTCAGAGGCCCAAAGCACTTCTATAACCACATTTTTAGCGCTCGACTGCCCACATAGTTGAACACTTAATATTTCGAAAATGTCCTTTACAGCCAAACTATTAGAGGCACAGTTTTCATATTGTATATGCAGCGTTATTCAGTGGCCCAAAGCACTACTATAACCACATTTTAAGCGCTCGACTGCCCACATAGTTGAACACTTAATATTTCGAAAATGTCCTTTACAGCCAAACTATTAGAGGCACAGTGTTCATATTGTATATGCAGCGTTATTCAGTGGCCCAAAGCACTACTATATCCACTTTTTAAGCGTTTGACTGCCCGATATTGTTGAACACCTAATATTCCAAAAATGTCAATTACAAACAAACTATTAAAGGCACGGAGTTAATATTGTATATGCCGCGTTATACAGAGTCCCAAAGCATTTCTGTAACCACATATTAAGCGATCGACTGCTCCATATTGTTGAACACCTAATATTCCGAAAATATCCTTTACAGCCAAACTATTAGAGGCACAGTGTTCATATTGTATATGCAGCGTTTCAGGTGCCAAAGCATTAATATAATAACTTATTAAGCGTTGGATTGCCCCATGTAAATGAACACCTAATATTTCAAAAATGTCAATTACAGCCAAACTATCAGAGGCACAAAGTTCATATTGTATATGCAGCGTTATTCAGAGGCCCAAAGCCATAATATAATAACTTATTAAGCGTTGGAATGCCCCATGTTGTGGAACACCTAATATTACAAAAAACGTCAATTACAGACAAGCTATTAGGGGCACAGTGTTCATATTGTAAATGTCGCGTTATACAGAGTCCCAAAGCATTTCTATAACCACATATTAAACGTTCGACTGCCCCATATTGTTGAACACCTAATATTCCAAAATTGTCAATTACAGGCAAACTATTAGAGGCACAGTGATCATATTGTATATGCAGCGTTATTCGGAGGCCCAAAGCACTACTATAACCACATTTTAAAGGTTCGACTGCCCCATATTGTTGAACACCTAATATTCCAAAAATGTCAATTACAAACAAACTATTAAAGGCACGGAGTTAATATTGTATATGCCGCGTTATACAGGGTCCCAAAGCATTTCTGTAACCACATATTAAGCGTTCGACTGCCCCATATTGTTGAACATCTAATATTCCGAAAATATCCTTTACAGCCAAACTATTAGAGGCACAGTGTTAATATTGTATTTGCAGCGTTATTCGGTCGCCCAATGCACTACTATAACCACATTTTAAGCGTTTGACTGCCAGATATTGTTGAACACCTAATATTCCAAAAATGTCAATTACAAACAAACTATTAGAGGCACAGTGTTCATATTGTATATGCCCCGTTATACAAAGTCCCAAAGCATTACTATAACCACATATTAAGCGTTTGACTGCCCCATATTGTTGAACACCAAATATTCCAAAATTGTCAATTACAGGCAAACTATTAGAGGCACTGTGTTCATATTGTATGTGCAGTGTTATTTAGAGGCCCAAAGCACTACTATAACCACATTTTAAGCGCTCGACTGCCCACATAGTTGAATACTTAATATTTCGAAAATGTCCTTTACAGCCAAACTATTTGAGGCACAGTGTTCATATTGTATATGCAGCGTTATACAGAGTCCCAATGCATTAATATAATCATATATTAAGCGTTGGACTGCCCCATTTGGATGAACACCTAATATTCCAAAAATGTCAATTACAGCCAAACTATCAGAGGCACAAAGTTCATATTGTGTATGCAGCGTTATTCAGTAGCCCAAAGCATTAATATTATCACTTATTAAGCGTTAAACTGCCCTATTTGTTGAACACCTAATATTCTAATAATGTCAATTGCAGGCAAACAATTAGAGGACCGGAGTTAATATTGTATATGCCGCGTTATACAGAGTCCCAAAGCATTACTATAACCACATATTAAGCGTTCGACTGCCCCATATTGTTAAACACCTAATATTCCAAAATTGTCAATTACAGGCAAACTATTAGAGGCACAGTGTTCATATTGTATATGCAGCGTTATTTAGAGGCCCAAAGCCATAATATAATAACTTATTAAGCGTTGGAATGCACCATGTGGTGGAACCCCTAATATTAAAAAAAATGTCAGTTACAGACAAGCTACTGGAGGCACAATGTTCATATTGTATATGCAGCGTTATTCAGAGGCCCATAGCACTACTATAACCACATATTAAGCGCTCGACTGCCCATATAGTTGAACACTTAATATTCCGAAAATGTCCTTTACAGTTAAACTATTAGAGGCACAGTTTTCATATTGTCTATGCAGCGTTATTCAGAGACCCAAAGCCATAATATAATAACTTATTAAGCATTGGAATGCCCCATGTTTTGGAACACCTAATATTACAAAAAATGTCAGTTACAGACAAACTATTAGAGGCACGGTGTAAATACTGTATATGCAGCGTTATAAAGAGTCCCAAAGCATTATTATAATCATATATTAGGCGTTGGACTGCCCCATTTGGTTGAACACCAGATATTCCAAAATTGTCAATTACAGGCAAACTATTAGAGGCACGGAGTTAATATTGTATATGCCGCGTTATACAGAGTCCTAAAGCATTTCTGTAACCACATATTAAGCGTTCGACTGCCCCATATTGTTGAACACCTAATATTCCGAAAATATCCTTTACAGCCAAACTATTAGAGGCACAGTGTTCATATTGTATATGCAGCGTTATTCAGTGGCCCAAAGCACTACTATAACCACATTTTAAACGTTCGACTGCCCCATATTGTTGAACACCAAATATTCCAAAATTGTCAATTACAGGCAAACTATTAGAGGCACAGTGTTCATATTGTATATGCAGCGTTATTTAGAGGCCCATAGCACTACTATAACCACATATTAAGCGCTCGACTGCCCACATAGTTGAACACTTAATATTCCGAAAATGTCCTTTACTGCCAAACTATTAGAGGCACAGTGTTCATATTGTCTATGCAGCGTTATTCAGAGACCCAAAGCCATAATATAATAACTTATTAAGCGTTCGACTTCCCCATATTGTTGAACACCAAATATTCCAAAATTGTCAATTACAGGCAAACTATTAAAGGCACGGTGTTAATATTGTATATGCCGCGTTATACAGAGTCCCGAAGCATTTCTATAACCACATATTAAGCGTTTGACTGCCACATGTTGATGAACACCTAATATTCCAAAAATGTAAATTACAGGCAAGCTATTAGAGGCACGGAGTTAATATTGTATATGCCGCGTTATACAGAGTCCTAAAGCATTTCTGTAACCACATATTAAGCGTTCGACTGCCCCATATTGTTGAACACCTAATATTCCGAAAATATCCTTTACCGCCAAACTATTAGAGGCACAGTGTTCATATTGTATATGCAGCGTTATTCAGTGGCCCAATGCACTACTATAACCACATTTTAAGCGTTTGACTGCCGGTATTGTTGAACACCTAATATTCCAAAAATGTCAATTACAAACAAACATTTAGAGGCACAGTGTTCATATTGTATATGCCGCGTTATACAAAGTCCCAAAGCATTACTATAACCACATATTAAGCGTTCGACTGCCCCATATTGTTGAACACCAAATATTCCAAAATTGTCAATTACAGGCAAACTATTAGAGGCACAGTGTTCATATTGTACATGCAGCGTTATTCAGAGTCCCAAAACATTTCTATAACCATATATTAAGCGTTCGACTGCCCACATAGTTGAACACTTAATATTCCGAAAATGTTCTTTACAGCCAAACTATTAGAGGCACAGTGTTCATATTGTCTATGCAGCGTTATTCAGAGTCCCAAAGCATTTCTATTACCATATATTAAGCGTTCGACTGCCCCATATTGATCAACACCTAATATTCCAAAAATGTCAATTACAAGCAAACTATTAGAGGCACGGAGTTAATATTGTTTATGCCGCGTTATACAGAGTCCTAAAGCATTACTATAACAACATATTAGGCGTTGGACTGCCCCATGTAGTTGAACACCTAATATTCCAAAAATGTCCATTACAGCCAAACTATCAGAGCCACAGTGTTCATACTGCTTATGCAAAGTTATACAGAGTCCCAAAGCAATAATATAATCATATATTAAGCGTTGGACTGCCCCATTTGGATGATCACCTAATAATCCAAAATTGTCAATTACAGACAAACTATTGGAGGCACAGTGTTCATATTGTATATGCAGCGTTATTCAAAGACCCAAAGCACTACTATAACAAAGTTTTAAGCGTTCGACCGGACCATATTGTTGAACACCTAATATTCCGATAATGTCAATTACAAACAAACAATCAGAGGCACAAAGTTCATATTGTGTATGCAGCGTTATTCAGAGACCCAAAGCCATAATATAATAACTTATTAAGCGTTGGAATGCCCCATGTTGTGGAACACCTAATATTACAAAAAATGTCAGTTACAGACAAACTATCAGAGGCAGAGTGTTCATACTGTATATGCAGCGTTATTCAGAGGCCCATAGCACTACTATAACCACATATTAAGCGATCGACTGCTCCATATTGTTGAACACCTAATATTCCGAAAATATCCTTTACAGCCAAACTATTAGAGGCACAGTGTTCATATTGTATATGCAGCGTTTCAGGTGCCAAAGCATTACTAAAATAACTTATTAAGCGTTGGATTGCCCCATGGGGATGAACACCTAATATTTCAAAAATGTCAATTACAGCCAAACTATCAGAGGCACAAAGTTCATATTGTATATGCAGCGTTATTCAGAGGCCCAAAGCCATAATATAATAACTTATTAAGCGTTGGAATGCCCCATGTTGTGGAACACCTAATATTACAAAAAATGTCAATTACAGACAAGCTATTAGGGGCACAGTGTTCATATTGTATATGCCGCGTTATACAGAGTCCCAAAGCATTTCTATAACCACATATTAAGCGTTCGACTGCCCTATATTGTTGAACACCTAATATTCCGAAAATATCCTTTACAGCCAAACTATTAGAGGCACAGTGTTCATATTGTATATGCAGCGTTATTCAGAGGCCCAAAGCACTACTATAACCACATTTTAAGCGCTCGACTGCCCACATAATTGAACACTTAATATTCTGAAAATGTCCTTTACAGCCAAACTATTAGAGGCACAGTGTTCATATTGTATTTGCCGCGTTATTCAGAGGCCCAAAGCCATAATATAATATCTTATTAAGCGTTGGAATGCCCCATGTTGTGGAACACCTAATATTACAAAAAATGTCAATTACAGACAAGCTTTTAGGGGCACAGTGTTCATATTGTATATGCCGCGTTATACAGAGTCCCAAAGCATTTCTATAACTACATATTAAACGTTTGACTGCCCCATATTGTTGAACACCTATTATTCCAAAATTGTCAATTACAGGCAAACTATTAGAGGCACAGTGTTCATATTGTATATGCAGCGTTATTCAGAGGCCCAAAGCACTTCTATAACCACATTTTAAGCGCTCGACTGCCCACATAGTTGAACACTTAATATTTCGAAAATGTCCTTTACAGCCAAACTATTAGAGGCACAGTTTTCATATTGTATATGCAGCGTTATTCAGTGGCCCAAAGCACTACTATATCCACTTTTTAAGCGTTTGACTGCCCGATATTGTTGAACACCTAATATTCCAAAAATGTCAATTACAAACAAACTATTAAAGGCACGGAGTTAATATTGTATATGCCGCGTTATACAGAGTCCCAAAGCATTTCTGTAACCACATATTAAGCGATCGACTGCTCCATATTGTTGAACACCTAATATTCCGAAAATATCCTTTACAGCCAAACTATTAGAGGCACAGTGTTCATATTGTATATGCAGCGTTTCAGGTGCCAAAGCATTACTAAAATAACTTATTAAGCGTTGGATTGCCCCATGTGGATGAACACCTAATATTTCAAAAATGTCAATTACAGCCAAACTATCAGAGGCACAAAGTTCATATTGTATATGCAGCGTTATTCAGAGGCCCAAAGCCATAATATAATAACTTATTAAGCGTTGGAATGCCCCATGTTGTGGAACACCTAATATTACAAAAAATGTCAATTACAGACAAGCTATTAGGGGCACAGTGTTCATATTGTATATGCCGCGTTATACAGAGTCCCAAAGCATTTCTATAACCACATATTAAGCGTTCGACTGCCCCATATTGTTGAACACCTAATATTCCAAAATTGTCAATTACAGGCAAACTATTAGAGGCACAGTGATCATATTGTATATGCAGCGTTATTCGGAGGCCCAAAGCACTACTATAACCACATTTTAAAGGTTCGACTGCCCTATATTGTTGAACACCTAATATTCCATAAATGTCAATTACTAACAAACTATTAGAGGCACAGTGTTCATATTGTATATGCAGCGTTATTTAGAGGCCCAAAGCACTACTATAACCACATTTTAAACGATCGACTGCCCCATATTGTTGAACACCTAATATTCCAAAAATGTCAATTACAAACAAACTATTAAAGGCACGGAGTTAATATTGTATATGCCGCGTTATACAGGGTCCCAAAGCATTTCTGTAACCACATATTAAGCGTTCGACTGCCCCATATTGTTGAACATCTAATATTCCGAAAATATCCTTTACAGCCAAACTATTAGAGGCACAGTGTTAATATTGTATTTGCAGCGTTATTCAGTCGCCCAATGCACTACTATAACCACATTTTAAGCGTTTGACTGCCCGATATTGTTGAACACCTAATATTCCAAAAATGTCAATTACAAACAAACTATTAGAGGCACAGTGTTCATATTGTATATGCCCCGTTATACAAAGTCCCAAAGCATTACTATAACCACATATTAAGCGTTTGACTGCCCCATATTGTTGAACACCAAATATTCCAAAATTGTCAATTACAGGCAAACTATTAGAGGCACTGTGTTCATATTGTATGTGCAGTGTTATTTAGAGGCCCATAGCACTACTATAACCACATATTAAGCGCTCGACTGCCCATATAGTTGAACACTTAATATTCCGAAAATGTCCTTTACAGCCAAACTATTAGAGGCACAGTGTTCATATTGTATATGCAGCGTTATTCAGAGGCCCAAAGCACTACTATAACCACATTTTAAGCGCTCGACTGCCCACATAGTTGAACACTTAATATTTCGAAAATGTCCTTTACAGCCAAACTATTAGAGGCACAGTGTTCATATTGTCTATGCAGCGTTATTCAGAGACCCAAAGCCATAATATATTAACTTATTAAGCGTTGGAATGCCCCATGTTGTGGAATACCTAATATTACAAAAAATGTCAGTTACAGACAAACTATTAGAGGCACAATGTTCATATTGTATATGCAGCGTTATTAAGATGCCAAAGCATTAATATAATCACTTATTAAGCGTTGGACTGCCCCTTTTGTTTGAACACATAATATTCCAAAATTGTCAATTACAAACAAACTATTAGAGGCACAGTGTTCATATTGTATATGCCCCGTTATACAAAGTCCCAAAGCATTACTATAACCACATATTAAGCGTTTGACTGCCCCATATTGTTGAACACCAAATATTCCAAAATTGTCAATTACAGGCAAACTATTAGAGGCACTGTGTTCATATTGTATGTGCAGTGTTATTTAGAGGCCCAAAGCACTACTATAACCACATTTTAAGCGCTCGACTGCCCACATAGTTGAATACTTAATATTTCGAAAATGTCCTTTACAGCCAAACTATTAGAGGCACAGTGTTCATATTGTATATGCAGCTTTATTCAGTGGCCCAAAGCACTACTATAACCACTTTTTAAGCGTTTGACTGCCCGATATTGTTGAACACCTAATATTCCAAAAATGTCAATTACAAACAAACTATTAGAGGCACAGTGTTCATATTGTATATGCCCCGTTATACAAAGTCCCAAAGCATTACTATAACCACATATTAAGCGTTTGACTGCCCCATATTGTTGAACACCAAATATTCCAAAATTGTCAATTACTGGCAAACTATTAGAGGCACAGTGTTCATATTGTATGTGCAGTGTTATTTAGAGGCCCATAGCACTACTATAACCACATATTAAGCGCTCGACTGCCCATATAGTTGAACACTTAATATTCCGAAAATGTCCTTTACAGCCAAACTATTTGAGGCACAGTGTTCATATTGTATATGCAGCGTTATACAGAGTCCCAATGCATTAATATAATCATATATTAAGCGTTGGACTGCCCCATTTGGATGAACACCTAATATTCCAAAAATGTCAATTACAGCCAAACTATCAGAGGCACAAAGTTCATATTGTGTATGCAGCGTTATTCAGTAGCCCAAAGCATTAATATTATCACTTATTAAGCGTTAAACTGCCCTATTTGTTGAACACCTAATATTCTAATAATGTCAATTGCAGGCAAACAATTAGAGGACCGGAGTTAATATTGTATATGCCGCGTTATACAGAGTCCCAAAGCATTACTATAACCACATATTAAGCGTTCGACTGCCCCATATTGTTAAACACCTAATATTCCAAAATTGTCAATTACAGGCAAACTATTAGAGGCACAGTGTTCATATTGTATATGCAGCGTTATTTAGAGGCCCAAAGCCATAATATAATAACTTATTAAGCGTTGGAATGCACCATGTGGTGGAACCCCTAATATTAAAAAAAATGTCAGTTACAGACAAGCTACTGGAGGCACAATGTTCATATTGTATATGCAGCGTTATTCAGAGGCCCATAGCACTACTATAACCACATATTAAGCGCTCGACTGCCCATATAGTTGAACACTTAATATTCCGAAAATGTCCTTTACAGTTAAACTATTAGAGGCACAGTTTTCATATTGTCTATGCAGCGTTATTCAGAGACCCAAAGCCATAATATAATAACTTATTAAGCATTGGAATGCCCCATGTTTTGGAACACCTAATATTACAAAAAATGTCAGTTACAGACAAACTATTAGAGGCACGGTGTAAATACTGTATATGCAGCGTTATAAAGAGTCCCAAAGCATTATTATAATCATATATTAGGCGTTGGACTGCCCCATTTGGTTGAACACCAGATATTCCAAAATTGTCAATTACAGGCAAACTATTAGAGGCACGGAGTTAATATTGTATATGCCGCGTTATACAGAGTCCTAAAGCATTTCTGTAACCACATATTAAGCGTTCGACTGCCCCATATTGTTGAACACCTAATATTCCGAAAATATCCTTTACAGCCAAACTATTAGAGGCACAGTGTTCATATTGTATATGCAGCGTTATTCAGTGGCCCAAAGCACTACTATAACCACATTTTAAACGTTCGACTGCCCCATATTGTTGAACACCAAATATTCCAAAATTGTCAATTACAGGCAAACTATTAGAGGCACAGTGTTCATATTGTATATGCAGCGTTATTTAGAGGCCCATAGCACTACTATAACCACATATTAAGCGCTCGACTGCCCACATAGTTGAACACTTAATATTCCGAAAATGTCCTTTACTGCCAAACTATTAGAGGCACAGTGTTCATATTGTCTATGCAGCGTTATTCAGAGACCCAAAGCCATAATATAATAACTTATTAAGCGTTCGACTTCCCCATATTGTTGAACACCAAATATTCCAAAATTGTCAATTACAGGCAAACTATTAAAGGCACGGTGTTAATATTGTATATGCCGCGTTATACAGAGTCCCGAAGCATTTCTATAACCACATATTAAGCGTTTGACTGCCACATGTTGATGAACACCTAATATTCCAAAAATGTAAATTACAGGCAAGCTATTAGAGGCACGGAGTTAATATTGTATATGCCGCGTTATACAGAGTCCTAAAGCATTTCTGTAACCACATATTAAGCGTTCGACTGCCCCATATTGTTGAACACCTAATATTCCGAAAATATCCTTTACCGCCAAACTATTAGAGGCACAGTGTTCATATTGTATATGCAGCGTTATTCAGTGGCCCAATGCACTACTATAACCACATTTTAAGCGTTTGACTGCCGGTATTGTTGAACACCTAATATTCCAAAAATGTCAATTACAAACAAACATTTAGAGGCACAGTGTTCATATTGTATATGCCGCGTTATACAAAGTCCCAAAGCATTACTATAACCACATATTAAGCGTTCGACTGCCCCATATTGTTGAACACCAAATATTCCAAAATTGTCAATTACAGGCAAACTATTAGAGGCACAGTGTTCATATTGTACATGCAGCGTTATTCAGAGTCCCAAAACATTTCTATAACCATATATTAAGCGTTCGACTGCCCACATAGTTGAACACTTAATATTCCGAAAATGTTCTTTACAGCCAAACTATTAGAGGCACAGTGTTCATATTGTCTATGCAGCGTTATTCAGAGTCCCAAAGCATTTCTATTACCATATATTAAGCGTTCGACTGCCCCATATTGATCAACACCTAATATTCCAAAAATGTCAATTACAAGCAAACTATTAGAGGCACGGAGTTAATATTGTTTATGCCGCGTTATACAGAGTCCTAAAGCATTACTATAACAACATATTAGGCGTTGGACTGCCCCATGTAGTTGAACACCTAATATTCCAAAAATGTCCATTACAGCCAAACTATCAGAGCCACAGTGTTCATACTGCTTATGCAAAGTTATACAGAGTCCCAAAGCAATAATATAATCATATATTAAGCGTTGGACTGCCCCATTTGGATGATCACCTAATAATCCAAAATTGTCAATTACAGACAAACTATTGGAGGCACAGTGTTCATATTGTATATGCAGCGTTATTCAAAGACCCAAAGCACTACTATAACAAAGTTTTAAGCGTTCGACCGGACCATATTGTTGAACACCTAATATTCCGATAATGTCAATTACAAACAAACAATCAGAGGCACAAAGTTCATATTGTGTATGCAGCGTTATTCAGAGACCCAAAGCCATAATATAATAACTTATTAAGCGTTGGAATGCCCCATGTTGTGGAACACCTAATATTACAAAAAATGTCAGTTACAGACAAACTATCAGAGGCAGAGTGTTCATACTGTATATGCAGCGTTATTCAGAGGCCCATAGCACTACTATAACCACATATTAAGCGATCGACTGCTCCATATTGTTGAACACCTAATATTCCGAAAATATCCTTTACAGCCAAACTATTAGAGGCACAGTGTTCATATTGTATATGCAGCGTTTCAGGTGCCAAAGCATTACTAAAATAACTTATTAAGCGTTGGATTGCCCCATGGGGATGAACACCTAATATTTCAAAAATGTCAATTACAGCCAAACTATCAGAGGCACAAAGTTCATATTGTATATGCAGCGTTATTCAGAGGCCCAAAGCCATAATATAATAACTTATTAAGCGTTGGAATGCCCCATGTTGTGGAACACCTAATATTACAAAAAATGTCAATTACAGACAAGCTATTAGGGGCACAGTGTTCATATTGTATATGCCGCGTTATACAGAGTCCCAAAGCATTTCTATAACCACATATTAAGCGTTCGACTGCCCCATATTGTTGAACACCTAATATTCCGAAAATATCCTTTACAGCCAAACTATTAGAGGCACAGTGTTCATATTGTATATGCAGCGTTATTCAGAGGCCCAAAGCACTACTATAACCACATTTTAAGCGCTCGACTGCCCACATAATTGAACACTTAATATTCTGAAAATGTCCTTTACAGCCAAACTATTAGAGGCACAGTGTTCATATTGTATTTGCCGCGTTATTCAGAGGCCCAAAGCCATAATATAATATCTTATTAAGCGTTGGAATGCCCCATGTTGTGGAACACCTAATATTACAAAAAATGTCAATTACAGACAAGCTTTTAGGGGCACAGTGTTCATATTGTATATGCCGCGTTATACAGAGTCCCAAAGCATTTCTATAACTACATATTAAACGTTTGACTGCCCCATATTGTTGAACACCTAATATTCCAAAATTGTCAATTACAGGCAAACTATTAGAGGCACAGTGTTCATATTGTATATGCAGCGTTATTCAGAGGCCCAAAGCACTTCTATAACCACATTTTAAGCGCTCGACTGCCCACATAGTTGAACACTTAATATTTCGAAAATGTCCTTTACAGCCAAACTATTAGAGGCACAGTTTTCATATTGTATATGCAGCGTTATTCAGTGGCCCAAAGCACTACTATATCCACTTTTTAAGCGTTTGACTGCCCGATATTGTTGAACACCTAATATTCCAAAAATGTCAATTACAAACAAACTATTAAAGGCACGGAGTTAATATTGTATATGCCGCGTTATACAGAGTCCCAAAGCATTTCTGTAACCACATATTAAGCGATCGACTGCTCCATATTGTTGAACACCTAATATTCCGAAAATATCCTTTACAGCCAAACTATTAGAGGCACAGTGTTCATATTGTATATGCAGCGTTTCAGGTGCCAAAGCATTACTAAAATAACTTATTAAGCGTTGGATTGCCCCATGTGGATGAACACCTAATATTTCAAAAATGTCAATTACAGCCAAACTATCAGAGGCACAAAGTTCATATTGTATATGCAGCGTTATTCAGAGGCCCAAAGCCATAATATAATAACTTATTAAGCGTTGGAATGCCCCATGTTGTGGAACACCTAATATTACAAAAAATGTCAATTACAGACAAGCTATTAGGGGCACAGTGTTCATATTGTATATGCCGCGTTATACAGAGTCCCAAAGCATTTCTATAACCACATATTAAGCGTTCGACTGCCCCATATTGTTGAACACCTAATATTCCAAAATTGTCAATTACAGGCAAACTATTAGAGGCACAGTGATCATATTGTATATGCAGCGTTATTCGGAGGCCCAAAGCACTACTATAACCACATTTTAAAGGTTCGACTGCCCTATATTGTTGAACACCTAATATTCCATAAATGTCAATTACTAACAAACTATTAGAGGCACAGTGTTCATATTGTATATGCAGCGTTATTTAGAGGCCCAAAGCACTACTATAACCACATTTTAAACGATCGACTGCCCCATATTGTTGAACACCTAATATTCCAAAAATGTCAATTACAAACAAACTATTAAAGGCACGGAGTTAATATTGTATATGCCGCGTTATACAGGGTCCCAAAGCATTTCTGTAACCACATATTAAGCGTTCGACTGCCCCATATTGTTGAACATCTAATATTCCGAAAATATCCTTTACAGCCAAACTATTAGAGGCACAGTGTTAATATTGTATTTGCAGCGTTATTCAGTCGCCCAATGCACTACTATAACCACATTTTAAGCGTTTGACTGCCCGATATTGTTGAACACCTAATATTCCAAAAATGTCAATTACAAACAAACTATTAGAGGCACAGTGTTCATATTGTATATGCCCCGTTATACAAAGTCCCAAAGCATTACTATAACCACATATTAAGCGTTTGACTGCCCCATATTGTTGAACACCAAATATTCCAAAATTGTCAATTACAGGCAAACTATTAGAGGCACTGTGTTCATATTGTATGTGCAGTGTTATTTAGAGGCCCATAGCACTACTATAACCACATATTAAGCGCTCGACTGCCCATATAGTTGAACACTTAATATTCCGAAAATGTCCTTTACAGCCAAACTATTAGAGGCACAGTGTTCATATTGTATATGCAGCGTTATTCAGAGGCCCAAAGCACTACTATAACCACATTTTAAGCGCTCGACTGCCCACATAGTTGAACACTTAATATTTCGAAAATGTCCTTTACAGCCAAACTATTAGAGGCACAGTGTTCATATTGTCTATGCAGCGTTATTCAGAGACCCAAAGCCATAATATATTAACTTATTAAGCGTTGGAATGCCCCATGTTGTGGAATACCTAATATTACAAAAAATGTCAGTTACAGACAAACTATTAGAGGCACAATGTTCATATTGTATATGCAGCGTTATTAAGATGCCAAAGCATTAATATAATCACTTATTAAGCGTTGGACTGCCCCTTTTGTTTGAACACATAATATTCCAAAATTGTCAATTACAAACAAACTATTAGAGGCACAGTGTTCATATTGTATATGCCCCGTTATACAAAGTCCCAAAGCATTACTATAACCACATATTAAGCGTTTGACTGCCCCATATTGTTGAACACCAAATATTCCAAAATTGTCAATTACTGGCAAACTATTAGAGGCACAGTGTTCATATTGTATGTGCAGTGTTATTTAGAGGCCCATAGCACTACTATAACCACATATTAAGCGCTCGACTGCCCATATAGTTGAACACTTAATATTCCGAAAATGTCCTTTACAGCCAAACTATTTGAGGCACAGTGTTCATATTGTATATGCAGCGTTATACAGAGTCCCAATGCATTAATATAATCATATATTAAGCGTTGGACTGCCCCATTTGGATGAACACCTAATATTCCAAAAATGTCAATTACAGCCAAACTATCAGAGGCACAAAGTTCATATTGTGTATGCAGCGTTATTCAGTAGCCCAAAGCATTAATATTATCACTTATTAAGCGTTAAACTGCCCTATTTGTTGAACACCTAATATTCTAATAATGTCAATTGCAGGCAAACAATTAGAGGACCGGAGTTAATATTGTATATGCCGCGTTATACAGAGTCCCAAAGCATTACTATAACCACATATTAAGCGTTCGACTGCCCCATATTGTTAAACACCTAATATTCCAAAATTGTCAATTACAGGCAAACTATTAGAGGCACAGTGTTCATATTGTATATGCAGCGTTATTTAGAGGCCCAAAGCCATAATATAATAACTTATTAAGCGTTGGAATGCACCATGTGGTGGAACCCCTAATATTAAAAAAAATGTCAGTTACAGACAAGCTACTGGAGGCACAATGTTCATATTGTATATGCAGCGTTATTCAGAGGCCCATAGCACTACTATAACCACATTTTAAGCGTTCGACTGCCCCATACTGTTGAACACCTTATATACCAAAAATGTCAATTACAAACAAACTCTTAGGGGCACGGAGTTAATATTGTATATGCCGCGTTTTTCAGAGTCCCAAAGCATTTCTATAACCACATATTAAGCGTTCGACTGCCCCATATTGATAAACACCTAATATTCCAAATATGTCAATTACAGGCAAACTATTAGAGGCACGGAGTTAATATTGTTAATGCCGCGTTATACAGAGTCCTAAAGCATTACTATAACAACATATTAGGCGTTGGACTGCCCCATGTAGTTGAACACCTAATATTCCAAAAATGTCCATTACAGCCAAACTATCAGAGGCACAGTGTTCATACTGCATATGCAAAGTTATACAGAGTCCCAAAGCAATAATATAATCATATATTAAGCGTTGGACTGCCCCATTTGGATGAACACCTAATAATCCAAAATTGTCAATTACAGACAAACTATTAGAGGCACAGTGTTCATATAGTATATGCCGCGTTATACAAAGTCCCAAAGCATTACTACAACCACATATTAAGCGTTCGACTGCCCCATATGGTTGAACACCTAATATTCCAAAAATGTCAATTACAATCAAACAATTAGAGGCACGGAGTTAATATTGTATATGCAGCGTTATACAGAGTCCCATAGCATTACTATAACCATATAGTAAGCGTTGGAATGCTTCATGTGGTTAAACACCTAATATTACAAAAAATGTCAATTACAGGCAAACTATTAGAGGCACAGTGTTCATATTGTATATGCAGCGTTATTCAGAGGCCCAAAGTACTATTATAACCACAGTTTAAGCGCTCGACTGCCCAATATTGTTGAACACCTAATATTCCAAAAATGTCAATTACAATCAAACTATTAGAGGCACGGAGTTAATATTGTATATGCCGCGTTATACAGAGTCCTAAAGCATTACTATAACCACATATTAGGCGTTGGACTGTCCCATGTAGTTGAACACCTAATATTCCAAATTGTCAATTACAGGCAAACTATTAGAGGCACAGTGTTCATATTGTATATGAAGCGTTATATAGAGGCCCATAGCACTACTATAACCACATATTAAGCGCTCGACTGCCCCATATTGTTGAACACCTAATATTCCGAAAATGTCCTTTACAGCCAAACTATTAGAGGCACAGTGTTCATATTGTATATGCAGCGTTATTCAGAGGCCCAAAGCACTACTATAACCACATTTTAAGCGTTCGACTGCCCCATATTGTTGAACACCTAATATTCCGAAAATGTCAATTACAAACAAACTATTAGAGGCACAGTGTTCATATTGTATATGCCGCGTTATACAAGGTCCCAAAGCATTACTATAACCACATATTAAGCGTTCGACTGCCCCATGTAGTTGAACACATAATATTCCAAAAATGTCTATTACAGCCAAACTATCAGAGGCACAGTGTTCATACTGTATATGCAGCGTTATACAGAGTCCCAATGCAATATATAATCATATATTAAGCGTTGGACTGCCCCATGTAGTTGAACACCTAATATTCCACAATTGTCAATTACAGGCAAACTATTAGAGGCACAGTGTTTATATTATTTATGCAGCGTTATTCAGATTCCCAAAGCACTACTATAACCACATTTTAAACGTGCCCGATATTGTTAAACACCTAATATTCCAAAAATGTCAATTACAAACAAACTATTAGAGGTACAGTGTTCATATTGTATATGCAGCGTTATTTAGAGTCCCATAGCACTACTATAACCGCATATTAAGCGATCGACTGCCCCATATTATTGAACACCTAATATTCCGAAAATGTCCTTTACAGCCAAACTATTAGAGGCACAGTGTTCATATTGTATATGCAGCGTTATTTAGAGGCCCATAGCACTACTATAACCACATATTAAGCGCTCGACTGCCCACATAGTTGAACACTTAATATTCCGAAAATGTCCTTTACAGCCAAACTATTAGAGGCACAGTGTTCATATTGTATATGCAGCGTTATTTAGAGGCCCATAGCACTACTATAACCACATATTAAGCGCTCGACTGCCCACATAGTTGAACACTTAATATTCCGAAAATGTCCTTTACAGCCAAACTATTAGAGGCACAGTGTATATATTGTATATGCAGCGTTATTCAGAGGCCCAAAGCACTACTGTAACCACATTTTAAACGTTCGACTGCCCCATATTGATGAACACCTAATATTCCAAAAATGTCAATTACAAACAAACTTTTAGAGGCACAGTGTTCATATTGTATATGCAGCGTTATTCAGAGGCCCAAAGCACTACTATTACCACATATTAAGCGCTCGACTGCCCACATAGTTGAACAATTATTATTCCGAAAATGTCCTTTACAGCCAAACTATTAGAGGCACAGTGTTCATATTGTATATGCAGCGTTATTCAGAGGCCCAAAGCACTACTTTAACCACATTTTAAGCGCTCGACTGCCCACATAGTTGAAGACTTAATATTTCGAAAATGTCCTTTACAGCCAAACTATTAGAGGCACAGTGTTCATATTGTATATGCAGCTTTATTCAGTGGCCCAAAGCACTACTATAACCACATTTTAAGCGTTTGACTGCCCGATATTGTTGAACACCTAATATTCCAAAAATGTCAATTACAAACAAACTTTTAGAGGCACAGTGTTCATATTGTATATGCAGCGTTATTCAGAGGCCCAAAGCACTACTATTACCACATATTAAGCGCTCGACTGCCCACATAGTTGAACACTTAATATTTCGAAAATGTCCTTTACAGCCAAACTATTAGAGGCACAGTGTTCATATTGTATATGCAGCGTTATTCAGAGGCCCAAAGCACTACTATAACCACATTTTAAGCGCTCGACTGCCCACATAGTTGAACACTTAATATTTCGAAAATGTCCTTTACAGCCAAACTATTAGAGGCACAGTGTTCATATTGTCTATGCAGCGTTATTCAGAGACCCAAAGCCATAAAATATTAACTTATTAAGCGTTGGAATGCCCCATGTTGTGGAATACCTAATATTACAAAAAATGTCAGTTACAGACAAACTATTAGAGGCACAATGTTCATATTGTATATGCAGCGTTATTAAGATGCCAAAGCATTAATATAATCACTTATTAAGCGTTGGACTGCCCCTTTTGTTTGAACACATAATATTCCAAAATTGTCAATTACAAACAAACTATTAGAGGCACAGTGTTCATATTGTATATGCCCCGTTATACAAAGTCCCAAAGCATTACTATAACCACATATTAAGCGTTTGACTGCCCCATATTGTTGAACACCAAATATTCCAAAATTGTCAATTACTGGCAAACTATTAGAGGCACAGTGTTCATATTGTATGTGCAGTGTTATTTAGAGGCCCATAGCACTACTATAACCACATATTAAGCGCTCGACTGCCCATATAGTTGAACACTTAATATTCCGAAAATGTCCTTTACAGCCAAACTATTTGAGGCACAGTGTTCATATTGTATATGCAGCGTTATACAGAGTCCCAATGCATTAATATAATCATATATTAAGCGTTGGACTGCCCCATTTGGATGAACACCTAATATTCCAAAAATGTCAATTACAGCCAAACTATCAGAGGCACAAAGTTCATATTGTGTATGCAGCGTTATTCAGTAGCCCAAAGCATTAATATTATCACTTATTAAGCGTTAAACTGCCCTATTTGTTGAACACCTAATATTCTAATAATGTCAATTGCAGGCAAACAATTAGAGGACCGGAGTTAATATTGTATATGCCGCGTTATACAGAGTCCCAAAGCATTACTATAACCACATATTAAGCGTTCGACTGCCCCATATTGTTAAACACCTAATATTCCAAAATTGTCAATTACAGGCAAACTATTAGAGGCACAGTGTTCATATTGTATATGCAGCGTTATTTAGAGGCCCAAAGCCATAATATAATAACTTATTAAGCGTTGGAATGCACCATGTGGTGGAACCCCTAATATTAAAAAAAATGTCAGTTACAGACAAGCTACTGGAGGCACAATGTTCATATTGTATATGCAGCGTTATTCAGAGGCCCATAGCACTACTATAACCACATTTTAAGCGTTCGACTGCCCCATACTGTTGAACACCTTATATACCAAAAATGTCAATTACAAACAAACTCTTAGGGGCACGGAGTTAATATTGTATATGCCGCGTTTTTCAGAGTCCCAAAGCATTTCTATAACCACATATTAAGCGTTCGACTGCCCCATATTGATAAACACCTAATATTCCAAATATGTCAATTACAGGCAAACTATTAGAGGCACGGAGTTAATATTGTTAATGCCGCGTTATACAGAGTCCTAAAGCATTACTATAACAACATATTAGGCGTTGGACTGCCCCATGTAGTTGAACACCTAATATTCCAAAAATGTCCATTACAGCCAAACTATCAGAGGCACAGTGTTCATACTGCATATGCAAAGTTATACAGAGTCCCAAAGCAATAATATAATCATATATTAAGCGTTGGACTGCCCCATTTGGATGAACACCTAATAATCCAAAATTGTCAATTACAGACAAACTATTAGAGGCACAGTGTTCATATGGTATATGCCGCGTTATACAAAGTCCCAAAGCATTACTACAACCACATATTAAGCGTTCGACTGCCCCATATGGTTGAACACCTAATATTCCAAAAATGTCAATTACAATCAAACAATTAGAGGCACGGAGTTAATATTGTATATGCAGCGTTATACAGAGTCCCATAGCATTACTATAACCATATAGTAAGCGTTGGAATGCTTCATGTGGTTAAACACCTAATATTACAAAAAATGTCAGTTACAGACAAACTATTTGAGGCACAATGTTCATATTGTATATGCAGCGTTATTCAGATGCCAAGGCATTAATATAATCACTTATTAAGCGTTGGACTGCCCATGTGGTTGAACACCTAATATTTCAAAAATGTCCTTTACAGAAAAAACTATTAGGGGCACAGTGTTCATATTGTGTATGCAGCGTTATTCAGAGACCCAAAGCCATAATATATTAACTTATTAAGCGTTGGAATGCCCCATGTTGTGGAATACCTAATATTACAAAAAATGTCAGTTACAGACAAACTATTAGAGGCACAATGTTCATATTGTATATGCAGCGTTATTAAGATGCCAAAGCATTAATATAATCACTTATTAAGCGTTGGACTGCCCCTTTTGTTTGAACACATAATATTCCAAAATTGTCAATTACAGGCAAACTATTAGAGGCACAGTGTTCATATTGTATATGCAGCGTTATTCAGAGGCCCAAAGTACTATTATAACCACAGTTTAAGCGCTCGACTGCCCAATATTGTTGAACACCTAATATTACAAAAATGTCAATTACAATCAAACTATTAGAGGCACGGAGTTAATATTGTATATGCCGCGTTATACAGAGTCCTAAAGCATTACTATAACCACATATTAGGCGTTGGACTGTCCCATGTAGTTGAACACCTAATATTCCAAATTGTCAATTACAGGCAAACTATTAGAGGCACAGTGTTCATATTGTATATGAAGCGTTATATAGAGGCCCATAGCACTACTATAACCACATATTAAGCGCTCGACTGCCCCATATTGTTGAACACCTAATATTCCGAAAATGTCCTTTACAGCCAAACTATTAGAGGCACAGTGTTCATATTGCATATGCAGCGTTATTCAGAGGCCCAAAGCACTACTATAACCACATTTTAAGCGTTCGACTGCCCCATATTGTTGAACACCTAATATTCCGAAAGTGTCAATTACAAACAAACTATTAGAGGCACAGTGTTCATATTGTATATGCCGCGTTATACAAGGTCCCAAAGCATTACTATAACCACATATTAAGCGTTCGACTGCCCCATGTAGTTGAACACATAATATTCCAAAAATGTCTATTACAGCCAAACTATCAGAGGCACAGTGTTCATACTGTATATGCAGCGTTATACAGAGTCCCAATGCAATATATAATCATATATTAAGCGTTGGACTGCCCCATGTAGTTGAACACCTAATATTCCAAAATTGTCAATTACAGGCAAACTATTAGAGGCACAGTGTTTATATTATTTATGCAGCGTTATTCAGATTCCCAAAGCACTACTATAACCACATTTTAAACGTGCCCGATATTGTTAAACACCTAATATTCCAAAAATGTCAATTACAAACAAACTATTAGAGGTACAGTGTTCATATTGTATATGCAGCGTTATTTAGAGTCCCATAGCACTACTATAACCACATATTAAGCGATCGACTGCCCCATATTATTGAACACCTAATATTCCGAAAATGTCCTTTACAGCCAAACTATTAGAGGCACAGTGTTCATATTGTATATGCAGCGTTATTTAGAGGCCCATAGCACTACTGTAACCACATATTAAGCGCTCGACTGCCCACATAGTTGAACACTTAATATTCCGAAAATGTCCTTTACAGCCAAACTATTAGAGGCACAGTGTTCATATTGTATATGCAGCGTTATTTAGAGGCCCATAGCACTACTATAACCACATATTAAGCGCTCGACTGCCCACATAGTTGAACACTTAATATTCCGAAAATGTCCTTTACAGCCAAACTATTAGAGGCACAGTGTATATATTGTATATGCAGCGTTATTCAGAGGCCCAAAGCACTACTGTAACCACATTTTAAACGTTCGACTGCCCCATATTGATGAACACCTAATATTCCAAAAATGTCAATTACAAACAAACTTTTAGAGGCACAGTGTTCATATTGTATATGCAGCGTTATTCAGAGGCCCAAGGCACTACGATTACCACATATTAAGCGCTCGACTGCCCACATAGTTGAACAATTAATATTCCGAAAATGTCCTTTACAGCCAAACTATTAGAGGCACAGTGTTCATATTGTATGTGCAGTGTTATTTAGAGGCCCATAGCACTACTATAACCTTATCTTAAGCGCTCGACTGCCCATATAGTTGAACACTTAATATTCCGAAAATGTCCTTTACAGCCAAACTATTTGAGGCACAGTGTTCATATTGTATATGCAGCGTTATACAGAGTCCCAATGCATTAATATAATCATATATTAAGCGTTGGACTGCCCCATTTGGATGAACACCTAATATTCCAAAAATGTCAATTACAGCCAAACTATCAGAGGCACAAAGTTCATATTGTGTATGCAGCGTTATTCAGTAGCCCAAAGCATTAATATTATCTCTTATTAAGCGTTAAACTGCCCTATTTGTTGAACACCTAATATTCTAATAATGTCAATTGCAGGCAAACAATTAGAGGACCGGAGTTAATATTGTATATGCCGCGTTATACAGAGTCCCAAAGCATTACTATAACCACATATTAAGCGTTCGACTGCCCCATATTGTTAAACACCTAATATTCCAAAATTGTCAATTACAGGCAAACTATTAGAGGCACAGTGTTCATATTGTATATGCAGCGTTATTTAGAGGCCCAAAGCCATAATATAATAACTTATTAAGCGTTGGAATGCACCATGTGGTGGAACCCCTAATATTAAAAAAAATGTCAGTTACAGACAAGCTACTGGAGGCACAATGTTCATATTGTATATGCAGCGTTATTCAGAGGCCCATAGCACTACTATAACCACATTTTAAGCGTTCGACTGCCCCATACTGTTGAACACCTTATATACCAAAAATGTCAATTACAAACAAACTCTTAGGGGCACGGAGTTAATATTGTATATGCCGCGTTTTTCAGAGTCCCAAAGCATTTCTATAACCACATATTAAGCGTTCGACTGCCCCATATTGATAAACACCTAATATTCCAAATATGTCAATTACAGGCAAACTATTAGAGGCACGGAGTTAATATTGTTAATGCCGCGTTATACAGAGTCCTAAAGCATTACTATAACAACATATTAGGCGTTGGACTGCCCCATGTAGTTGAACACCTAATATTCCAAAAATGTCCATTACAGCCAAACTATCAGAGGCACAGTGTTCATACTGCATATGCAAAGTTATACAGAGTCCCAAAGCAATAATATAATCATATATTAAGCGTTGGACTGCCCCATTTGGATGAACACCTAATAATCCAAAATTGTCAATTACAGACAAACTATTAGAGGCACAGTGTTCATATGGTATATGCCGCGTTATACAAAGTCCCAAAGCATTACTACAACCACATATTAAGCGTTCGACTGCCCCATATGGTTGAACACCTAATATTCCAAAAATGTCAATTACAATCAAACAATTAGAGGCACGGAGTTAATATTGTATATGCAGCGTTATACAGAGTCCCATAGCATTACTATAACCATATAGTAAGCGTTGGAATGCTTCATGTGGTTAAACACCTAATATTACAAAAAATGTCAGTTACAGACAAACTATTTGAGGCACAATGTTCATATTGTATATGCAGCGTTATTCAGATGCCAAGGCATTAATATAATCACTTATTAAGCGTTGGACTGCCCATGTGGTTGAACACCTAATATTTCAAAAATGTCCTTTACAGAAAAAACTATTAGGGGCACAGTGTTCATATTGTGTATGCAGCGTTATTCAGAGACCCAAAGCCATAATATATTAACTTATTAAGCGTTGGAATGCCCCATGTTGTGGAATACCTAATATTACAAAAAATGTCAGTTACAGACAAACTATTAGAGGCACAATGTTCATATTGTATATGCAGCGTTATTAAGATGCCAAAGCATTAATATAATCACTTATTAAGCGTTGGACTGCCCCTTTTGTTTGAACACATAATATTCCAAAATTGTCAATTACAGGCAAACTATTAGAGGCACAGTGTTCATATTGTATATGCAGCGTTATTCAGAGGCCCAAAGTACTATTATAACCACAGTTTAAGCGCTCGACTGCCCAATATTGTTGAACACCTAATATTCCAAAAATGTCAATTACAATCAAACTATTAGAGGCACGGAGTTAATATTGTATATGCCGCGTTATACAGAGTCCTAAAGCATTACTATAACCACATATTAGGCGTTGGACTGTCCCATGTAGTTGAACACCTAATATTCCAAATTGTCAATTACAGGCAAACTATTAGAGGCACAGTGTTCATATTGTATATGAAGCGTTATATAGAGGCCCATAGCACTACTATAACCACATATTAAGCGCTCGACTGCCCCATATTGTTGAACACCTAATATTCCGAAAATGTCCTTTACAGCCAAACTATTAGAGGCACAGTGTTCATATTGTATATGCAGCGTTATTCAGAGGCCCAAAGCACTACTATAACCACATTTTAAGCGTTCGACTGCCCCATATTGTTGAACACCTAATATTCCGAAAATGTCAATTACAAACAAACTATTAGAGGCACAGTGTTCATATTGTATATGCCGCGTTATACAAGGTCCCAAAGCATTACTATAACCACATATTAAGCGTTCGACTGCCCCATGTAGTTGAACACATAATATTCCAAAAATGTCTATTACAGCCAAACTATCAGAGGCACGGTGTTCATACTGTATATGCAGCGTTATACAGAGTCCCAATGCAATATATAATCATATATTAAGCGTTGGACTGCCCCATGTAGTTGAACACCTAATATTCCAAAATTGTCCATTACAGGCAAACTATTAGAGGCACAGTGTTTATATTATTTATGCAGCGTTATTCAGATTCCCAAAGCACTACTATAACCACATTTTAAACGTGCCCGATATTGTTAAACACCTAATATTCCAAAAATGTCAATTACAAACAAACTATTAGAGGTACAGTGTTCATATTGTATATGCAGCGTTATTTAGAGTCCCATAGCACTACTATAACCACATATTAAGCGATCGACTGCCCCATATTATTGAACACCTAATATTCCGAAAATGTCCTTTACAGCCAAACTATTAGAGGCACAGTGTTCATATTGTATATGCAGCGTTATTTAGAGGCCCATAGCACTACTATAACCACATATTAAGCGCTCGACTGCCCACATAGTTGAACACTTAATATTCCGAAAATGTCCTTTACAGCCAAACTATTAGAGGCACAGTGTTCATATTGTATATGCAGCGTTATTTAGAGGCCCATAGCACTACTATAACCACATATTAAGCGCTCGACTGCCCACATAGTTGAACACTTAATATTCCGAAAATGTCCTTTACAGCCAAACTATTAGAGGCACAGTGTATATATTGTATATGCAGCGTTATTCAGAGGCCCAAAGCACTACTGTAACCACATTTTAAACGTTCGACTGCCCCATATTGATGAACACCTAATATTCCAAAAATGTCAATTACAAACAAACTTTTAGAGGCACAGTGTTCATATTGTATATGCAGCGTTATTCAGAGGCCCAAAGCACTACTATTACCACATATTAAGCGCTCGACTGCCCACATAGTTGAACAATTATTATTCCGAAAATGTCCTTTACAGCCAAACTATTAGAGGCACAGTGTTCATATTGTATATGCAGCGTTATTCAGAGGCCCAAAGCACTACTTTAACCACATTTTAAGCGCTCGACTGCCCACATAGTTGAAGACTTAATATTTCGAAAATGTCCTTTACAGCCAAACTATTAGAGGCACAGTGTTCATATTGTATATGCAGCTTTATTCAGTGGCCCAAAGCACTACTATAACCACATTTTAAGCGTTTGACTGCCCGATATTGTTGAACACCTAATATTCCAAAAATGTCAATTACAAACAAACTTTTAGAGGCACAGTGTTCATATTGTATATGCAGCGTTATTCAGAGGCCCAAAGCACTACTATTACCACATATTAAGCGCTCGACTGCCCACATAGTTGAACACTTAATATTTCGAAAATGTCCTTTACAGCCAAACTATTAGAGGCACAGTGTTCATATTGTATATGCAGCGTTATTCAGAGGCCCAAAGCACTACTATAACCACATTTTAAGCGCTCGACTGCCCACATAGTTGAACACTTAATATTTCGAAAATGTCCTTTACAGCCAAACTATTAGAGGCACAGTGTTCATATTGTCTATGCAGCGTTATTCAGAGACCCAAAGCCATAATATATTAACTTATTAAGCGTTGGAATGCCCCATGTTGTGGAATACCTAATATTACAAAAAATGTCAGTTACAGACAAACTATTAGAGGCACAATGTTCATATTGTATATGCAGCGTTATTAAGATGCCAAAGCATTAATATAATCACTTATTAAGCGTTGGACTGCCCCTTTTGTTTGAACACATAATATTCCAAAATTGTCAATTACAAACAAACTATTAGAGGCACAGTGTTCATATTGTATATGCCCCGTTATACAAAGTCCCAAAGCATTACTATAACCACATATTAAGCGTTTGACTGCCCCATATTGTTGAACACCAAATATTCCAAAATTGTCAATTACTGGCAAACTATTAGAGGCACAGTGTTCATATTGTATGTGCAGTGTTATTTAGAGGCCCATAGCACTACTATAACCACATATTAAGCGCTCGACTGCCCATATAGTTGAACACTTAATATTCCGAAAATGTCCTTTACAGCCAAACTATTTGAGGCACAGTGTTCATATTGTATATGCAGCGTTATACAGAGTCCCAATGCATTAATATAATCATATATTAAGCGTTGGACTGCCCCATTTGGATGAACACCTAATATTCCAAAAATGTCAATTACAGCCAAACTATCAGAGGCACAAAGTTCATATTGTGTATGCAGCGTTATTCAGTAGCCCAAAGCATTAATATTATCACTTATTAAGCGTTAAACTGCCCTATTTGTTGAACACCTAATATTCTAATAATGTCAATTGCAGGCAAACAATTAGAGGACCGGAGTTAATATTGTATATGCCGCGTTATACAGAGTCCCAAAGCATTACTATAACCACATATTAAGCGTTCGACTGCCCCATATTGTTAAACACCTAATATTCCAAAATTGTCAATTACAGGCAAACTATTAGAGGCACAGTGTTCATATTGTATATGCAGCGTTATTTAGAGGCCCAAAGCCATAATATAATAACTTATTAAGCGTTGGAATGCACCATGTGGTGGAACCCCTAATATTAAAAAAAATGTCAGTTACAGACAAGCTACTGGAGGCACAATGTTCATATTGTATATGCAGCGTTATTCAGAGGCCCATAGCACTACTATAACCACATTTTAAGCGTTCGACTGCCCCATACTGTTGAACACCTTATATACCAAAAATGTCAATTACAAACAAACTCTTAGGGGCACGGAGTTAATATTGTATATGCCGCGTTTTTCAGAGTCCCAAAGCATTTCTATAACCACATATTAAGCGTTCGACTGCCCCATATTGATAAACACCTAATATTCCAAATATGTCAATTACAGGCAAACTATTAGAGGCACGGAGTTAATATTGTTAATGCCGCGTTATACAGAGTCCTAAAGCATTACTATAACAACATATTAGGCGTTGGACTGCCCCATGTAGTTGAACACCTAATATTCCAAAAATGTCCATTACAGCCAAACTATCAGAGGCACAGTGTTCATACTGCATATGCAAAGTTATACAGAGTCCCAAAGCAATAATATAATCATATATTAAGCGTTGGACTGCCCCATTTGGATGAACACCTAATAATCCAAAATTGTCAATTACAGACAAACTATTAGAGGCACAGTGTTCATATAGTATATGCCGCGTTATACAAAGTCCCAAAGCATTACTACAACCACATATTAAGCGTTCGACTGCCCCATATGGTTGAACACCTAATATTCCAAAAATGTCAATTACAATCAAACAATTAGAGGCACGGAGTTAATATTGTATATGCAGCGTTATACAGAGTCCCATAGCATTACTATAACCATATAGTAAGCGTTGGAATGCTTCATGTGGTTAAACACCTAATATTACAAAAAATGTCAATTACAGGCAAACTATTAGAGGCACAGTGTTCATATTGTATATGCAGCGTTATTCAGAGGCCCAAAGTACTATTATAACCACAGTTTAAGCGCTCGACTGCCCAATATTGTTGAACACCTAATATTCCAAAAATGTCAATTACAATCAAACTATTAGAGGCACGGAGTTAATATTGTATATGCCGCGTTATACAGAGTCCTAAAGCATTACTATAACCACATATTAGGCGTTGGACTGTCCCATGTAGTTGAACACCTAATATTCCAAATTGTCAATTACAGGCAAACTATTAGAGGCACAGTGTTCATATTGTATATGAAGCGTTATATAGAGGCCCATAGCACTACTATAACCACATATTAAGCGCTCGACTGCCCCATATTGTTGAACACCTAATATTCCGAAAATGTCCTTTACAGCCAAACTATTAGAGGCACAGTGTTCATATTGTATATGCAGCGTTATTCAGAGGCCCAAAGCACTACTATAACCACATTTTAAGCGTTCGACTGCCCCATATTGTTGAACACCTAATATTCCGAAAATGTCAATTACAAACAAACTATTAGAGGCACAGTGTTCATATTGTATATGCCGCGTTATACAAGGTCCCAAAGCATTACTATAACCACATATTAAGCGTTCGACTGCCCCATGTAGTTGAACACATAATATTCCAAAAATGTCTATTACAGCCAAACTATCAGAGGCACAGTGTTCATACTGTATATGCAGCGTTATACAGAGTCCCAATGCAATATATAATCATATATTAAGCGTTGGACTGCCCCATGTAGTTGAACACCTAATATTCCACAATTGTCAATTACAGGCAAACTATTAGAGGCACAGTGTTTATATTATTTATGCAGCGTTATTCAGATTCCCAAAGCACTACTATAACCACATTTTAAACGTGCCCGATATTGTTAAACACCTAATATTCCAAAAATGTCAATTACAAACAAACTATTAGAGGTACAGTGTTCATATTGTATATGCAGCGTTATTTAGAGTCCCATAGCACTACTATAACCGCATATTAAGCGATCGACTGCCCCATATTATTGAACACCTAATATTCCGAAAATGTCCTTTACAGCCAAACTATTAGAGGCACAGTGTTCATATTGTATATGCAGCGTTATTTAGAGGCCCATAGCACTACTATAACCACATATTAAGCGCTCGACTGCCCACATAGTTGAACACTTAATATTCCGAAAATGTCCTTTACAGCCAAACTATTAGAGGCACAGTGTTCATATTGTATATGCAGCGTTATTTAGAGGCCCATAGCACTACTATAACCACATATTAAGCGCTCGACTGCCCACATAGTTGAACACTTAATATTCCGAAAATGTCCTTTACAGCCAAACTATTAGAGGCACAGTGTATATATTGTATATGCAGCGTTATTCAGAGGCCCAAAGCACTACTGTAACCACATTTTAAACGTTCGACTGCCCCATATTGATGAACACCTAATATTCCAAAAATGTCAATTACAAACAAACTTTTAGAGGCACAGTGTTCATATTGTATATGCAGCGTTATTCAGAGGCCCAAAGCACTACTATTACCACATATTAAGCGCTCGACTGCCCACATAGTTGAACAATTATTATTCCGAAAATGTCCTTTACAGCCAAACTATTAGAGGCACAGTGTTCATATTGTATATGCAGCGTTATTCAGAGGCCCAAAGCACTACTTTAACCACATTTTAAGCGCTCGACTGCCCACATAGTTGAAGACTTAATATTTCGAAAATGTCCTTTACAGCCAAACTATTAGAGGCACAGTGTTCATATTGTATATGCAGCTTTATTCAGTGGCCCAAAGCACTACTATAACCACATTTTAAGCGTTTGACTGCCCGATATTGTTGAACACCTAATATTCCAAAAATGTCAATTACAAACAAACTTTTAGAGGCACAGTGTTCATATTGTATATGCAGCGTTATTCAGAGGCCCAAAGCACTACTATTACCACATATTAAGCGCTCGACTGCCCACATAGTTGAACACTTATTATTTCGAAAATGTCCTTTACAGCCAAACTATTAGAGGCACAGTGTTCATATTGTATATGCAGCGTTATTCAGAGGCCCAAAGCACTACTATAACCACATTTTAAGCGCTCGACTGCCCACATAGTTGAACACTTAATATTTCGAAAATGTCCTTTACAGCCAAACTATTAGAGGCACAGTGTTCATATTGTCTATGCAGCGTTATTCAGAGACCCAAAGCCATAATATATTAACTTATTAAGCGTTGGAATGCCCCATGTTGTGGAATACCTAATATTACAAAAAATGTCAGTTACAGACAAACTATTAGAGGCACAATGTTCATATTGTATATGCAGCGTTATTAAGATGCCAAAGCATTAATATAATCACTTATTAAGCGTTGGACTGCCCCTTTTGTTTGAACACATAATATTCCAAAATTGTCAATTACAAACAAACTATTAGAGGCACAGTGTTCATATTGTATATGCCCCGTTATACAAAGTCCCAAAGCATTACTATAACCACATATTAAGCGTTTGACTGCCCCATATTGTTGAACACCAAATATTCCAAAATTGTCAATTACTGGCAAACTATTAGAGGCACAGTGTTCATATTGTATGTGCAGTGTTATTTAGAGGCCCATAGCACTACTATAACCACATATTAAGCGCTCGACTGCCCATATAGTTGAACACTTAATATTCCGAAAATGTCCTTTACAGCCAAACTATTTGAGGCACAGTGTTCATATTGTATATGCAGCGTTATACAGAGTCCCAATGCATTAATATAATCATATATTAAGCGTTGGACTGCCCCATTTGGATGAACACCTAATATTCCAAAAATGTCAATTACAGCCAAACTATCAGAGGCACAAAGTTCATATTGTGTATGCAGCGTTATTCAGTAGCCCAAAGCATTAATATTATCACTTATTAAGCGTTAAACTGCCCTATTTGTTGAACACCTAATATTCTAATAATGTCAATTGCAGGCAAACAATTAGAGGACCGGAGTTAATATTGTATATGCCGCGTTATACAGAGTCCCAAAGCATTACTATAACCACATATTAAGCGTTCGACTGCCCCATATTGTTAAACACCTAATATTCCAAAATTGTCAATTACAGGCAAACTATTAGAGGCACAGTGTTCATATTGTATATGCAGCGTTATTTAGAGGCCCAAAGCCATAATATAATAACTTATTAAGCGTTGGAATGCACCATGTGGTGGAACCCCTAATATTAAAAAAAATGTCAGTTACAGACAAGCTACTGGAGGCACAATGTTCATATTGTATATGCAGCGTTATTCAGATTCCCATAGCACTACTATAACCACATTTTAAGCGTTCGACTGCCCCATACTGTTGAACACCTTATATACCAAAAATGTCAATTACAAACAAACTCTTAGGGGCACGGAGTTAATATTGTATATGCCGCGTTTTTCAGAGTCCCAAAGCATTTCTATAACCACATATTAAGCGTTCGACTGCCCCATATTGATAAACACCTAATATTCCAAATATGTCAATTACAGGCAAACTATTAGAGGCACGGAGTTAATATTGTTAATGCCGCGTTATACAGAGTCCTAAAGCATTACTATAACAACATATTAGGCGTTGGACTGCCCCATGTAGTTGAACACCTAATATTCCAAAAATGTCCATTACAGCCAAACTATCAGAGGCACAGTGTTCATACTGCATATGCAAAGTTATACAGAGTCCCAAAGCAATAATATAATCATATATTAAGCGTTGGACTGCCCCATTTGGATGAACACCTAATAATCCAAAATTGTCAATTACAGACAAACTATTAGAGGCACAGTGTTCATATGGTATATGCCGCGTTATACAAAGTCCCAAAGCATTACTACAACCACATATTAAGCGTTCGACTGCCCCATATGGTTGAACACCTAATATTCCAAAAATGTCAATTACAATCAAACAATTAGAGGCACGGAGTTAATATTGTATATGCAGCGTTATACAGAGTCCCATAGCATTACTATAACCATATAGTAAGCGTTGGAATGCTTCATGTGGTTAAACACCTAATATTACAAAAAATGTCAGTTACAGACAAACTATTTGAGGCACAATGTTCATATTGTATATGCAGCGTTATTCAGATGCCAAGGCATTAATATAATCACTTATTAAGCGTTGGACTGCCCATGTGGTTGAACACCTAATATTTCAAAAATGTCCTTTACAGAAAAAACTATTAGGGGCACAGTGTTCATATTGTGTATGCAGCGTTATTCAGAGACCCAAAGCCATAATATATTAACTTATTAAGCGTTGGAATGCCCCATGTTGTGGAATACCTAATATTACAAAAAATGTCAGTTACAGACAAACTATTAGAGGCACAATGTTCATATTGTATATGCAGCGTTATTAAGATGCCAAAGCATTAATATAATCACTTATTAAGCGTTGGACTGCCCCTTTTGTTTGAACACATAATATTCCAAAATTGTCAATTACAGGCAAACTATTAGAGGCACAGTGTTCATATTGTATATGCAGCGTTATTCAGAGGCCCAAAGTACTATTATAACCACAGTTTAAGCGCTCGACTGCCCAATATTGTTGAACACCTAATATTACAAAAATGTCAATTACAATCAAACTATTAGAGGCACGGAGTTAATATTGTATATGCCGCGTTATACAGAGTCCTAAAGCATTACTATAACCACATATTAGGCGTTGGACTGTCCCATGTAGTTGAACACCTAATATTCCAAATTGTCAATTACAGGCAAACTATTAGAGGCACAGTGTTCATATTGTATATGAAGCGTTATATAGAGGCCCATAGCACTACTATAACCACATATTAAGCGCTCGACTGCCCCATATTGTTGAACACCTAATATTCCGAAAATGTCCTTTACAGCCAAACTATTAGAGGCACAGTGTTCATATTGTATATGCAGCGTTATTCAGAGGCCCAAAGCACTACTATAACCACATTTTAAGCGTTCGACTGCCCCATATTGTTGAACACCTAATATTCCAAATTGTCAATTACAAACAAACTATTAGAGGCACAGTGTTCATATTGTATATGCCGCGTTATACAAGGTCCCAAAGCATTACTATAACCACATATTAAGCGTTCGACTGCCCCATGTAGTTGAACACATAATATTCCAAAAATGTCTATTACAGCCAAACTATCAGAGGCACAGTGTTCATACTGTATATGCAGCGTTATACAGAGTCCCAATGCAATATATAATCATATATTAAGCGTTGGACTGCCCCATGTAGTTGAACACCTAATATTCCAAAATTGTCAATTACAGGCAAACTATTAGAGGCACAGTGTTTATATTATTTATGCAGCGTTATTCAGATTCCCAAAGCACTACTATAACCACATTTTAAACGTGCCCGATATTGTTAAACACCTAATATTCCAAAAATGTCAATTACAAACAAACTATTAGAGGTACAGTGTTCATATTGTATATGCAGCGTTATTTAGAGTCCCATAGCACTACTATAACCACATATTAAGCGATCGACTGCCCCATATTATTGAACACCTAATATTCCGAAAATGTCCTTTACAGCCAAACTATTAGAGGCACAGTGTTCATATTGTATATGCAGCGTTATTTAGAGGCCCATAGCACTACTATAACCACATATTAAGCGCTCGACTGCCCACATAGTTGAACACTTAATATTCCGAAAATGTCCTTTACAGCCAAACTATTAGAGGCACAGTGTTCATATTGTATATGCAGCGTTATTTAGAGGCCCATAGCACTACTATAACCACATATTAAGCGCTCGACTGCCCACATAGTTGAACACTTAATATTCCGAAAATGTCCTTTACAGCCAAACTATTAGAGGCACAGTGTATATATTGTATATGCAGCGTTATTCAGAGGCCCAAAGCACTACTGTAACCACATTTTAAACGTTCGACTGCCCCATATTGATGAACACCTAATATTCCAAAAATGTCAATTACAAACAAACTTTTAGAGGCACAGTGTTCATATTGTATATGCAGCGTTATTCAGAGGCCCAAGGCACTACGATTACCACATATTAAGCGCTCGACTGCCCACATAGTTGAACAATTAATATTCCGAAAATGTCCTTTACAGCCAAACTATTAGAGGCACAGTGTTCATATTGTATATGCAGCGTTATTCAGAGGCCCAAAGCACTACTATAACCACATTTTAAGCGCTCGACTGCCCACATAGTTGAACACTTAATATTTCGAAAATGTCCTTTACAGCCAAACTATTAGAGGCACAGTGTTCATATTGTATATGCAGCTTTATTCAGTGGCCCAAAGCACTACTATAACCACATTTTAAGCGTTTGACTGCCCGATATTGTTGAACACCTAATATTCCAAAAATGTCAATTACAAACAAACTTTTAGAGGCACAGTGTTCATATTGTATATGCAGCGTTATTCAGAGGCCCAAAGCACTACTATTACCACATATTAAGCGCTCGACTGCCCACATAGTTGAACACTTAATATTTCGAAAATGTCCTTTACAGCCAAACTATTAGAGGCACAGTGTTCATATTGTATATGCAGCGTTATTCAGAGGCCCAAAGCACTACTATAACCACATTTTAAGCGCTCGACTGCCCACATAGTTGAACACTTAATATTTCGAAAATGTCCTTTACAGCCAAACTATTAGAGGCACAGTGTTCATATTGTCTATGCAGCGTTATTCAGAGACCCAAAGCCATAATATATTAACTTATTAAGCGTTGGAATGCCCCATGTTGTGGAATACCTAATATTACAAAAAATGTCAGTTACAGACAAACTATTAGAGGCACAATGTTCATATTGTATATGCAGCGTTATTAAGATGCCAAAGCATTAATATAATCACTTATTAAGCGTTGGACTGCCCCTTTTGTTTGAACACATAATATTCCAAAATTGTCAATTACAGGCAAACTATTAGAGGCACAGTGTTCATATTGTATATGCAGCGTTATTTAGAGGCCCATAGCACTACTATAACTACATATTAAGCGCTCGACTGCCCACATAGTTGAACTCTTAATATTCCGAAAATGTCCTTTACAGCCAAACTATTAGACGCACAGTGTTCATATTGTATATGCCGCGTTATACAAAGTCCCAAAGCATTACTATAACCACATATTAAGCGTTCGACTGCCCCATATTGTTGAACACCTAGTATTCCAAAAATGTCAATTACAAACAAACTATTAAAGGCACGGAGTTAATATTGTATATGCCGCGTTATACAGAGTCCCAAAGCATTTCAGTAACCACATATTAAGCGATCGACTGCTCCATATTGTTGAACACCTAATATTCCGAAAATATCCTTTACAGCCAAACTATTAGAGGCACAGTGTTCATATTGTATATGCAGCGTTGTTCAGAGGCCCAAAGCACTACTATAACCACATATTAAGCGCTCGACTGCCCACATAGTTGAACACTTAATATTCCGAAAATGTCCTTTACAGCCAAACTATTAGAGGCACAGTGTATATATTGTATATGCAGCGTTATTCAGAGGCCCAAAGCACTACTGTAACCACATTTTAAACGTTCGACTGCCCCATATTGATGAACACCTAATATTCCAAAAATGTCAATTACAAACAAACTTTTAGAGGCACAGTGTTCATATTGTATATGCAGCGTTATTCAGAGGCCCAAGGCACTACGATTACCACATATTAAGCGCTCGACTGCCCACATAGTTGAACAATTAATATTCCGAAAATGTCCTTTACAGCCAAACTATTAGAGGCACAGTGTTCATATTGTATATGCAGCGTTATTCAGAGGCCCAAAGCACTACTATAACCACATTTTAAGCGCTCGACTGCCCACATAGTTGAACACTTAATATTTCGAAAATGTCCTTTACAGCCAAACTATTAGAGGCACAGTGTTCATATTGTATATGCAGCTTTATTCAGTGGCCCAAAGCACTACTATAACCACATTTTAAGCGTTTGACTGCCCGATATTGTTGAACACCTAATATTCCAAAAATGTCAATTACAAACAAACTTTTAGAGGCACAGTGTTCATATTGTATATGCAGCGTTATTCAGAGGCCCAAAGCACTACTATTACCACATATTAAGCGCTCGACTGCCCACATAGTTGAACACTTAATATTTCGAAAATGTCCTTTACAGCCAAACTATTAGAGGCACAGTGTTCATATTGTATATGCAGCGTTATTCAGAGGCCCAAAGCACTACTATAACCACATTTTAAGCGCTCGACTGCCCACATAGTTGAACACTTAATATTTCGAAAATGTCCTTTACAGCCAAACTATTAGAGGCACAGTGTTCATATTGTCTATGCAGCGTTATTCAGAGACCCAAAGCCATAATATATTAACTTATTAAGCGTTGGAATGCCCCATGTTGTGGAATACCTAATATTACAAAAAATGTCAGTTACAGACAAACTATTAGAGGCACAATGTTCATATTGTATATGCAGCGTTATTAAGATGCCAAAGCATTAATATAATCACTTATTAAGCGTTGGACTGCCCCTTTTGTTTGAACACATAATATTCCAAAATTGTCAATTACAGGCAAACTATTAGAGGCACAGTGTTCATATTGTATATGCAGCGTTATTTAGAGGCCCATAGCACTACTATAACTACATATTAAGCGCTCGACTGCCCACATAGTTGAACTCTTAATATTCCGAAAATGTCCTTTACAGCCAAACTATTAGACGCACAGTGTTCATATTGTATATGCCGCGTTATACAAAGTCCCAAAGCATTACTATAACCACATATTAAGCGTTCGACTGCCCCATATTGTTGAACACCTAGTATTCCAAAAATGTCAATTACAAACAAACTATTAAAGGCACGGAGTTAATATTGTATATGCCGCGTTATACAGAGTCCCAAAGCATTTCAGTAACCACATATTAAGCGATCGACTGCTCCATATTGTTGAACACCTAATATTCCGAAAATATCCTTTACAGCCAAACTATTAGAGGCACAGTGTTCATATTGTATATGCAGCGTTGTTCAGAGGCCCAAAGCACTACTATAACCACATATTAAGCGCTCGACTGCCCACATAGTTGAACTCTTAATATTCCAAAAATGTCCTTTACAGCCAAACTATTAGAGGCACAGTGTTAATATTGTATTTGCAGCGTTATTCAGTCGCCCAATGCACTACTATAACCACATTTTAAGCGTTTGACTGCCCGATATTGTTGAACACCTAATATTCCAAAAATGTCAATTACAAACAAACTATTAGAGGCACAGTGTTTATATTGTATATGCCCCGTTATACAAAGTCCCAAAGCATTACTATAACCACATATTAAGCGTTTGACTGCCCCATATTGTTGAACACCAAATATTCCAAAATTGTCAATTACAGGCAAACTATTAGAGGCACTGTGTTCATATTGTATGTGCAGTGTTATTTAGAGGCCCATAGCACTACTATAACCACATATTAAGCGCTCGACTGCCCATATAGTTGAACACTTAATATTCCGAAAATGTCCTTTACAGCCAAACTATTAGAGGCACAGTGTTCATATTGTATATGCAGCGTTATTCAGAGGCCCAAAGCACTACTATAACCACATTTTAAGCGCTCGACTGCCCACATAGTTGAACACTTAATATTTCGAAAATGTCCTTTACAGCCAAACTATTAGAGGCACAGTGTTCATATTGTATATGCAGCTTTATTCAGTGGCCCAAAGCACTACTATAACCACTTTTTAAGCGTTTGACTGCCCGATATTGTTGAACACCTAATATTCCAAAAATGTCAATTACAAACAAACTATTAGAGGCACAGTGTTCATATTGTATATGCCCCGTTATACAAAGTCCCAAAGCATTACTATAACCACATATTAAGCGTTTGACTGCCCCATATTGTTGAACACCAAATATTCCAAAATTGTCAATTACTGGCAAACTATTAGAGGCACAGTGTTCATATTGTATGTGCAGTGTTATTTAGAGGCCCATAGCACTACTATAACCACATATTAAGCGCTCGACTGCCCATATAGTTGAACACTTAATATTCCGAAAATGTCCTTTACAGCCAAACTATTTGAGGCACAGTGTTCATATTGTATATGCAGCGTTATACAGAGTCCCAATGCATTAATATAATCATATATTAAGCGTTGGACTGCCCCATTTGGATGAACACCTAATATTCCAAAAATGTCAATTACAGCCAAACTATCAGAGGCACAAAGTTCATATTGTGTATGCAGCGTTATTCAGTAGCCCAAAGCATTAATATTATCACTTATTAAGCGTTAAACTGCCCTATTTGTTGAACACCTAATATTCTAATAATGTCAATTGCAGGCAAACAATTAGAGGACCGGAGTTAATATTGTATATGCCGCGTTATACAGAGTCCCAAAGCATTACTATAACCACATATTAAGCGTTCGACTGCCCCATATTGTTAAACACCTAATATTCCAAAATTGTCAATTACAGGCAAACTATTAGAGGCACAGTGTTCATATTGTATATGCAGCGTTATTTAGAGGCCCAAAGCCATAATATAGTAACTTATTAAGCGTTGGAATGCACCATGTGGTGGAACCCCTAATATTAAAAAAAATGTCAGTTACAGACAAGCTACTGGAGGCACAATGTTCATATTGTATATGCAGCGTTATTCAGAGGCCCATAGCACTACTATAACCACATTTTAAGCGTTCGACTGCCCCATACTGTTGAACACCTTATATACCAAAAATGTCAATTACAAACAAACTCTTAGGGGCACGGAGTTAATATTGTATATGCCGCGTTTTTCAGAGTCCCAAAGCATTTCTATAACCACATATTAAGCGTTCGACTGCCCCATGTAGTTGAACACATAATATTCCAAAAATGTCTATTACAGCCAAACTAGCAGAGGCACAGTGTTCATACTGTATATGCAGCGTTATACAGAGTCCCAATGCAATATATAATCATATATTAAGCGTTGGACTGCCCCATGTAGTTGAACACCTAATATTCCAAAATTGTCAATTACAGGCAAACTATTAGAGGCACAGTGTTTATATTATTTATGCAGCGTTATTCAGATTCCCAAAGCACTACTATAACCACATTTTAAACGTGCCCGATATTGTTAAACACCTAATATCCCAAAAATGTCAATTACAAACAAACTATTAGAGGTACAGTGTTCATATTGTATATGCAGCGTTATTTAGAGTCCCATAGCACTACTATAACCATATATTAAGCGATCGACTGCCCCATATTATTGAACACCTAATATTCCGAAAATGTCCTTTACAGCCAAACTATTTGAGGCACAGTGTTCATATTGTATATGCAGCGTTATTTAGAGGCCCATAGCACTACTATAACCACATATTAAGCGCTCGACTGCCCACATAGTTGAACACTTAATATTCCGAAAATGTCCTTTACAGCCAAACTATTAGAGGCACAGTGTTCATATTGTATATGCAGCGTTATTTAGAGGCCCATAGCACTACTATAACCACATATTAAGCGCTCGACTGCCCACATAGTTGAACACTTAATATTCCGAAAATGTCCTTTACAGCCAAACTATTGGAGGCACAGTGTTCATATTGTATATGCAGCGTTATTCAGAGGCCCAAAGAACTACTGTAACCACATTTTAAACGTTCGACTGCCCCATATTGATGAACACCTAATATTCCAAAAATGTCAATTACAAACAAACTTTTAGTGGCACAGTGTTCATATTGTATATGCAGCGTTATTCAGAGGCCCAAAGCACTACTATTACCACATATTAAGCGCTCGACTGCCCACATAGTTGAACAATTAATATTCCGAAAATGTCCTTTACAGCCAAACTATTAGAGGCACAGTTTTCATATTGTATATGCAGCGTTATTCAGAGGCCCAAAGCACTACTATAACCACATTTTAAGCGCTCGACTGCCCACATAGTTGAACACTTAATATTTCGAAAATGTCCTTTACAGCCAAACTATTAGAGGCACAGTGTTCATATTGTATATGCAGCTTTATTCAGTGGCCCAAAGCACTACTATAACCACATTTTAAGCGTTTGACTGCCCGATATTGTTGAACACCTAATATTCCAAAAATGTCAATTACAAACAAACTTTTAGAGGCACAGTGTTCATATTGTATATGCAGCGTTATTCAGAGGCCCAAAGCACTACTATTACCACATATTAAGCGCTCGACTGCCCACATAGTTGAACACTTAATATTTCGAAAATGTCCTTTACAGCCAAACTATTAGAGGCACAGTGTTCATATTGTATATGCAGCGTTATTCAGAGGCCCAAAGCACTACTATAACCACATTTTAAGCGCTCGACTGCCCACATAGTTGAACACCTAATATTTCAAAAATGTCCTTTACAGCCAAACTATTAGGGGCACAGTGTTCATATTGTGTATGCAGCGTTATTCAGAGACCCAAAGCCATAATATATTAACTTATTAAGCGTTGGAATGCCCCATGTTGTGGAATACCTAATATTACAAAAAATGTCATTTACAGACAAACTATTAGAGGCACAATGTTCATATTGTATATGCAGCGTTATTAAGATGCCAAAGCATTAATATAATCACTTATTAAGCGTTGGACTGCCCCTTTTGTTTGAACACATAATATTCCAAAATTGTCAATTACAGGCAAACTATTAGAGGCACAGTGTTCATATTGTATATGCAGCGTTATTCAGAGGCCCAAAGTACTATTATAACCACAGTTTAAGCGCTCGACTGCCCAATATTGTTGAACACCTAATATTCCAAAAATGTCAATTACAATCAAACTATTAGAGGCACGGAGTTAATATTGTATATGCCGCGTTATACAGAGTCCTAAAGCATTACTATAACCACATATTAGGCGTTGGACTGTCCCATGTAGTTGAACACCTAATATTCCAAATTGTCAATTACAGGCAAACTATTAGAGGCACAGTGTTCATATTGTATATGAAGCGTTATATAGAGGCCCATAGCACTACTATAACCACATATTAAGCGCTCGACTGCCCCATATTGTTGAACACCTAATATTCCGAAAATGTCCGTTACAGCCAAACTATTAGAGGCACAGTGTTCATATTGTATATGCAGCGTTATTAAGATGCCAAAGCATTAATATAATCACTTATTAAGCGTTGGACTGCCCCTTTTGTTTGAACACATAATATTCCAAAATTGTCAATTACAGGCAAACTATTAGAGGCACAGTGTTCATATTGTATATGCAGCGTTATTTAGAGGCCCATAGCACTACTATAACCACATATTAAGCGCTCGACTGCCCACATAGTTGAACTCTTAATATTCCGAAAATGTCCTTTACAGCCAAACTATTAGACGCACAGTGTTCATATTGTATATGCCGCGTTATACAAAGTCCCAAAGCATTACTATAACCACATATTAAGCGTTCGACTGCCCCATATTGTTGAACACCTAGTATTCCAAAAATGTCAATTACAAACAAACTATTAAAGGCACGGAGTTAATATTGTATATGCCGCGTTATACAGAGTCCCAAAGCATTTCAGTAACCACATATTAAGCGATCGACTGCTCCATATTGTTGAACACCTAATATTCCGAAAATATCCTTTACAGCCAAACTATTAGAGGCACAGTGTTCATATTGTATATGCAGCGTTGTTCAGAGGCCCAAAGCACTACTATAACCACATATTAAGCGCTCGACTGCCCACATAGTTGAACTCTTAATATTCCGAAAATGTCCTTTACAGCCAAACTATTAGACGCACAGTGTTCATATTGTATATGCCGCGTTATACAAAGTCCCAAAGCATTACTATAACCACATATTAAGCGTTCGACTGCCCCATATTGTTGAACACCTAATATTCCAAAAATGTCAATTACAAACAAACTATTAAAGGCACGGAGTTAATATTGTATATGCCGCGTTATACAGAGTCCCAAAGCATTTCAGTAACCACATATTAAGCGATCGACTGCTCCATATTGTTCAACACCTAATATTCCGAAAATATCCTTTACAGCCAAACTATTAGAGGCACAGTGTTCATATTGTATATGCAGCGTTATTCAGAGGCCCAAAGCACTACTATAACCACATTTTAAGCGCTCGACTGCCCACATAGTTGAACACTTAATATTTCGAAAATGTCCTTTACAGCCAAACTATTAGAGGCACAGTGTTCATATTGTATATGCAGCGTTATTCAGTGGCCCAAAGCACTACTATATCCACTTTTTAAGCGTTTGACTGCCCGATATTGTTGAACACCTAATATTCCAAAAATGTCAATTACAAACAAACTATTAAAGGCACGGAGTTAATATTGTATATGCCGCGTTATACAGAGTCCCAAAGCATTTCTGTAACCACATATTAAGCGATCGACTGCTCCATATTGTTGAACACCTAATATTCCGAAAATATCCTTTACAGCCAAACTATTAGAGGCACAGTGTTCATATTGTATATGCAGCGTTTCAGGTGCCAAAGCATTAATATAATAACTTATTAAGCGTTGGATTGCCCCATGTAAATGAACACCTAATATTTCAAAAATGTCAATTACAGCCAAACTATCAGAGGCACAAAGTTCATATTGTATATGCAGCGTTATTCAGAGGCCCAAAGCCATAATATAATAACTTATTAAGCGTTGGAATGCCCCATGTTGTGGAACACCTAATATTACAAAAAACGTCAATTACAGACAAGCTATTAGGGGCACAGTGTTCATATTGTAAATGTCGCGTTATACAGAGTCCCAAAGCATTTCTATAACCACATATTAAACGTTCGACTGCCCCATATTGTTGAACACCTAATATTCCAAAATTGTCAATTACAGGCAAACTATTAGAGGCACAGTGATCATATTGTATATGCAGCGTTATTCGGAGGCCCAAAGCACTACTATAACCACATTTTAAAGGTTCGACTGCCCCATATTGTTGAACACCTAATATTCCAAAAATGTCAATTACAAACAAACTATTAAAGGCACGGAGTTAATATTGTATATGCCGCGTTATACAGGGTCCCAAAGCATTTCTGTAACCACATATTAAGCGTTCGACTGCCCCATATTGTTGAACATCTAATATTCCGAAAATATCCTTTACAGCCAAACTATTAGAGGCACAGTGTTAATATTGTATTTGCAGCGTTATTCAGTCGCCCAATGCACTACTATAACCACATTTTAAGCGTTTGACTGCCCGATATTGTTGAACACCTAATATTCCAAAAATGTCAATTACAAACAAACTATTAGAGGCACAGTGTTCATATTGTATATGCCCCGTTATACAAAGTCCCAAAGCATTACTATAACCACATATTAAGCGTTTGACTGCCCCATATTGTTGAACACCAAATATTCCAAAATTGTCAATTACAGGCAAACTATTAGAGGCACTGTGTTCATATTGTATGTGCAGTGTTATTTAGAGGCCCATAGCACTACTATAACCACATATTAAGCGCTCGACTGCCCATATAGTTGAACACTTAATATTCCGAAAATGTCCTTTACAGCCAAACTATTAGAGGCACAGTGTTCATATTGTATATGCAGCGTTATTCAGAGGCCCAAAGCACTACTATAACCACATTTTAAGCGCTCGACTGCCCACATAGTTGAACACTTAATATTTCGAAAATGTCCTTTACAGCCAAACTATTAGAGGCACAGTGTTCATATTGTATATGCAGCTTTATTCAGTGGCCCAAAGCACTACTATAACCACTTTTTAAGCGTTTGACTGCCCGATATTGTTGAACACCTAATATTCCAAAAATGTCAATTACAAACAAACTATTAGAGGCACAGTGTTCATATTGTATATGCCCCGTTATACAAAGTCCCAAAACATTACTATAACCACATATTAAGCGTTCGACTGCCCCATATTGTTGAACACCAAACATTCCAAAATTGTCAATTACAGGCAAACTATTAGAGGCACAGAGTTCATATTGTATATGCAGCGTTATTTAGAGGCCCATAGCACTACTATAACCACATATTAAGCGCTCGACTGCCCATATAGTTGAACACTTAATATTCCGAAAATGTCCTTTACAGTTAAACTATTAGAGGCACAGTGTTCATATTGTCTATGCAGCGTTATTCAGAGACCCAAAGCCATAATATAATAACTTATTAAGCGTTGGAATGCCCCATGTTTTGGAACACCTAATATTACAAAAAATGTCAGTTACAGACAAACTATTAGAGGCACGGTGTAAATACTGTATATGCAGCGTTATACAGAGTCCCAAAGCATTATTATAATCATATATTAGGCGTTGGACTGCCCCATTTGGTTGAACACCAGATATTCCAAAATTGTCAATTACAGGCAAACTATTAGAGGCACGGAGTTAATATTGTATATGCCGCGTTATACAGAGTCCTAAAGCATTTCTGTAACCACATATTAAGCGTTCGACTGCCCCATATTGTTGAACACCTAATATTCCGAAAATATCCTTTACAGCCAAACTATTAGAGGCACAGTGTTCATATTGTATATGCAGCGTTATTCAGTGGCCCAAAGCACTACTATAACCACATTTTAAACGTTCGACTGCCCCATATTGTTGAACACCAAATATTCCAAAATTGTCAATTACAGGCAAACTATTAGAGGCACAGTGTTCATATTGTATATGCAGCGTTATTTAGAGGCCCATAGCACTACTATAACCACATATTAAGCGCTCGACTGCCCACATAGTTGAACACTTAATATTCCGAAAATGTCCTTTACAGCCAAACTATTAGAGGCACAGTGTTCATATTGTCTATGCAGCGTTATTCAGAGACCCAAAGCCATAATATAATAACTTATTAAGCGTTCGACTTCCCCATATTGTTGAACACCAAATATTCCAAAATTGTCAATTACAGGCAAACTATTAAAGGCACGGTGTTAATATTGTATATGCCGCGTTATACAGAGTCCCGAAGCATTTCTATAACCACATATTAAGCGTTTGACTGCCACATGTTGATGAACACCTAATATTCCAAAAATGTAAATTACAGGCAAGCTATTAGAGGCACGGAGTTAATATTGTATATGCCGCGTTATACAGAGTCCTAAAGCATTTCTGTAACCACATATTAAGCGTTCGACTGCCCCATATTGTTGAACACCTAATATTCCGAAAATATCCTTTACCGCCAAACTATTAGAGGCACAGTGTTCATATTGTATATGCAGCGTTATTCAGTGGCCCAATGCACTACTATAACCACATTTTAAGCGTTTGACTGCCGGCATTGTTGAACACCTAATATTCCAAAAATGTCAATTACAAACAAACATTTAGAGGCACAGTGTTCATATTGTATATGCCGCGTTATACAAAGTCCCAATGCATTACTATAACCACATATTAAGCGTTCGACTGCCCCATATTGTTGAACACCAAATATTCCAAAATTGTCAATTACAGGCAAACTATTAGAGGCACAGTGTTCATATTGTACATGCAGCGTTATTCAGAGTCCCAAAACATTTCTATAACCATATATTAAGCGTTCGACTGCCCACATAGTTGAACACTTAATATTCCGGAAATGTTCTTTACAGCCAAACTATTAGAGGCACAGTGTTCATATTGTCTATGCAGCGTTATTCAGAGTCCCAAAGCATTTCTATAACCATATATTAAGCGTTCGACTGCCCCATATTGATCAACACCTAATATTCCAAAAATGTCAATTACAGGCAAACTATTAGAGGCACGGAGTTAATATTGTTTATGCCGCGTTATACAGAGTCCTAAAGCATTACTATAACAACATATTAGGCGTTGGACTGCCCCATGTAGTTGAACACCTAATATTCCAAAAATGTCCATTACAGCCAAACTATCAGAGCCACAGTGTTCATACTGCTTATGCAAAGTTATACAGAGTCCCAAAGCAATAATATAATCATATATTAAGCGTTGGACTGCCCCATTTGGATGATCACCTAATAATCCAAAATTGTCAATTACAGACAAACTATTGGAGGCACAGTGTTCATATTGTATATGCAGCGTTATTCAAAGACCCAAAGCACTACTATAACAAAGTTTTAAGCGTTCGACCGGACCATATTGTTGAACACCTAATATTCCGATAATGTCAATTACAAACAAACATTCAGAGGCACAAAGTTCATATTGTGTATGCAGCGTTATTCAGAGACCCAAAGCCATAATATAATAACTTATTAAGCGTTGGAATGCCCCATGTTGTGGAACACCTAATATTACAAAAAATGTCAGTTACAGACAAACTATCAGAGGCAGAGTGTTCATACTGTATATGCAGCGTTCTTCAGAGGCCCATAGCACTACTATAACCACATATTAAGCGATCGACTGCTCCATATTGTTGAACACCTAATATTCCGAAAATATCCTTTACAGCCAAACTATTAGAGGCACAGTGTTCATATTGTATATGCAGCGTTTCAGGTGCCAAAGCATTACTAAAATAACTTATTAAGCGTTGGATTGCCCCATGGGGATGAACACCTAATATTTCAAAAATGTCAATTACAGCCAAACTATCAGAGGCACAAAGTTCATATTGTATATGCAGCGTTATTCAGAGGCCCAAAGCCATAATATAATAACTTATTAAGCGTTGGAATGCCCCATGTTGTGGAACACCTAATATTACAAAAAATGTCAATTACAGACAAGCTATTAGGGGCACAGTGTTCATATTGTATATGCCGCGTTATACAGAGTCCCAAAGCATTTCTATAACCACATATTAAGCGTTCGACTGCCCCATATTGTTGAACACCTAATATTCCGAAAATATCCTTTACAGCCAAACTATTAGAGGCACAGTGTTCATATTGTATATGCAGCGTTATTCAGAGGCCCAAAGCACTACTATAACCACATTTTAAGCGCTCGACTGCCCACATAATTGAACACTTAATATTCTGAAAATGTCCTTTACAGCCAAACTATTAGAGGCACAGTGTTCATATTGTATTTGCAGCGTTATTCAGAGGCCCAAAGCCATAATATAATATCTTATTAAGCGTTGGAATGCCCCATGTCGTGGAACACCTAATATTACAAAAAATGTCAATTACAGACAAGCTTTTAGGGGCACAGTGTTCATATTGTATATGCCGCGTTATACAGAGTCCCAAAGCATTTCTATAACTACATATTAAACGTTTGACTGCCCCATATTGTTGAACACCTAATATTCCAAAATTGTCAATTACAGGCAAACTATTAGAGGCACAGTGTTCATATTGTATATGCAGCGTTATTCAGAGGCCCAAAGCACTTCTATAACCACATTTTAAGCGCTCGACTGCCCACATAGTTGAACACTTAATATTTCGAAAATGTCCTTTACAGCCAAACTATTAGAGGCACAGTTTTCATATTGTATATGCAGCGTTATTCAGTGGCCCAAAGCACTACTATATCCACTTTTTAAGCGTTTGACTGCCCGATATTGTTGAACACCTAATATTCCGAAAATATCCTTTACAGCCAAACTATTAGAGGCACAGTGTTCATATTGTATATGCAGCGTTTCAGGTGCCAAAGCATTAATATAATAACTTATTAAGCGTTGGATTGCCCCATGTAAATGAACACCTAATATTTCAAAAATGTCAATTACAGCCAAACTATCAGAGGCACAAAGTTCATATTGTATATGCAGCGTTATTCAGAGGCCCAAAGCCATAATATAATAACTTATTAAGCGTTGGAATGCCCCATGTTGTGGAACACCTAATATTACAAAAAACGTCAATTACAGACAAGCTATTAGGGGCACAGTGTTCATATTGTAAATGTCGCGTTATACAGAGTCCCAAAGCATTTCTATAACCACATATTAAACGTTCGACTGCCCCATATTGTTGAACACCTAATATTCCAAAATTGTCAATTACAGGCAAACTATTAGAGGCACAGTGATCATATTGTATATGCAGCGTTATTCGGAGGCCCAAAGCACTACTATAACCACATTTTAAAGGTTCGACTGCCCCATATTGTTGAACACCTAATATTCCAAAAATGTCAATTACAAACAAACTATTAAAGGCACGGAGTTAATATTGTATATGCCGCGTTATACAGGGTCCCAAAGCATTTCTGTAACCACATATTAAGCGTTCGACTGCCCCATATTGTTGAACATCTAATATTCCGAAAATATCCTTTACAGCCAAACTATTAGAGGCACAGTGTTAATATTGTATTTGCAGCGTTATTCAGTCGCCCAATGCACTACTATAACCACATTTTAAGCGTTTGACTGCCCGATATTGTTGAACACCTAATATTCCAAAAATGTCAATTACAAACAAACTATTAGAGGCACAGTGTTCATATTGTATATGCCCCGTTATACAAAGTCCCAAAGCATTACTATAACCACATATTAAGCGTTTGACTGCCCCATATTGTTGAACACCAAATATTCCAAAATTGTCAATTACAGGCAAACTATTAGAGGCACTGTGTTCATATTGTATGTGCAGTGTTATTTAGAGGCCCATAGCACTACTATAACCACATATTAAGCGCTCGACTGCCCATATAGTTGAACACTTAATATTCCGAAAATGTCCTTTACAGCCAAACTATTAGAGGCACAGTGTTCATATTGTATATGCAGCGTTATTCAGAGGCCCAAAGCACTACTATAACCACATTTTAAGCGCTCGACTGCCCACATAGTTGAACACTTAATATTTCGAAAATGTCCTTTACAGCCAAACTATTAGAGGCACAGTGTTCATATTGTATATGCAGCTTTATTCAGTGGCCCAAAGCACTACTATAACCACTTTTTAAGCGTTTGACTGCCCGATATTGTTGAACACCTAATATTCCAAAAATGTCAATTACAAACAAACTATTAGAGGCACAGTGTTCATATTGTATATGCCCCGTTATACAAAGTCCCAAAACATTACTATAACCACATATTAAGCGTTCGACTGCCCCATATTGTTGAACACCAAACATTCCAAAATTGTCAATTACAGGCAAACTATTAGAGGCACAGAGTTCATATTGTATATGCAGCGTTATTTAGAGGCCCATAGCACTACTATAACCACATATTAAGCGCTCGACTGCCCATATAGTTGAACACTTAATATTCCGAAAATGTCCTTTACAGTTAAACTATTAGAGGCACAGTGTTCATATTGTCTATGCAGCGTTATTCAGAGACCCAAAGCCATAATATAATAACTTATTAAGCGTTGGAATGCCCCATGTTTTGGAACACCTAATATTACAAAAAATGTCAGTTACAGACAAACTATTAGAGGCACGGTGTAAATACTGTATATGCAGCGTTATACAGAGTCCCAAAGCATTATTATAATCATATATTAGGCGTTGGACTGCCCCATTTGGTTGAACACCAGATATTCCAAAATTGTCAATTACAGGCAAACTATTAGAGGCACGGAGTTAATATTGTATATGCCGCGTTATACAGAGTCCTAAAGCATTTCTGTAACCACATATTAAGCGTTCGACTGCCCCATATTGTTGAACACCTAATATTCCGAAAATATCCTTTACAGCCAAACTATTAGAGGCACAGTGTTCATATTGTATATGCAGCGTTATTCAGTGGCCCAAAGCACTACTATAACCACATTTTAAACGTTCGACTGCCCCATATTGTTGAACACCAAATATTCCAAAATTGTCAATTACAGGCAAACTATTAGAGGCACAGTGTTCATATTGTATATGCAGCGTTATTTAGAGGCCCATAGCACTACTATAACCACATATTAAGCGCTCGACTGCCCACATAGTTGAACACTTAATATTCCGAAAATGTCCTTTACAGCCAAACTATTAGAGGCACAGTGTTCATATTGTCTATGCAGCGTTATTCAGAGACCCAAAGCCATAATATAATAACTTATTAAGCGTTCGACTTCCCCATATTGTTGAACACCAAATATTCCAAAATTGTCAATTACAGGCAAACTATTAAAGGCACGGTGTTAATATTGTATATGCCGCGTTATACAGAGTCCCGAAGCATTTCTATAACCACATATTAAGCGTTTGACTGCCACATGTTGATGAACACCTAATATTCCAAAAATGTAAATTACAGGCAAGCTATTAGAGGCACGGAGTTAATATTGTATATGCCGCGTTATACAGAGTCCTAAAGCATTTCTGTAACCACATATTAAGCGTTCGACTGCCCCATATTGTTGAACACCTAATATTCCGAAAATATCCTTTACCGCCAAACTATTAGAGGCACAGTGTTCATATTGTATATGCAGCGTTATTCAGTGGCCCAATGCACTACTATAACCACATTTTAAGCGTTTGACTGCCGGCATTGTTGAACACCTAATATTCCAAAAATGTCAATTACAAACAAACATTTAGAGGCACAGTGTTCATATTGTATATGCCGCGTTATACAAAGTCCCAATGCATTACTATAACCACATATTAAGCGTTCGACTGCCCCATATTGTTGAACACCAAATATTCCAAAATTGTCAATTACAGGCAAACTATTAGAGGCACAGTGTTCATATTGTACATGCAGCGTTATTCAGAGTCCCAAAACATTTCTATAACCATATATTAAGCGTTCGACTGCCCACATAGTTGAACACTTAATATTCCGGAAATGTTCTTTACAGCCAAACTATTAGAGGCACAGTGTTCATATTGTCTATGCAGCGTTATTCAGAGTCCCAAAGCATTTCTATAACCATATATTAAGCGTTCGACTGCCCCATATTGATCAACACCTAATATTCCAAAAATGTCAATTACAGGCAAACTATTAGAGGCACGGAGTTAATATTGTTTATGCCGCGTTATACAGAGTCCTAAAGCATTACTATAACAACATATTAGGCGTTGGACTGCCCCATGTAGTTGAACACCTAATATTCCAAAAATGTCCATTACAGCCAAACTATCAGAGCCACAGTGTTCATACTGCTTATGCAAAGTTATACAGAGTCCCAAAGCAATAATATAATCATATATTAAGCGTTGGACTGCCCCATTTGGATGATCACCTAATAATCCAAAATTGTCAATTACAGACAAACTATTGGAGGCACAGTGTTCATATTGTATATGCAGCGTTATTCAAAGACCCAAAGCACTACTATAACAAAGTTTTAAGCGTTCGACCGGACCATATTGTTGAACACCTAATATTCCGATAATGTCAATTACAAACAAACATTCAGAGGCACAAAGTTCATATTGTGTATGCAGCGTTATTCAGAGACCCAAAGCCATAATATAATAACTTATTAAGCGTTGGAATGCCCCATGTTGTGGAACACCTAATATTACAAAAAATGTCAGTTACAGACAAACTATCAGAGGCAGAGTGTTCATACTGTATATGCAGCGTTCTTCAGAGGCCCATAGCACTACTATAACCACATATTAAGCGATCGACTGCTCCATATTGTTGAACACCTAATATTCCGAAAATATCCTTTACAGCCAAACTATTAGAGGCACAGTGTTCATATTGTATATGCAGCGTTTCAGGTGCCAAAGCATTACTAAAATAACTTATTAAGCGTTGGATTGCCCCATGGGGATGAACACCTAATATTTCAAAAATGTCAATTACAGCCAAACTATCAGAGGCACAAAGTTCATATTGTATATGCAGCGTTATTCAGAGGCCCAAAGCCATAATATAATAACTTATTAAGCGTTGGAATGCCCCATGTTGTGGAACACCTAATATTACAAAAAATGTCAATTACAGACAAGCTATTAGGGGCACAGTGTTCATATTGTATATGCCGCGTTATACAGAGTCCCAAAGCATTTCTATAACCACATATTAAGCGTTCGACTGCCCCATATTGTTGAACACCTAATATTCCGAAAATATCCTTTACAGCCAAACTATTAGAGGCACAGTGTTCATATTGTATATGCAGCGTTATTCAGAGGCCCAAAGCACTACTATAACCACATTTTAAGCGCTCGACTGCCCACATAATTGAACACTTAATATTCTGAAAATGTCCTTTACAGCCAAACTATTAGAGGCACAGTGTTCATATTGTATTTGCAGCGTTATTCAGAGGCCCAAAGCCATAATATAATATCTTATTAAGCGTTGGAATGCCCCATGTCGTGGAACACCTAATATTACAAAAAATGTCAATTACAGACAAGCTTTTAGGGGCACAGTGTTCATATTGTATATGCCGCGTTATACAGAGTCCCAAAGCATTTCTATAACTACATATTAAACGTTTGACTGCCCCATATTGTTGAACACCTAATATTCCAAAATTGTCAATTACAGGCAAACTATTAGAGGCACAGTGTTCATATTGTATATGCAGCGTTATTCAGAGGCCCAAAGCACTTCTATAACCACATTTTAAGCGCTCGACTGCCCACATAGTTGAACACTTAATATTTCGAAAATGTCCTTTACAGCCAAACTATTAGAGGCACAGTTTTCATATTGTATATGCAGCGTTATTCAGTGGCCCAAAGCACTACTATATCCACTTTTTAAGCGTTTGACTGCCCGATATTGTTGAACACCTAATATTCCAAAAATGTCAATTACAAACAAACTATTAAAGGCACGGAGTTTATATTGTATATACCGCGTTATACAGAGTCCCAAAGCATTTCTGTAACCACATATTAAGCGATCGACTGCTCCATATTGTTGAACACCTAATATTCCGAAAATATCCTTTACAGCCAAACTATTAGAGGCACAGT